>JAFMSR010000001.1:26739750-27176402 GCA_022818135.1 Saxidomus purpurata | reverse complement strand
AAACTGAGGCGAGCATGAAAAAATATTTTAAATACAGGGACAGAAGATTCAAATTAAGGTGATCCATGCTGCACTCTTATTGCCATGGTAATCAAAAGCAAAGAAAAAATATCTTCTGAAATGTCCGGCACGATTTCAAAATAATTTCACAGGAATGATGCCTGGGTGACCTCTGACAAAGTTTCAACATACACTAATGTTTCTGTTCTATCGAGGTTTAATCAATATGGACGTGAGCGATTTTGGGCCATCATGGCCCTCTTGAGCAGGCACAAATGTTCTATTTTTTTCACCAAATATGATCCAATCTAGAATTTATCAAGACAAAAATAAGTACCAAATTTCATGATTTGGTACGCAGTGTCACCTATATCGTGTTCACAAGGTAAATCTGAACAGACTTGTGGCCATCACATTAGCTCACCAATTTGTCCGGAAAAAAGGTTGTGAATGGCAGTGCCGAAATGGTCAAATATTATTAGTACAGATGTTGTTGACTAGGCTATGACGTTGGTTAACAATTTTGAATACTTTTCAACAGCTAGGAAGTGGGAAAGTGTCCACTTAAAGACTGTTTTACAGTAACTAAAGGGCCATGGCTGCAGTGTCTGGAGCCATCCATCTGGTTAATGAAGTTAGCAATGAAAGTACGCGCCTAACCACTATGATAAGGATATTTCCGCAGTCTAAAGGATGACATGCCTGGTTATTATGTTAATCAAAACACTTGATCAACCATGTAACAGCATCGACAGTGGCAATTTATTAATACTCCAAATGACTGGTGCAATGCGTCTGACTACAAATGATATATTTTCATTAACACTGCCACTTACTAGAAGTCTGTACACATGTGAGCCTATATACATGGTGTGCAAGAACAGACAGTGGTAAGCTGGTAAACTTTAAAAAATCGAGAGCAATATCTAGAGTATAGCCAGTTAAATATCTTTCAAAGAAATGCACTAATTTAATTGAAATTTTGTACAACCTTCTAAAACAACCGTACCAACTCTTACAGTAAAAAACAGAATTTTCCGTCAGTAAAAAAGTATACGTCGTATATACATTTAAAGCAAAAATGTTTGGTCTTGTCAAGTAGAAACTGTTCGAGGTTGAATCTACTCAAGAGAGCACACTACTACAATCATGTTTTTTTAACCAAATTTCAATTCAAGGACAGTAACTCAAGATCTGGTGTATTTTGTAATGTAGCCGATTTTTGAAACTTGCCCAGAGATATTTTGCCCACCATTTTGAGGTTTGTTCTCCACCCCCTGGCAAACTTACACAATTCAAAGGTAGTAACTCCAGGGTGACCGAGGCAATACAATTACAAAACAAGAGGGCCATGATGGCCCTGTATCGCTCACCTGTCTACCATTGGCAAAAATAAAAAGGTTATTAATAGCAGAAAGGATCAATTTTTACCTTTGGCTCATGATATCCTCTTAATAAGCCTATGTAAAATCAAAAGACCCCCCCCCCCCAGGCAGGGTTAATTCTGACCCTGAGGTCAGGATTTGAACAATCTTGGTAGAGAGTCAATTATTGCCACATGCTGAATATCTAAGCTCTAGGCCTCATTATTTTGCTGTCTGAACATGATCTGTACTGTTGGCTATTCATTTTTTTGCTGTCTGATCATGATCTGCACTGTAAGCTATTCATTGTATGTTGGCTGGTCATGATCTGCACTGTCAGCTTTTTATTTTTTGCTGTCTGATCATGATCTGCACTGTTTGCTATGCATTATTTAGCTGTCTGATCATGATCTGCACTTTCATAATTTAGCTGTCTGATCATGACCTGCACTTTCATTATTTTGCTGTCTGATCATGATCTGCACTTTCTGACAAATTTCAAGGATATCTGGGCTGAAAATGTAACATCTAGAGTGTTAACAAGGTTTTTCCATATTTGGGCTGTGACCTAGTTTTTGACCCCAGATGACCCATATTCGAACTTGGGCTAGAAATCAACTTAACAACCTTTCTGACAAATTTCCAGGATATTTGGGCTGAAAATGTTACCTCTAGAGTGTTAACAAGGTTTTTCCATATTTGGGCTGTGTGACCTAGTTTTTGACCCCAGGTGACCCATATTAAAACTTGAGCTAGAAATCATAGAAACAACCTTTCTGACAAATTGCCAGGATATTTGGACTGAAACAGTAGCCTCTAGAGCCTTAACAAGATTTTTCCATTTTTGGGCTCTGTGACCTAGTTTTTGACCCCAGATGACCCATTTTCGCTCGTCCGAGTAATTACTGGGACAAACATCCTGACCAAGTTTCGTGACAACTGAGGAAAAAATGTGACCACTAGAGGTTTACGAACTAAATGTAAATGTGGACGGACGACGGACATTCATCGATCCTAATAGCTCACCCTGAGCCAGCTCAGGTGAGCTAAAAATCCATTAAATATGCCCATAAAATTTTTGCCCGGTTTAGTGTTCTTTCAATAAAAGAATTTTTGTTCGAGAGCTAACAATGATAATTAAATTTGGCATAGTTTTGGAAGTTCAAGGGCATAAACTTAAATGTAAGGGTGATCTGGTGAGTTAAAGAGCTAATAGCATACGTGGATGTCTATCATCTGTGGCGGGTTAAACTGTTGAATATCCTTTCTCTAGCAGTTGTATGCCTTTATACAAAGTAATGGGCCACAACACTACACTAAACAACTACAGCCAAAACCTCAGGTACAAAACTTCACACTGTTAATTCATTATTAGTGGTGCGAGTACTGCGTGTCTCAAGCCTATTGCGCACGTAATCTTTCTGTAGCATATCATGACTGACGTTCAAACACTTTAGAAATTACACACCACTCAAAATTGCAATGGACACAAACAAGGGCAAATCTATACGCCCTCACACCAAAAGGTGGGGGAATATTATATAACTATGACAAGAGGGCCAAGATGGCCCTATATCGCTCACCTGACTACCATTTGCTATAGTACAAGTGATCATGATTTTAACATAATTCGTATAGGTCCACTACACAATGCTTAGTAACATTCCAAATATCTACTCTGCCTGTGGGCCTTGTGGTTTTTTAAAGTCTATATAAGCCTATGTGAAATCAAGTGACCCCCTCGGGCAGGGTCAGTTTTGACCCAGGGGTCATAACAGACAATCTTGGTAGCGGTCCACTAGACAATGCTACATGACAAATATCTAAGCTCTAGGCCTTGTGGTTTCAGAGACGAAGATTTTTAAAGTGTTTCCTATGTAAAACTAAGTGACCCACTGGAGGTGTAAATTTTGACCCAGGGGACATAATTTGAACAATCTTGGTAGAGGTCCACTAGACAAAGCCACATGCTAAATATCTAAGCTCTAGGCCTTCTGGTTTTAGAGAAGATTTTTAAAGGTTTTCCTATTGGTTGCCATAGCAACCAGAGTTCTGCATGGAATGGAATTCTTTGAACAACTTTGATAGAGCTTCATGCAAGGAACATCCCTGCAAAGTTTCATCAACATTGGCTCAGTGGTTTCAGAGGAGATGTCGTTTGAAGGAAATGGTGGACAGATGACAGACCCTGGACAGAGAATGATCCCAATAGCTCACCCTGGCACTTTGTGCCAGGCGAGCTAAAAACAACTTCATAGAAGACAAGCTTCTAACAATGACTTACAATGACAGTTTATTTACAACTTCAATGACTGAACTATGGTAAATGAATCAGGAATGACTTTACATGTACATGATTTTGTGATAAAAAGAATTACAAAACTTCTTTATGCAAGTTAGAATCCACTAACTATCCAAATCTTAATAGAAAACTATCCATTACTCTGCAAAGTGCTTATAGGATGAAACCATAGGTTTTTCATACACAAGTACAGTCATACTTAAATGATTAAAACTGTAATGTCCTCCAACAATTCTTTATGAATATAAGCACAAGCACATTTACACCTATACTTCAGTTCTGCACTACCCACATTTCTGTTCCCACTTGTTCCTTTAGAATTATAATCACATCTTTTCTTTTAACATTTACAAAAACAACAGAATCAATGTTTCAAGTCTATCACTTTGCAGTGGCCAATGGATTTCTCAACACAAGGATGACAGAGTCACCACGGAGAAACATTTTTGAGATGAACCTGTCTTTGTTGACCGGCTTAGACTTTTTCTTTCCTTTGCCAGTCTTGGGTACCTCAGTCCACATCTCCTTTACGTTTTCCAACACCATATTGCAATGTCTGAAATAAAACTCGAGGTTAGTTCCATTTGTAATCATGTGTTTAAGAACTGTTATTTTAAAACAAATTTCCATTTAACTTTGTACACTCTAATGATTATTTGAAAGTCAGACCTAAAGCACAGAATATTTCACTATTTAAATTGATAACTAATGCAGAATTGAGAGCAATCAGTGATTTACCAAGATGTACAAAAGTTATTCACCTGCACAAGACTTAATCTGTACCTACAGGCTACAATGTATATATCCATGTGCCCCAATGACAGTTTTTTTTTTACAGTGTCTTTTTGTCCCAAACCTTTGGTCTGGTGTGATTTTCATAATTTGATCGTGTTAACCAGTGAGGTTTATGGACTGGTAATATAGCAAAAGCTTCCGACTACCATTGATACTCGCTTATAAGGCCATTCGCTTATATTAAGAGGACTCACCTTACTTTGGCTCTTCACCCGCATATAAGACATGGTGAAAAATTGACAGGGATTGAGGAGTGCCTATAGCTGGCAATAGGGACGATTTCTCTTCGATTTTCCTTTTTTTCAAACACATAAATTTTCAGAACCGTAAATATTTTATCACCTTTTTATTCAAAATATCTATTATCGTTTAAAATCAGCTGTATTAAATTGGTCAATGTTTAATCTCAACTTGGCATTTGTCACTCACAGTAGGTGTGAAAAATACGGCATGCCATAAAGGATGACATCTAGCTTGGTC
The DNA here is from genome assembly GCA_022818135.1 of Saxidomus purpurata. Lineage (NCBI taxonomy): Eukaryota > Metazoa > Mollusca > Bivalvia > Venerida > Veneridae > Saxidomus > Saxidomus purpurata. The sequence goes on along the minus strand of JAFMSR010000001.1, from coordinate 27,171,461 downwards.
AATTTTGGAATTGTTTGAAAATCCAAACAATGTCACACCACTGACTGGGTACCCAGTAATGTTTGTTAATTTGTGAATGCCAAAAGCACTTCTTAATTAACATCTAAAAAGTCTCAACTGTTATTTATTAATAACAAATGTTATGTTTATAATAAAATTGTGGCATTTCAGCGTGTCTATATTTGTCATTTATTGAGCTATTTTTCAGTAACTGTCAAAGCCAAGTTTTCCCCAGTAACAATTTTCTTCTATTCATTTTAATGTACAGTTGACTCTCGTTATCTCGAATTCCAAAGATCAGACCTTTTACTTTGAGATAAACAAAGCTCGAGGTAAGAGGAGGGGCTTTTAGTTGGTGTTTTTTACGTATATGGACGTATATTGACGAATAGTGCTCAAAATTCCCTGTTTTCAAGACCATTGTTTGTATTTATTTTATTTATGCAAATTTTCCCTAAAACATTGACACATAAATTCAATTTTGATTACATCTTATTTTTGCATATACCCAATTAGCATTCAATAATAAATATTACTTGTATCAGCCCGAGTGAAAATGGAAGTACACATCGGGCGAAAGTGCAAGTAGCGTTTATTTACCGGAAGTCAGAACGTTCGTATATTCTAAACATAAGAACAATATCTAACTACATTACAAATTTTTTACAGATTGATACATTCTATCAGAAATCATCTTTTTTGATAAAGCCCAATCACTATTGTCATTTTACCTCTCAAATAGATTACCGCATTTTTCATCATTAATTACAAGTAGTCACTGGCAATAAAGGTAAATCCATGAAAAACAAACAACAATCATTATGACACGTATGAATTGGCATGACAACGTCTCACCTTTGCTTTAACTCGCCGCACCTTTGAGCCGTCGGCAACTTTCACACTTCGACTTAACGAGTTGACAATTCACTGGAATTTAATTGACGGGCCTAAAAAATCCCTTCGACACATGCGGAGTCTCGGTATGTCAAATTTTTGTCTTAAAAGGAGTTAAAGTACTAAATAAAGAAGGAAATTTGACGGGACTTCGGAATTTCTTCGACTTAAATAGAAATTCGAGGTAAGCGAGTTTGAGATACTGAGAGTCAACTGTATAACCTTTGCTGATTAAAATAATTTTTACTACAACTTCTTTTTATCATAAAGATAAAGCTGCATGTGTCACAAGATCGAAGAACATACATCGACACTTCGGGTTTCTTTTGATCTTAGCGAAGCACGTGGCATTAAAAAGACCGAGCTATTTTGACAAGCAGCTCTAGAGAATAGTCTGATAATTTTGGATTACTAATCATTAGACAATGTTTAATATGAGTAAGTTTAATTTTGGTGATGCAATATATCACACTAGCATACAAATGTACAAGGGTCAGCAAATATTTTTTGAATTTAATATATATACAATCGACTGGCTAAAAATTCTTGGGGTGGCTGTGCACCCTCGTATAAGACGACAGGGTGACTTTGAGGTAAAAAATTGGTTCTCAAAACCTCTCCTTGTAAGGGAGTATCAATGGTAACCATTAAATTGACTATCTAATATTGAACTATGTTATACAAGTTAACAAATTTCTAACATTTCTCAGCCCTACAAGCAAGTCTAACTAAGTCTTACTTAAAATGTACACATATGTGAAATCAAGAAGCAAGCACATGTTTCAAATTTAACCAGGATGCTGGAATTACCTATCAAAAGCTTTCACTCTGCCTAGCAACTTCTTGTTGTTTCTACAGTTGATGAGGACCTGCGTGTTGTTTTTCACCGACTGTGTAAGTACAGACAAAGGTCCTGTGTTAAACTCCTCCTGCTCCCTCTGTGACAACTCCTCTGGAGTCATCTCACTCTTTGGCTTTGTCATAAGACCTCTGAAAATACAACAAATATGTCAATTTGTTCATACATCATTAAGTTATATAATATATGTCATAACAATGCTGCAATTTTAATGAGATGATTTTCTTCCACACTTGGAGCCATTTCTCAGACTACAACATTGGGAGTGGAGTAACTCACAGTGTTGTGGAGTGAAATCATTGTTCCAATTCACATAAACATGTATGTAAATCATTAGAGGTGTAACAATTCATCAAGGTTCACGATGCACCGTGGTTTCTTTTACTTTCGCGGTTCACGGCAAGCCATTACCAAAATTCAGTTCAGTATGGTACGGCCCGGTATTTACTGTTGGTATTCAGTGTAAAGAAAAGTAACCCCTTTGAAGAGCTCAAATACACCTTTTTTATGGCGATTTTCACTGGCTTAGAATTATTGAATAACCAATGGTAGCGCATGACTTAACAATAGTTCGGCAAGCTTACTAAGTAAATGTCTGCACATTCATGTTGAATTGAAAAATTCGTTAGAAATGTTTTGCGTAGTAATGTCTGCGAAGCTACTACATCCTGAATCGCAAAAGTAAAAGAAACTGAAGTGCATCGTTACACCTCTATGGCTCAACTCGTGTCAAATATGACCTTGACCTACAAATTTGGTGGCATCATGACCATTTTGTTATAAGCCATACAATTTGAAAGTTAGATGAAGAAATCTTAAGAAATGGCAAAGTTATACTTATAGCCTACAATGAGTTTGAGTGATGGACGGAGGACAGACTGACAAAGCGATCACTATCACCTTTCCTCCGAAAGGATGACACAAAAATCATTGAATATAACATGTACAAAGAGTACATAATTTGAAAACCGATTGCTGTATCTGCTGCATGATGTGTAGACTGGCATTAGTCCCAAGTCATTACCAATTTACCATCAGTCTTTCAAGGACGATTCACAACACTCACAATTTCTCCTGAGAGGATGAGCTTGGATTGAGACAAATTGTTCTAAAAAAAAAGGGTCCCGACACTAAATATCAAGTCGGCGTAGCTACTACATCAAATAAACAAGCTACAGGATTGCATTTTCCAAACTTCCGGTAAACCGGCATTTATTTAAATTCTTTTTTTCGCCCTCGACTGACACACTTTCGTCTAAAATATCTATTGCATGTTATAATGAAAGAAATATGTATTCAATAAATAAACTGCCTTTAACTTACGCCATTTTATTTAGTTAGATGTAAACCGATTTTTATCGGCTCCCAAAAATTGAGCTCGGCGCTGAAAACGCAAACAAAGCGAAACTGACGGTGTCAATTCTATTATCATTTTGTGAAAATGACAAACTAATATAGGCATGAAACCACTATATTCGATCCAAAATTCTGTTCCGTTACAGTTTCGGACACTCAGAAAAGTTATGATTCAGTGTGTTTCTTTCCTGTCAGTAACAATTAGAAAATGCTTTGATGAAACAAAAGTTCATGTCAGAACAGAGTCTGCATGCATAAAATGAAAATAGGTAATACTTATATCTTCTATGGTATCCGTGGAACTACACTTTCTTGGATAAAATCTTTTCTTGACAACAGATCAGGTTTTTATCATAAATGGTTCAGATCTGATACTATCCCTGTCTCCTCTGGTGTACCTCAGGGGTCTGTTCTTGGCTCCTTACCATTCCTAATCTATAATAATATGAAAATAGGCAATACCTATATCGGGCGAAAGCATAATTTTAGAAATGGTACTTTAACTTACGCCATTTTATTTAGTTAGATGTAAACCGATTTTTATCGGCTCCCAAAAATTCAGGGGACGCAAAAACGGTTCAAGTTCCGAAAATTATTGGTCACGAATATCTATAGAGTCATGCATCGAGGGTTGATTGCGAAAAGAATGGTGCTTTTATGGCGTCACAAGAAAGAGCATCAAACTTTAGGAAGTGTATAAATAGGATATCTTTACATTTCAAAGTACAAAGCTGAAGGTTGCGTTTTCAAACACAAAAATTGCAGACATTTAATGACAACAACAACAGAGTACCTGTAGACGCAATCGGAAGTCTTCGGCAAATTTCCTTACCCTTCATTCTGCCGAGACGTTGCGATTGCGTACAGACGGTGCATCGTTATAAGTATGTTATCGTATCGTCCATGGGTGCGGACAAATTGAAATCTTCCATGGGTAATCGTGAATTCATTAATTTTATTGCTTTCAGTATTCAATTAAATACTCGTACATACGTTTACCTATGGTCGGGCTTCGCCCGTATGAAATAAGGCACTGCCTAGAATGGGGATTTATCAACAAGTGTGTTTTTGTCACACTGCAGTTTCGTCTAACTGAATGTTTCGTCTAAGCAAGATTAATGAAAGTTGAACTAAAATCGTAGCCTATAGACACTGTTCTATATTATTATGAATAATATAGAACAGTGTAAACGGGGGTTTGTCAGAAAATGACTTTTTACCTTCTTTTTTTTCATGATAGGGTGTTATTTAGGTATATTTTTGGGTAATTTTTGTTAAAATTACAGGGCAGTCTAGTACTCTGGTGCCAGTGCCTGTAGAGTTGGCAGTATCAGGTCACTGCAACCTTGACCTTTGACCCCAAAAGAATAGGGACCATTTTCATGTTGCAGACAACTTTCTGTCAGAGGATGTTGAATGAAAATATTGACCTGTAGAATGTTATCTTGGAAACTCTCTTGACCTTTGACCCACTGACTCCAATACATAACGGATTACCTCAGGTTGCAGGGGACCTTCTTAGTAAGTTTCATGAAATTCAAATGAATATTGACCAGTAGACTGTTATCAAGGGAAAGTTTACGGACAGATGGACGGACATAATTATTTGAACCAGTGTCTCCCTATGATAAAGTTCGAGGACATCAAATATTTTAAGTTCTCCAACTGTTTGCCAGACTACTTTTACAATGTTTATATTGGTCACAGCATTTTTTTAAGCGACATTAAACAATGATTTAAAAAGCTACTTTTCCTCTTTTTATTTCTGAATATTCACATTTTCTGCAGATCGTATATAAATCAATTTGTTAAAAATTAAATAAAATCAAATTTTATTTCATGTTGGTATATCAATACAATTTGCATAAGCAATGCATAGCTATTGACCGATTAAACAATCAATATGAATTAAACATGTTAATTTCAGCAAAAGAAAACAACAAAAAATCTTACAAGTAAACAAGAAAATGCAGTTGATGAAACTGCATGTTGGTCTTGGGTCACCACAGTCCAGTATGAAGATGTGGCTGAACTTCACTATTCATTTCAGGATGAGAGTCATGGAAGAACGTTTGATTAAGATCAAAGCTTTATTGTCATTTTTTACAGATTCAATTTATTCATTCATTTATTTCAACTGATTAAGAGTTTATAAATATGTACACTTTCTTAAAACTCAATTGTCATAAAATCTATGAAATGTTGTTCAAACTCAATTTTATTTGAGTAGCATCTTTGAAAGGTTGTTCACTATCCATTCTATCCAAGTAAAATCCACAGTTCCATAACCTGAAATTGAAAATACACCAGTACAATTCATAACTTATATTAAGAGTTGCAAATGCAAAAAAATCACAGGCAGCTGATTTTCTTATATAAACATTTAGGGAAAATTCTGTACATGTTAGGTATAAATTATTTTATGATAAAAAACACTTTTTATTCCGAGGACAATGTGCTGTAAATGACGCAACCCATGTTAACAAGCGTGTCCTATCATATTTCGCATTTGAAAGTTTTCATGATGACTGCTATGTGTTCAATAAAGTTCGGGATAGTTTTCAAGGAAAATGATGTATAAGAATCAAAGGATAAATTGTTCCATATACGTGTACTTTATTTACTTCAATAAAAATAAGTCAGTTGTTCAGATACGCACTCGTAATTTAATTACTACACAGCGGGACTTATTATATTTTACTGAATGATAAAATACAGAGAGACAGTTATCATTTCTTAATTAAATACGATTATCATGTACTTTTTGGCACAATTTTATAAAATACAAAATCTAGTTTATTTCAATATCATTTAGGATGTCATGAAAAATCGAACACCACTGCCGGGATTCGAACCGCGGTTCTCTGGATTACCTGTCCAGTGTGTTAACCCCTGCACCAGGCTTCACGTCAAATCTTACATGACAAATTACTTGACTGTATATACTGGACGTTTGCACCTGAATGGCTCCTTTTACTCTTCACGTTTCACAGATAGAAGTGCCGAACAGCTAACAATTTACCTGTTTACTAGTTATTTCAGTTAAGGAAATGTAAAACTGAAAGTTAATTATAAGCGTCAAACAAAAACAAGTACCGAAGACAGCAGTGGTGGTTCCCGAGAGGTTGCCCTTCATGAACGTGGTCCAGTATACTATATGCAGAGCTCTACATGTAAGTGTCCGCGTGGATAAAGTCGGGATTCAGACCTATTTTTTTGGCATCTAGTTTCTAAGAACAACAACATCTTGGTAATCAACCAGTTGGTCCTGCAAAAAAGAGTCAGAATTAAGAAAATTGGAATGCTAGATCGTGAGATCTAAACAAAACAAAGACTTAGCGTAAAGTTGGTGTTACACACCACCTTACATTAATTCATTCTGCTAGAAAACATATCATACACTGACTGATGCAGAAGCTTAGGAATTCTGATCATGCACCAACCATTGCAAATGTGTTCAAAGCATTTCACTAAAATTTACAAAATCAGAGTCATATTGATAAGCACCCACCTACCATGTATCTCTCGATTATAGGACCAAGTGTATGTAGTTGTTCAGGTGATAAAAGCTCGATCTAGGTCTACTGTAATGTTTTCTTTCCAATTTTATCAAATAAATAGCTAAGTAAACAGACAACAGGAAGTACGTCAGTGAGATCATTATATAGCCTACAGTAGGAGCACTTGCTTTATCTGTAAGACAGTTAAACGCCGGCGCTTCGCGCCGCTATATAACTGTGAAACACTCTTTTAAACTACCTTACCTTTACGTTATCACTGTTTTGTTACTCGTGTTCTAACGAAAATAAAAAGGAAAACAGTTGGTTATCGATTCTGAGTAATTTTGGATGTACTGTTACACCGGTATTTCGAGAATAAAAACCCGTCTGCTCACAACACATAAAGCGGAACCGGATCTCGCGAAAAAAGCTTTCTTAGTGAATGCAGAATAGACTCACAGGCGTTACCGTCTCGGGGATTTTCCCGGCGCTTCGCGCCGCGATAAATCCCCTATCAATGACCTCTCACTCAAAAGCCCGTCTCTTTGCAGACGATACTGCCATCTATCTGCCTCTCACTGTAGCTACACTCTAAACACCTTCAGTATGACCTTGACAAGACCCAGAGATTGGAATCTCGTTGGGACATGAACTTTAACCCAACAAAATGCCAAGTTATTCAAATAACAAAAAGAACCAATTGAACCAATTACACACTTCATAACTTCACACTTGAAACAGTCTCATCAGCAAAATTTATTGGTGTCACAATATCAAATGACCTAACATGGAACAAACATATTGATAACATCACCACAAAAGCAAATCAAACACTAGGCTGCGTTTTTGGTACGTGGCATTCCTGTTTGATATTATTTGTTTTTTTCTAAGGAGAAACATAAAAGTACATTCAATCAAGCCAATGTCTTTCAAATAGTAATATGGTTAGGAAAAGAAATTCATCAATGAATGTTCGTTATTCTAATATTTTAGAATTTTCGTCCCACGTGTTAAAGCTACAACATTTGGTAAATGCTGCTCCTGTACTCTGGAATTTCCTTCCGGAGGTCTTTAGATATGCCCCCAGTTAAGGGAGTGCACTCTTGCATAATTATCTAAACATTTTCAGTTATTGTTTACCTTCCATATATACATACCACTTAAAATTGTGTTTCTTTTATTTATATTTTTAAATGTTAAAACATTATTGAATCACCGTTTTAGAATATTATTATGAGGATCTTACATGGCCCGCTGCGGAAGACTGTTGTCCCGACCAGAGGGAAAGCGGGGGGATAGGAGGAACGCGTGCTGGGATCCGCCAGTACTTTCCCCGCGGGGTATGCAAGAAATTTCAATGCTTCTTAAAACATTCTGTTAAATATGTATAATTTAATATGTTTATTACAATCGGTTGAAAAGTTCTTGAAGCTGCTCACTCACTGCTTGTTTCACTGTGTTTCAAACAAACAAGATCTTGAATACACGGTGGATACATTTAAAAGTTTCAATAGTTATAGGTTAAATTCTACTTCTAAAGGCGTATTGTAGACATTTTAACTTGGTTTAAGAGGTCATGTATGAAGAATTATAATCTTTAAAAACTAGTCCGAGAGCTCTAAATTGTATTTTTTTCCCATTTTCTCTGTGTTTGTTTTACTACAAAAATGTCAATTAATGGGTCAGTAATTGAAATTAGATCTTATAAAAGTCTTAAAAATAATGAACTGATCACAGATAATTATTTTTGATATTTTGGATGCTGTTGGGAAAATGCTAACAGGACTATAGTTTTTTCTATGAATGGATCATCTTTTTTGTGGAGAGACCTGTGCTAATTTTAGACTTTCAGTGAACTGCCCTTTTGCGATAATTTCATCAGCAATATTAAACGTAAGTAAAGACGCCATGACCGTTGGCGTCTTTACTGAATCTGGGCTATATTAAACTTTTGAACTTTACAGTACATTATTTACGTATAGTTTGGCCTGCAATACGCATTTAATTATTATATTTACAGTAGCTTGAGATATGCTTACATTATTTGCCATCTATCTATTGATACTTTTAATGAATATGGAAACTTCACTATTGATGTCGTTTGTTGATTTACTTGGTTGCTTTCGAAAACCACAATGTTTTGGCTTTATAAAGGCAGGATTACGTGATTTTCGACTCCATGCTTTACTCTATGTATTGTTGACAAAGAAGCTAATGTCCTTGCCCTTTTGTTTCTTTCTGAATGTTTCTTTCTGAATGTTTCTGTATGGCATTTTAGTCTTCAAAAGGTACCCTATTACACACTTTAAAGAGCTATCAATTGCATATCTACCTATGTTGAAATTAGAAAACTATATACATGTAAACTATAAGCAACACATACACGATAAAATCATGCACAGTTTACATGTATAAATTGTATCTGTGCAAGTCACAAAATGTTTCAAAATTCCTGAATCACCTCTCGTATACTAAAACATATGCAAATTCATATGCATATGCCATACTATGTTGGCTCTAAATGAGCTATTAGTATGGGTGGGTGGTCCGGCGTCAATCATCCGTCGTCCATCGTCAACATTTTCGTTTTAAAGCTCTTCTTCTCAGATGCTACATGTCGGATTTTACTATACTTACCCTGTAGCATCTTTGCACTGACCCCTTTCAAAAATAGGTAATGGTTCCTGTTACAGTGCACACAGGGATCGATGTTACTGGAAATTGAAAAAAATCTTTAAACAGCTTCTTTCCATGAACCTGTAAATGGAATGTCATCAAACTTACTCTGTAGCATACTTGTATTGTCTTCTTTCAGAAAACAGAAAATAGTATCGTTCCAATGCACACAGAGGCTGCTGTTATTAAGAATAGAAAAAAAACTATGAACAGCTTCTTCTCATGAACCAGTGGACACGATATCACCTAACCTATTCTATAGGATCTTTGCATTGTTCCCTTTCAAAAAGCAGGAAATGGTTCTGGTCCAGTGCACACAGGGGCCGCTGTTACTAAAAATAGAAAAGCTTTTAAATGGCTTCTGCTCATGAACCAATGGATGGAATGTCACCAAGCTTGTTCTGTAGCATCTTTGCATTGTCTCCTTTCAAAATCCAGGAAATGGATCTGGTCCTGTTCACACAAGGGCTGCATTACTAAAAATAGGAAAAAAACTTAAAACGGATTCTTTCTTCTATTGATCCAATTGTACTGTACCACAGAATACTTTAGTTCCGTAAAGTACTATATAATACTATAGTATCACACATTACTTTAATATACTATAGTAGTGTACAGTACTGTAGAGTACTAAAGCACCATAGAGTACTTACGATAGTATACAATACTATAGAGTACTACAGTACTTAACAGCACTAGATAACATTAATTCCAGCTTCTGACCGCATGAAATACAGCTTGCTCAGATAAGCGATTTAGCGCCAACTTGGCCCTCTTGGTCCTCTTGTTAAAACAAATAACTGCTCTCAACAACGAGCAAAGATTGTTCAAGGTAAGGACAAGATTATTTAAATGAAAAAACCAACAATATGTAATATATATATATTGCACTTTATTATATAATTGCACAAATCCGGTAAAGTTTCTCATGTATAAAATCAATTAAGCGGAAACAATTTGTCCTAGAAAACGAGCCATTCATATCTATTAGAAACGAATATATTTGTTTTAAACTTTGATTTCCACAACAATTTACACCAACCACATAAAATATCACAATTCTTACAACTAAAACTGATTAATAATCTGAATAAATTAAAAGAAAGGCCCTTCCAAAATTGAAAAGGTGAACTAAAATTGCATATAATAAGCATAATAACATATCAATGTCACATTGTGTTCATGTTTCTGTTTCACGTAACAGCGTCAAGAGTCAATGCTCTTCTCTTGTAATATATCTCTTGCTCGTTGCCTTCGTCATCTGGATTTATTTCTCCTTCAAACATTTGTTGAAGTAATACTTCTACCTTCTTTCGGCCTAGAATTGATAAAATAAACTGGGTACAATAGATATAGTTCGATAGCATATTAGTGTTTGCGCATTTACATCGATAGGATATATAAAATACAAGCTGAAAATTTACAGAGTATTTAAGGACTCTAGTTGATTATCAACTGAAAAAATCTACTTAGTGTTTCAAGGATTCCACATCCGATTTAAAATACACGTATAATACATAGAATGCTGATATTATTTCTGTAGCAAGAAAACTCACTCTTCTTCTTCAGATGGAAGCGGAGACCTCTCTCATTACTTAAATCTGGTATACTATCAGTATCACTGTCTGACTCATCTTCCATCACTTCAGACTGACTGTGATTAGCAGGAGGAGTGCGATCTACCTCCTGCTCGTTTGAGACTAGCTCCATTTGATCAATATCTGGTGGACCCTTCCTATTTTTGTTTGTCCTGTAAATGTGAAAGACCAGTGTAGTGATAATAATATGATGACAATACTAAGCTGTATATAAAAATTAATAATTTACTTTGTAGTTGCTTAGTTCCACGAATATAAATATAAAAGGAGCATTGCGAGATGAAATATTATACTTGTCGGTATATGTGTTAAGATAAACTAACAAAATTTGTGGAACATATCTTGTATTTGTGACAAAAATATGGTTGAAAACACTTACTGTCCTATACCAAGTCCTAATTCTTTTATTTTAGATTCAACAGCCGATTCAAACCGTCCAGTCGTTTGCAGTGAATACTCCAGAATAAATGCTTCAAGGATAAAGGCGACGAAAATGCTGAAAAGAGTATAGCAAAAATGCTGCATTCAAATAATTGTACATGCATATTGATAATCTTTTATATGTAGTCGAAGAATTAAAGGTGCAATGAACAGTAGTTTCAACCTCATTTTGAAAAAAAACCTTAGCAGGCCACAACAGTATTATTTACGACATCAATAACTCTTTAGACAAAACAGTCATGAGCAACGATGAGAACAGTTTGTCCAAAAGCTATTTGCAGAAATATTTATAGTATTCAAACAGGGTTCACAGTTGGACTTTTGCTATGCTTCTATGGTGTGTTTTGTTGTGATAAGGGACATACTCTTACTAAATTGTTAACAAATTGTAAGACACTCCTATTATCATTATCATTATAATTATTAGAATTATTATTATTATCATTATTATTTTTATGGTGGTATCCCTGCCTTTGCGACAAATGCAGATTATGACCAGGCTACAAATTTCGCTATTCAGACAGTTAAAATTCATCCCTATGAAGAGATAACTCATGGTACATGTATAGTCAAAACTGAGAGACGCACCAATCCATTTTGGAACATTAATTGGGTAAGGAATAAAGAAGAAGAAACTTACTTGAGAACAATGATGACACATGTCATGTGAAATATGAAGAAGTATAGTCTAGCAGCTTTGTTAGTCACAAACACAAATCCAGATGACAAAAGTGGATTATGTTAAGGAAAATAAATGTTAACTTATGAAAGAGTTGTGCTATTCGTGCTATCGGACGAATGCAGAAATAATTTTACAAAATACAGCTTTAAGTTTAGATGTATACTTTTAGACTGTGTTCGCTTTTTAGGCAAAATGTGAGCCAGTAAGTTGAGAACTAGCACCATTTCTGCTTGCACATGTATACGCCCATGAAAAAGTTAAATACCTTAATTGTATTTACATACGCGATAGAGTTACAAAATAAAAACAAAATAAGTGGTGATATAAATCCTGCACATCATAACAATACTTAAAATACTTAGTGTGTAGAAAAGTAGTACAGTAAACTCCGTATATAACGACTCCGGATATAACGAACATCCGGATATAGGAACAAATTTTCTGTGCCCGAGATATTTTTTTATTTATTTTATATGAAAATGTTATATGGTTATCACAAACTCCGGATATAAGGAACACATTTAAATTGTCCCAAGGAGTTATTAACGGAGTTTAATGTATGTCTAAAAGAGTTTATCATTTACTAACTAATATTACTTATACCAGTACAGTTGTTCATTTTTTACAAAAGTAAAAAGTGAAAATACTGTATAAAGAACATATTCTCACCATCGTGGATATAATGGCAATAATTGGAAGACATTACTTAAAAAGCCATTTCAGCATATTAGCTTCCTGCACAAATGTCGTAGTTACTAGCATATGTTGTTGCGGTAAACATTTTCTCACTTTTTGTTTTTTGTATAGAGCAAATAATTTTGCTGATGCTTACATGAAGATTGTTTTGTCAATCATAATTTGGATAAACGTATTTTCTGCAATGAATGATTGCAACTATCAATAAAAGTTTCGAATTTTATCTCGCGGTCAACTACATTTCTTTCAGTATATGACTACCACTAGTAGATCACTAATCATCAGTTGTATCGGGCAGTTGTGATAAAGGATATCATGCCACTGGTTGACCACAGTGAGTTCAAACAGTATAACGAACGCCTTGAGAATATCATTGAAGTTATTGTTGCAATAATGGTTGCGGTAAAATGCTGTGTTGTTGAGTTTTGGATTTCCACAGAACATGTCACTTTGTTTGCTCTCATGGTAGCCATGGTATGTTATTAACCCATGGAATATCTCCATACCTACTATCGCAAACATGTAATACAGAACCTGAAATAGACGTACAAGAGGGACATGATGGCCATTAATCACTCACCTCAGTACCATTGCTCCAACAAACAAGAAAGTTGGTCAAGGGTCATGACCATGGTCAGCCGAGGATAGTTCTTAAATCTGCTTGAAAAACTGTACACACAGTCCAAATTTCATAACTGTAGCTTCAAAAGCAAAAAAGGACGCCAACATATCTGGTGACCTAATGTTTGACCCCACGCTACAGACTTGCCATTTTGACCTAGAGTTTATCAAACCTTCTTACCAATTTCCAACATGACTTAGTGTCAAGTTTAGCCGCAAGTTTTCACAAGGTTATTTTATTATTCGGCCTGGTTTCCTAATGTTTGACCACAAAAGACCGAATTTCAGTCTTTACATAGGGTACATCAAAACAAACATTCTGATTGACTTTCAGTATGACTGGGTACAAAATGTGGATTCTAGGATGTTGACAAGGGTTTTCTATGATTTAACTGAGTGACCTGTTTTAAAGTATTTTGACCCCATGTCAACCAGTTACATTCTTGACCTAGAACTCATAAACATTAATTTCCGAGATAAATGGGTACAAAATGTTGATATTACAGAGTTCATTGTGATTTTCTATGATTTGATTCACGCTACCAAGTTTCAGACTTGTCCTTAAGTTCATCAAGAGAAACATTCTGACAAGTTTTCATGATGATTGGATATAAAATCTGGCCTCTAGAGTGTTCACAAAGTTTTTCTGTGAGTTGACCTGATGACCTAGCTTTTCAGCCACGTGATTAAGTTTCCAACTTCACATAGAGATCATGAAGACAAACATTCGGACTAATTTTAAAGATAATTGAGTATAAAATGTGGATTCTAGAGTGTCTCAATTATTTTCTATTGTTTTTTTTATTGAACACGTAATGAAACAAAGGCAATGGCAAATCATTTAACCGTGGCTTACTCAGTGCCTTTGAATGCAAATATAGTCATGTTGCCTGGAATTGATATAATAGCAATAGTATGCAATTTAATTGTGAATTATCTGATAATTTCTAATTAAGTATCTCAATTTGCACATTGACTATTTTAAAACTATATGCTGCATTTGAAAAAGTAATGATGTTGTAATGTATATGTTATTATATGCAATATAACCATGAACTATTTATATCCCTAGAACTAAATGTAGATCATCAAAAAGGATAAAAGACATTAACGGTATTAACATTGTGAAATGTTCAAGCTGTATGCAGTAACGGCTGCATGCAAGGTATTCTAATGAAAGGCATTCTTAATAACTATGAATAGCACAATTACAAAATCAAAACGAAAAAAACAACCCAGAATGATGACAAGACTTGAACTGATACATACAAAGAGCACTCCTCCGTAAGTTGCCATGGACGGGCCAATATTCATTATGGTCATCAATATGACTTTAAATCTGAAATAAATCACATTTCAAATTTGAATAATTTGACAGAGGGATTTTAGCCAGATGATTTAATTAAGAAATAATCTATGGCTTGGGGTGCTTTATCGAAATTGAAGCATTCCCCGGAGGTGATGTGCTGGCGGAAAATTCACGGGGAGGGGGCGAGGGGGGGGGGGGGGGGGGGGGGGGGCGGGGGGGGGGGGAATTTTTTTTTTTTAAAGAACACCAAGGAATAGAATATTTCGATCTTAAAACGATGAATATTTGATTTTTTTTTTTTTAAACTATCGTAACTACTACGGACCTTTTTCAGTTCGGGGGGGAGGTGTAAGAAGGAGCATAAACAGTAGCTGTGGAATTCGGGACTCCCCTATTCGGGCAACCATAATAACGAACAGAACGATGTTATACAAACTTATTTTAGTTTAATCATCGAATACATAAAATATAAAAAAAATACCTGACTACATTATTAGAAGCTCAATTCACTAACATAAGCAGCCAATTTTGCGCACCGTTAATTTGACGTACACGTAACGTGGACGGGCGTCAGTGTGATATAAATTTTCATTCATTGTTTTGTCTCCCGGATCAACTATGACTTTAAATCCTGAAATTATTTGCCTTTTTTAAGGAAAAAAAGGTGAGGGTAGTCAAAAGTCAAACAAATCTTTTCATGCGAGTTGATTTGATTATAATATTTCCATTTCTTTGCCGGGAGTAAATAAAAAAAGTCGGAAGCCGCCCCCAACCCCGACTTTTTTAGCCATTAATGATTTAATGCACTCGAATTGACTATAGAAATATACCGTAGGCATATTAGAATTATTCATAAAATTCAATGATGTAATATTGAAAAAACTTAAAAATGACACTTGCTGTGTTAATGTTGATGTGCACCTTTATGCCATCTCGAACAATAAAATAACATGTGTTTCTGATATCTGTGTATGAAAATAGATACATATTGAGCTTTTAAAAATGTATACGAAATTTGATCACACTATTCTGCAAACGATCTGACTGCTTGCCGATGTTTCATATATAAAAATAAGTTGTACTAACCTTCTAATGCTCACAAAAATCTTGACTAAACGCATCACCCTGAGCACGAGTAAGAGGTCCAATGTACTTAGTTCTTCACCACCTGTTAGACATATTTTGAATACATGTAGTTACGATTCAGAAATCATATTACCGGGATTTTTACTAAAAGCTTTAATTGTAAACTTTATATGAGTTATTGAAATTAGACGCAAATCCTTGGTACACTTAAACTATTAGTAATGTCTTCTTTTCAGTTGATATTCCTAATTGATGGTTGTACTAACAATCACGAAAGCAAATGTAACATAACATAAAACAGTAAGACGAACCTTCTCCGGAACCAGATTCAACTGCAGTGGCTATAACAGCACCAAATATAACCACAAAATCAAATCTGCAAAGCAATTGGCACCAATTGTACGCAGAAATTCAAGTTAAATAGTTAAAGAAATTTACTAAAGGAGTTTATGTATCTAGAACATAAATTTACATATAAATTAAAAAAACGGTACATGTCTTTAAATGAAAAGAACAATATAGCAATTAGTTTATGAAAATTCAGTGTAAATTATGATGTCAAATGAACGGCTCAAAATGTGACAGACAAAATAATAAAAACAAAAAATGTGACAAAAATACAATCGCCGAAATGTACGAATGTGCGACTTCAGATCAAATGTGGAAACCACCAGGTCAAATCACAAAATGAAATATGTCTTCACAATCAGTTCCGTGAAAAGGATGACAGGTATGCTTGGGTAAGAGTGGGGTTTTCTATCGCCAAATAATATGTTCAAATTAACTTACATATTCCAGAGACGTCGGAAGAATTCCTTCGGTCCATAGACGTACATTTTCAATGCTATTTCAATCATAAATATCGACAAGAAAAACCAGTCAGATTCGTCGATATCAAAACCAATAAACCAGGCATTTAGGAATATCATGAAGTCAAAGAAATACCGAAAGAATCTGCAAGAAAATATGGGAAAATTTGAAGAAATTTAGCGAAATATCATCTTAAATGTAGAAAAGAAAAATCCAAGACAAAAGAAAAAGATAAGAAAATATAAAAATTACGAAGTACAATGTACTTGAAATTACACAAAAAACAGCGAAATATTAGAAAAGCACTACGCTGACACCAGATATAGAGATAATTTTCATTTGAAATTGCATGCATTTTCAATAAATGACAGATAGTAATGTAACAGATAAACAAAAAGAAAAGCAATTTTAAAAGCTAACTTGTGCCTGACACATAGTTTCATAATACAACTCGGCTTGCTATTGTATATGTTTGGAATTGTTCTCTCCAGAAAAGTCTGTCGCTCGTGCACTTCTGTCACTGGAACTTGTAGTAAATTAACAAGGCTGAGAAAATCCCTTTTACCTGAAGACATGACGATACACACATATATTTGTTCAATGAAAATAATGCGAAAAGGTGCGCACGAGAAAAACAAAACTATAATTCTAACACTTTAATGTTACAAGGAAACAATATGGCTTCACAGGAAAAGTATTTGCTAAAGTTATTTACATGTTTACTGTCGTCCTCTCATAAGCTACGTATGCTTCAGGGTTGGGGATCTGATGAAATTATTATACAAAACAACTAAATACGTTACACAGTTCTGTCTACATTTATACGTGTTTATTGAAATTTCCAATAAATATGACATTAGCTCTGTAAAAATCTTAATTAGTGATATGATTGGAGTAATATATTGATCATGAAGTGGTCGCTGGAATAATACATTTTCCTTAAAAAAAGCCTATATCTGTAGTTGCAAAAGCATGTATATTGCAAACATTATCGAATAACATGTGCAATCATCACGAAACAAATATAAAGTACTATCAACTGAAAATGAAGGATGCTATCGGTAATATCACAAAACCATAACAGTGGCTTACTGATATGTCCGGCACCGTCTTTGTCCAATATCACCATCAGCAGTTCTATCCTTTCTATACTTTTATTCGGTAGCACACGCTTCATTATTGTTTTCCAAACTGTCTTTGTTATTATATCTTCTTCGTTCCGGGTCACACAGAGGATTTTGAACGCCTGGCGCAACTTTCGTCTTTTACCAAACACTGCCTCGCGAATCTCATTCTGACAAAAAGGTTTTTATTTAAGCATTTAGAACTGTGCTTATAAAAACTAACACACAACGGCGCATTTCAGTATGATATTGAAGTGTTTGTAAATTTCGAAGTGTATGTTGTTTGTACACCTGAACGACATCTAAAAAGTGTATTGGTTGATTTAAAAACCCAGATCTCAATAATCAAATAAGTGTAATTGTGATATTTTACAAGTAAATATGATTCACTCAATGGTTTGAATATTTCATGCAAAGTCCATGTGTATGTATAAAACGAGAAAAGAACGAACAATGTCGTTAAATATAGCATACCTTTAGGTTGTTCCTATAGTTATTATAGATGGCGGCGAGGACAATGCTCATAAACACGTACAGGCAGATAATAAGGTAAACTCCGAAATAAAGAGCAAACCAGTTACTCTCATCATAGGCTGGCATCCTGTCCGCAAGTAAAAGTAAAAATGGTTGTGAAAATAAATCAAAATTTAGTGGCAGTACTGTAAATGCAATAAATATTACGTCTGCTTTTGTTGTTGTTGTTAATGTTGTTTAATTCATGATGTTTCTGCCTTGAAAGCACAAGTACATAGTGGGATACTGGATACATTTGTACTAATATCACTAGTAGAAGTTGTATACTGACGACTTATTGCTCCAAATCGCTAAAATCCTGTTAAGATGGTTACAAAGAAATGCGTAATTTTTTTCCTGAATGAATAAGAAAGATGCTTTAAGCGCAGTGGGGATGTGCTTAAAAGAATACAAAATAACAACGAATATAGGAAATTATCAAATTCGGTTACATGACATCAGGATTGTTTGCTGTCGTCACAAGCACATAGAGATCCCAAATACTGTCAAAATAATTCTTGAAATAGGCATCACCGTTAGGATATGTCAAACTCTGTCTGAAATGGTAAAAAATATACATTTAGACTACAAGCACGTTGTAAAACTATTTGTGCTTTAGTAAGCTCTAATGTGAATAGCAACTTCTTATACAAATCAAATCAAACAGTATCACACCGCTGGAAAGAGGTTATATACTACTGTAGTATATATTACAATATTCTGATTAAATTGTCCTAAAAGCAAAACATAACACGGTAACTAGGATACAAGAAAGTTGTGACCTATGCAGAGGATGTAGTTATCTAAAGACACAAATCCATAAATATGTAGAAGAAAATTACATTGATCAGTCATCCATATCAATATTTAAAAAAACATATCTATATTTTCTCATAAGATTTAAGATACTTTTGTACAAACGCAAAATAAGCTACAGACCACTAAACACAATTATGTGTTACCTAGCCGTACATTATCATCGACCGAAGAGTTTGAGTCCAATCAACGGAAACAAGAACATACGTTTTACCTTGCTTATCAGTACCTTCGACCGAAGTGTTTCATTTTAAGCGATGCAAAAAAAAACCAGACGTATCACCTTGCCCATCGGCCGAAGAGTCGGTGCAAGCAATGAAAACAAGAATAAACATGTTAACATGTCTAATATTACCTTCGGCCAAAGAGTTTGAGTGCAAGCAATGCAAATAAGAACACACTCATCATGAACAATATGAGAACGTTTAAAATCTCTGGAACCGTTCGTCGGATATTTCTGAAAGCCCTTCGTATCTGAAAATGAGAAAATGTACGAATCTGATTTATATGGCGTTTCAAGACCTTGAGTCTACAATAAAAGTCGGTTCAATATGATTATATTAGCATCTATTTTTATGTGTTACATTGTAAACTGTTCCGTAATATATTTTCTTTTCTTTTATAGACTTTTCTGAGACTCCAATCATACTGAATGTTTTATTCAAATTTATTTAGTATCGTATGATTAGTGGCTGTGAACTGAGTGTTATCAGTCAACTGAGATCATTTAAAATAAACTTGAATTAATGTTGATCATCTCGGTGATGGGTGATGGCGAAAATGAAACCATAGTATGAGTCACGCAGGCATCTGAGTTTCACAACTGACGGTTATTTTAGTCCTAACATAACGTGTTCCTTTTACCTGTCGGCCGTCTGAGAAGTTGATTATAAGCAATGACCTAAGTGGTCTGGACCATCTGACTGGATGGGAGTCTGGGGCTGCATTGATCCATATGGAGTAGCATATCATGTCTATAATTGTTAACTGGAAATACATAAATATTACATACATCCGAGATCAAAACTTAACCCCTGATCGGGCTATGGCATTTGGAGTAATGTACAAAACATTAAAGAAAATATATTGATCATTTATAAAGAAATATATCAAATTAAATCAATGGTATGGTAACAGTTTGAATGTGTCTCCATCTTTTCGTACTTCTATGTCAATCGTATGGTAACATATTAGTATTATAATCTGTATGACAACCAGTTTCACCAAAATGGAAATTTGCCAGCTTAACTATATTGCGAAATTGCTATATATTACTGAATTCAGGTTTGCATACAACATAGATGCTTAAAAAGAGTGGTTTTACGTACCGTTATAATGCTTAACACCATAATGTTTTTGGTGTCCTTCCAGAAAATGTTTAAAAGGCTGAAGTAGGCGGAATGGATGAATCGGATAATGAATATAGTCAGACAAAACACCTCGATGATCATCGTCCCCTAAATTTGTGAAAAAGTTTTTTTAAAATGTTACTGTTTTACAAAATTGCATAGACCTACAAAAAGTAAATGAGGGAAAAGTTTGGTGTAAACAAAAAAAGGTACAAATAAGTTGTTTTAATATTACCAATATGGTACAATAATACAAAAAGTATAATAGAAATCATCTATTCTTCATTTAGATTACCAATATGGTACAATAATACAAAAAGTATAATAGAAATCATCTATTCTTCATTTAGATTACCAATATGGTACAATAATACAAAAAGTATAATAGAAATCATCTATTCTTCATTTAGATTACCAATATGGTACAATAATACAAAAACTATAATAGAAATAATCTATTCTTCATTTTCAATCAAATCAGTGTCAAGAGTGTATTGCTTACCCAGTATGGCACTCCCCATCCTGGTCGGGTAGGTTTTTCAAACAGTGCCAATGAAAGGTTTAAAAGAATGCAAAAGTACAACGTCCATCGAAAATACCATTTGTGATAAATTATGTAAGATCTGAAATAAATTTATATGAGTAAATTAAGATGAAATAAACATGCACACTTATTTTATGAAAATAAAGTTATTACATTTTGTACATCGAGTCATTGAAATATGAATGTTGGCACTTCTTTACAACCACCCAAATAAGAAAACTATCAAATATACGGAATAGTATTTACAAAACAGCCTAATTAGAGAATAGAGAGCCATTACAAAATATTTTACAAAACTTGTTTTTGTTACTGGAAAAAAATCTAGGAAGAAATCACGAAACATAGCTTAATTAATAAAAGTATTAAACGGACAATTAAAGAGGTTTGTCGGCAAAGCAAAACTGAAGTATATATAGAAACTTGGTATTGAAAAACTTGAATACTTTATACTTTATGGATAAATATTTCTATCGACTACTTCACGTGTAGCCACATAATAAAATAAGAAAAATACATGTCTTAGCATGATCTTACCTAACATGGACAGGGTCAGTTTTATACGAAAAATTTCTACCACTTTCAGCATCTTTAATAAGAGTTTCAGCAAGAATCAAGTCCTGGAAGTATCATTATACAAATTTTATTAATACTCACTAATTAGAGATAAATGATATTGGTTTAAATACTTTACAGTGTGTGCATTAAGTGCTAATAATATCTCAAGTATGCTGACTGAACGACCTTATTCGGTCGTTACCATAATTATCTCACAAAAGTCAATTATATCGTAAAGATAACAGGGGTTCGTTCAAGATTATCAGTTTGTTTGTCTATGAAACTGTATTTCAATGAACATGATTGTACCTGTAAAGTATTTATCTAATTTATACAGCAGTAACTAAATGAAAATAATCAATTCATGAATTGAAATTCGAAAAAATTAAACACTTCTAGTAGCACGTTTATTACTCCACAATACGTTTGTGTATATTGTCCTTACTATTCTGGTCTCTAATTTTTTATAATAAACTTTTAAAGTTACCTCTTCTGTCAAGTGTCTCAAATCTTCTTCTTTACTAGGGTTCCTCTTTCTAGGACTAGGTGGACAATTAGGCTGTATTGTGTCTGTGGTTGTTTCTGGTATGTCATGCTTTGTTTTCCCCGTCGAAGTTACTGTTATTATTGTTGAGTCTTGTTTATTTACCTCCGCTCGTTGTGGTTCATTCAGTACTTTCCCCGGCGGTGGGATTTTCAAGGTGGTCACAGACGCACTGTTCTTAGTTTTGTCCCCTAAGGGAAGTTGTGTACTATTTGTGTTAACTTCACAGTTGGCTGCATTTTCAATTGCTTTAACATCGTCTGTTGAGCTTTCGTCGTCAACTGTATCAATGACAATTACAGGTGGTGGTAGTTCCGACGAAGACATTCCCCAAAATACAAGATTAAAATGTGGTTAATAAAAACGCATTGTTACTCAATTTGATTGAGAGTATATACGTATGTCCGCTTAAATTTAATACATTTTAGTCCTGTTCTTAAACACTATAGCATGTAACACTTCCTGCAATTACAGTTTATTGACTTCATGTTAATATATTTCAACTTTATTTCACTATTAATTACATTAATAACATTATTTCTTAAGCGAACTTTGATTTCTTATAATAGGGAGGCGTGTTTCGTTGTTAAACAGGGATACGCTCAAAATTATCCAGCATATATGTATAAGATATGTACAAGTTTACATGTATAAACTTAGTACTGTACATGAAGATTGAGATAGAATATTGATAAAATGCACTAGCTGTCATTGTTTTTATTAAGTTTAAATTTAAGCCCATTTTTAAAGTTTGTTCCCTTGTTTATGCAATTTGTTTTAGATGTGACTAAACGCATACCGAACGTTGAAGGTAAAACAGTCGTAAGCTATATGAAATAAAGAAATGAAAATACGACTGTTTTGCGTTGATCCCTTGGTACATTTTAAGTGCTTTTACCTAGTATAGTTGCCATTTGCATTGTTATATTATTCTTATTGAATATAATGTACTGGGAAAACATTGACATTTTTGGCCGTCATAATAAAAAACTGAAAATCCACCAAATCAGTTAGATACTATCCATCTATCTTCCGTATTGTCAAACATCTCGCGAGGACTAAGACACTGACGCGCGTCAGCTGACAAGAGAGAAAAGAATAAAAGCACAAAAAAAGAGATTATATACAGGTTGTATTTAAAAACAGGTTAAAACTGAGCAGATTTCTAGGGGGACACATGTGCAACCTGGCACACTGCTTGGCTGAACTGTGTCGCATCAAGAGAGACAATATTCTCAGGAAGCGAGTTCCAATGGACTATAGTGCGAGGGATAAAAATACTTATAGAAATCAGAGGTTGTTTGGATTTGTCTTTAGGCCATTGAATGGGATAGACGACTTGTTCTTGTATTTGGTTTTAGGTAGTTAACAGATGGAATTGCAACTAAGTTATGAGTAATGTTATGACGTGTCAAGCGGCGAAGGTCAAGTCGTCTCAAATTTAAGTTGGTCAACATGTTGGTGACACAGGAAGTGTGGGTATAGTCATGCATTGCCCAGCGAGCAGCCCGTCTCTGTATGGACTCATGTTGTCCGATGCAAGCACTCGTATGTGGTGACCAAACTGAGGAGCAGTACTCAAGCTGTGGTCTTACAAATGTCTTACAAGTGTCATATAGGCTGTTGATTTTAGCTTGATTAAATGTACTTTTATGTCTCCTTAGACAACCTAGATTTGCTTTTGTGGTGATGTTTTTTATATGTTTGTTCCATGTTAGGTCATTTGATATTGTGTCACCAAGATATTTTGCTGATGAGACTGTTTCAAGTGTGATGTTATGGTGTGTGTATTTGATTACATTTTTTGTTACTTGGCATGTTGTTGGGTTAAAGGTCATGTCCAAACGTGATTCCCATCTCTGGAGCTGGTCTATGTCATACTGAAGGTATTTGGAGTGTGTAGCTACAGTGAGAGACAGATAGATGGCATAATCATCTGCAAAGAGACGGACTTTTGAGTGAGAAGCATACTCGTGAAGGTCATTGGTATAGATTAGGAATATCAAGGGGCCAAGAACAGATCCTGGGGGTACACCAGAGGAGACAGGGATAGTTTCATACTCTGAACCATGTTTGATAACTGCCTGTGACCTGTTGTCAAGAAAGGATTTTATCAATGAAAGTGTAGCTTCACGGATACCATAGAAGTGGAGTTTGTACAGAAGTTTTTCATAGTGAACCATACAATTCCATTCTTCCATCAATAAGGGAATAAAGCATATTTCTTGACCAACTTCTACTATGGCCATTTTGACAGTGAGAGATCTGCTGGTAATCGCCGCAGATTTTTATAATTCTTTACAGGGTTTCATTTATATGACAATTGCCATATCTGAGAGATATAAGATAAGTTTGTCTTTTCTTGCCTGACGAAAATCTATGGAAATTGTATCAAAAGGTGGCATACATGACATAAAACTTACAATATTGCATATTAACTACAGCTCTGTCACGGATATATAGGAAATCTTATGCATATATCCCTTGTAAAATTGAGAAAAAAAATAATTGAAAGTATTATTTGTCTTCATTATGCAATGCTTGACTTCATTTTCAGTTGTTTTGTTTTTTGTTCAGAACCGGCTTAGTTCACTGTCGGGAGAAATTATTTTCAGGATGTGCACAACATCATGCATAATTCAATTATTGAGGTACATACATTAACTCATATGGTTAACTGTTTGGTTTTTTATATTTGCGACTATATCTTCGGGCGGGGCGACGGCTAGTGGATACATATTCGCTTTAAGGCGATCGCTGCCATTTCCTATAATGATGTAAATAGGGGAAATAATTTCCCAATTTCGTTAAACATGGTACGATCATAGGTCACCAGCCTTGAAATTGAATGATCTGCCCCAGAAAAACACTGAGACAAATATAACTGTCTTTTTCTATTCTCGCCTTTTCTTCATTCGGTAAAAGTGAAAACTCGGTCTTTACCGTAGACTCACAGGCAAGTCAAAATTAATTTCAAACGAGAAAAAAAACCTATTAACAACATATGATTATAAAAAAATCAATTCTATTATTAAAGTTATCGTAGGTAGGCTTATCTATATTTATGCTTGGATTTTGTAGATTTTAGAATTAAAGATGCGTAGAGAACAGCGATGAAAATCAAAGACAGCCAAAGTAGCTTGTTGAAAGTTGTTGTAAATTCAAATACAACTAGTTTCAGACAATAAGAATATAGAATAATTATTTAAGAAAAGCACTACATCCTCTTAAGGGCCTTATTTCTGTAAAAAATATCTTGTTTCTTAATTTTCCGTTGTAAACGAATAGAAAATTGATTATTTGTGCCAAACAATATCAAATTCTGACAAGCCTTTTCAGAAAAAATAAGTACTTTTAGAATTTCACCACCCCATTGGGGCCTCATCTCTGAATGGTAATTCTTCTTTCTGCATCTTACAGTCATACAGAACTCAGTTGTTGTAAGTTAAATTAAATCAGGACAATAAGTTTCAGAAAACAAAAAATTCTTAAGTTTCTATATAGAATATTTAAGAAAAGTGCTACATCCCCTTGATGGCCTCATTTAAAAAAACACATCCAAGTGCAGTGTGTGTATATTAGAAAGAATGATCACTAAATTATTTGAGCCAATTACAATTTAATTTTGATAACCGGTTTAGTGAAATATAATTTTAATGTTTTCATGTTGATTAAGTTGCGCGTGCGTCGCTATGTGCTATTGTATACTTATTGTAAGTTTCACAAAATTCTATCCATTGGTACCATAGTTATGGCACCTGGAGGACGGACGACTGACGAACAACGCCAAAATAATATCCATCCACCTTTGGCGGGCATATCTGAAGTAAATGTATGTTGTTTAGTTTGGAATACCACACGAGCATTCCAGTGACGAGGACAGCCTTTTTTTTTATATAAATGTGAGTTTTGGGCCTGTTGTGTCATGTGCAAAGCCTACATAAAACCCTGTTCCCATCTGTCTAGTAGATAGTAGTCATCTTTCTGTGTCTGCATAAGTGACTCTTTTGAGTGGCTAGCCGCCTCTAGCTCCAAGTTTTGCCAACTGGTATATTGCTACGAATACTATATAGTGTCGGGTAATCCTTCACTCTAGAAAGGCTAACGGTACCGTGACCCTTGAAAAACACATGTAGTCCGCTGAAAATAGAAACCGCTAGAATATATTTCTGTTTTTATTTTCATTCCACATAATGGACATGTAAAAGTATTTTAAGACCATTTTTCATAAACTACTTAAAATCAAGGTACTATGTAATAAAAATATTCGTCCTCCTCCAGACTGTCGGTACTCCCGCCAACTTTCAAAACTCCAGTACACATGGTACAGGTAAATGTATCTATATAAGCTTCAGACCATTGATTGTAAAAAGTAATGGTTTCTATGTCTTTCCATATATGCACTTTATTTCTGTTTCACCAAAGCGCATATAATTATCAATAGAATCACGAAATCATTTTTGGAAAATCACTGCTGTATCAAAAGTAATATGTCATCATAGCAACACATAAATACATCCGCGGTTGCAAACAGCACACATTATGCTAATTATTATTAATGTTTCCTGCTTCCAAATCGGACGTCGGAATATTTCATCAAGTGTCACACAGATGTACAATTCTGTGTACAACTAGGGAGAACGCTAACCCCGACAAAAGAAATGTTGAAAGAATCAGATATCGCGGGTGCTTGTGTTTAGCATAAACGTTTTAATAAGGTAGGGATATTTTTGTAGAGGTAAGGCGTCAAAAAAAGCGCGACGTTGATTAAAAATTTGATTCTAACGCAGTACCGATGTAACGTCGTTTCTGATTGGTGACGTCGTTTAAATTTGCGCCTATGATCGCCGTCGCCGTTAAAAATATTTGCGACCATTAAAAACCGTATATACAGTCGCAAATATCAAAATTACAAAACAGTTATTCCTATAATGACCGTTTGTTCAGAAAATACAAAGATTTCTATGTAATTTTGCAAGCGACACATCGTCGGAACCCATCGTCGGTTTATTCCTGCCGCTTCTCTCCGGTCATATGTGGGTTACCGAGGATGCAAGCGATGTTGTTTTGATCGGAAATGGTACACTAATAAATACAGCTAGGCAATGGCTAGAGCATTAGTTGTGAGCTGGCCCGCGACTGCAAACCATACTCTCTTGCAGGTGGTGTATATAGGCCCCTACGTTGTCGATCATCGAATTGGTATGAAATTTGGTATCTACGTACTTGTGTAATAAATAATTCAAAAATCCGTTTTGATGTGTATACAATTTTATAGTTTTCTGTTGAACTGTTTTCGGGCTAAAATAAGACATCATTAACAGAAACATCTTTCTAATAGATAAACAGCGTTGAGCTGAGATACGCCAAAGACTGTTTCCCCGAGGTCTGCGCTTGTGAAAACGATATTTACTAGCATCAGGAACGTAGAATATACATGTTGATTCTAGGTTCCTGCTGGCATGTATTCATAAATTTAAAGTGGTTTGTTCTACGGGGCTGAAATATCCCGATCCCTGAAATTTGTTCAGCCAGAAAAATCTAATGAGATGCTATGAAACAGTTTTGAAAAAAAAACTTCAACTGATTCTGTTCCTCTTCAGTAGACGATATGTCTTCAAAAGAACAAATAGAATACTCTCCAGAGTAGAAAACCTGGTATTTCATTAATCGCGCTTTAACTCCAAAAATAGCGACTGCGAAAAAAGTTCAGGTAACCTCCCTTACAACTAATGCGCATGCGCAGGTAAACATTCGCCATATTGGAAAATAATATTTCTCAGAGCAGACGAGATGTAAATTTTAATTGCAGATTTGGCAATATCCAGCCAAATGTCGTCGGCATTGGCTAAGTTTAGGAAATCTAATAAAGATGGGGATATAAGAAAAGCGGCTCAGAAAGTTGCAGACCCCAAGAAAGACACGCTGACCAGACTGAAACATCTCCGAACAGTTCTGGGTTGGTCCATTAAATTTTGACTTGGCCTTGGAATATTTGTTTTTCAGTGAAATGTCGACTGACGTTAGAAATTGAAGTGACATATAGCACGTCGTTTAGACTAAAGTACTGATTGTCTATTGGATACGACTGTGTTCTCTTGAAACTATGTCGGCTTTCACCTCTTGTGAAAAATGATAGCAAAAAATTTGAACATTTTTTATATTTAGGGATGGCATATATGTGCTATGAATACCATGATGTATTGCATATCAGTGGTCATGTATTACAATACCTTTCACAACATGATCAGGGTGTTCGGTAACCCGATTGGGTACACGTGAAAATTCTATTTGACCTGCAATAAAAATGTCCGACGAGTCATATTTGACCCGTAGGAATTTTCAATCATGCGTCCATTCCTTAACGTACGTGTGAATCAACTTGTAAATTGCAAACACTCCGACCGCATTAACCATTGACTCGGCAGAAAGTGAGAAACGGAGGCAGATCTTGTATTGTAATCTACTCGCTTTCAGTCAATCAGCGACAATCACGCACATACCCATTTTCCCGGCTTTGATAATGACGTAATCAATGGATGATGGGATTTAATTGATAAACAATAAACATGTTCGGCATCGATATATGTGTAAAAGGTGTAAACACGCAGCATATAAAATTTGTAATAAATGAATAAATGATGCAATAAAAGGAATATGTGCATCATTTAATACAGTACGTAGATGATGGTGACACTCAAATTAGATAATTAGTGGATGTTTGTGCGGCCGCCTAGATGAGTAATATATTAACTGTGTGATTCGTTGTGAGGTCAAATTAATTGTATGAGCGTATCTATATTGACATAGGTGTTGAAAGTTTCAAATTGTTATAGACATAATTTTCACTCTGCTTATCGAGGGTCATTCTCCGGCGCCTTCCAAGAGCCTTACTTTTCCATCCTGCATGAAAAACTTAATATGGAAAGATAAATCAAATAATATTGGTGTGTAATCACCTTCAGTATTTGTTAATTCCTATAAAATAGACTCACTTAAATTTTTCATTCTTGTCCACTTGTAGACTTAACCATTTGAGTTATCACTAAATTCACTTTAAAAGTTTGGATACATCATACTTATGTACCATTATGACACCTATCAGTAAGGAAGAGAAGATAACTCTGGGGAAAATGTTCCATAATTTGAACTTAGAATTTCCTAGTCAAAATCCTGTGCAACTGGCACTGTTGTGCACATATTGATATTTGTGGCCTTGTTTATGCATATCCTTGTTTTGTCTTTTACAAACAAACTTCTGTTTTATTGGCAAGCACTGAGAAACGCCAAGCGCTGTCCTACTGACAGCTCTTGTTTTACAATCGCTTAGATAGTGATTGTCAGTTTTGGGGTATTACGTCAGTAAATGTATAAAATCTATGTTGAGTAACTTTCAGACCTGTCACAGTCCTGAATGAGTGTGGATAGTGGTAGTTGCCACAGAGTGCTTGTGAAAGCAATTAACACAATCTTAAAAAAATGTAACTTTATATCTTTAATTCACATTCAATTGTTTTGGATTGGTAGAGCTGAAGGTCAACATATTGTGGTGAAAATTAGGGGAGAATCAAGATATGTCTGTATGTATTGACTGTATTTGTCAGATGTCCTGTACTGGAACAATGTATCACCTGATAACAGCATTGAGAATAAAGGATATGATTATATTATATTTTCAGAAAACTATGATACAACAGACGCAAAGAAATTCTTTGAAGATAATTATTCCAACATCTACTACATTTTCTTTGACAACTTCGTAATTGTTGAATCAGATCTGAAACAAAGAGGTAATACATGTAGTTAACTGTTCCTGTATCAATTTAAAAAAAATGAAATTAATATTTATTTAAGACATGTGTACACAATGTCACAAAAATTAAACATTATCTAAAATTTCATAACGTTAAAACTTCTCACTTGAAATTTTGTTTGTTGACAAAAATATTCCTGTTGTTTCTCCTATCCATACACATTTTGTATAAGAATGTAATGTTTTGATTACATTGTTTCAGCCAATAAATCACACAGAGAAGAACTAGACAATATCTTGCATATTTTTGAGGTAAGATTGTTGAAGTTGGTGTTGTACCTTTTGGACATTGTACTGTCTATGTTATGTTGTAATTCTGGATAATAAGATACATGGCGCAATTTTTGGCAGGGAACAACTTTATCACATTGCAGCTGAAAAGATGAAAAGAAAAAACTTAAGAAAAAGGTATTGATACTCTTGAAGGAAATGTAAAATTAATCTATTTTTGTACCATGTAAGAATTTATTATAAGTATTGTATGGAACAAAGTTAAATTTTTTTAAAAACAGAAAATCCTGCTGTTGTTGCCGGAATTGGTTCATAAAAGATGGATGTTCCACAGTATTGGGCGCATAATGAAGAAACTGTTACACCCTGGGAATGGGCTGAAGGTATGCTACCTGAAAATGTTTCACTATGTACTGAGCAAGTTATATCATTGATTTTGATTTAACTGAAAAGTGACCTTTGCGTACAATACAGTTATATTCATTAGTTGATTGTTTAGTGTCTTAGATTTTTAGATCGATTTTCTGATCGATGATTGTCCGTCGTCCGTCAACATTTTGATTCAAATGACATCTCCTCTGAAACCTCTAGGCCAATGTTGATAAAACTATGCAGGAATGTTCCTTGCATGAAGCTCTACCAAAATTGTTCAAAGAATTCCATTCCATGCAGAACTCTGGTTGCTATGGCAATAAATAGGAAAAACTTTAAAAATCTTCTTCTCTGAAACCACAAGGCCTAGAGCTTAGATATTTGGCATGTAGCATTTTATGGACCTCACCAAGAGTGTTCAAATTATGACCCCGGGTCAAAAATGTTGGCGGGGGGGGCGGGGGGTGGGACTTAGTTTTGCATAGGCATATATAGGAAAAACTTTAAAAATCTTCTTCTCTGAAACCACAAGGCCTAGAGCTAAGATTTTGGCATGTAGCATTGTCTATGGACCTCTACCAAGATTGTTCAAATTATGACCACCAGGTCAAATGATTGACTCCATGGGGTGGTCACTTGGTTTTGCATAGGAATATATAGGAAAAACTTTAAAAATCTTCTTCTCTGAAACCATAAGGCATAGAGCTTAGATATTTGGCATGTAGCATTGGCTAGTGGACCTCTACCAAGATTGTTCAAATTATGACCCTCGAATCAAAATTCACTTAGTTTTACATAGGCTTATGTAGGAAAAACTTTAAAAATCTTCTTCTCTGAAACCACAAGGCCTAAAGCTTAGATATTTGGCATGTAGGATTTACTAGTGGACCTCTACCAAGATTGTTCAAATTATGACCCTCGAATCAAAATTGACCGGGGGGGTCGGGGGGGGGTCACTTAGTTTTACATAGGCTTAATTATATAGTAAAAACTTTAAAAATCTTCTTCTTTGAAACCACAAGGCCTAGAGCTTAGATATTTGGCATGTAGCATTGGCTAGTGGACCTCTACCAAGAGTATTCAAATTATGACCCCCGGGTGAAAATTGACCCCGCACCGGGGGTCACTTAGTTTTACATAGGCTTATATAGGGAAAACTTCAAAAATCTTTTTCTCTGAAACCACAAGGCCTAGAGCTTAGATATTTGGCATGTAGCATTGCCTAGTAGACCTCTTCAAAGTTTGTTCAAATTATGCCCCTGGTGTCAAAATTGACCTTGGGGGGGGTAATTTGTTTTACAAAGGCATATATAGGAAAACTTATTTGGTATATAACATTATCTAGTGATCTTCCACCAGGCAAGTGGACTTGTACCAAGGTGAGCGATATAGGGCCATCTTGGCCCTCTTGTTTCTTTGTATGTTGTCTTCTGCTTTACATTTTTAGTGAGGCACTTCATTGAGGATAGACTCAAATGAATTTAATAATTATACCAGATGTTGATTGAAGTAGGCTGAGAAGGAATTTTTATCCTTCTTCCTTAACAGCTTACCGTACCAGTGAGATATCTAGCCAGTATAGTCCTTGTCTTATATTGCTGGGGTAACCAATTTATTGATAACTTTGTACACTGAAGATGTTCTAAATTTCAATTTTCTCAGTTAAGAAGAGATGGGATGCGGCTTTTCCTGATTTGGTACCAGATCCTGCAGGATAATGCCTCTGAGGAATGTCATCAGATCTTCTTGCAGCTGGTACCTGGCCTTGGAGATGGTGAACAACAGGATATACTTAATGGTAGAACTGCTTCAACACCAGATAGTATGTATAACTGTAATTTTGTATTTAACTTCTACTTGCAGAAACTGAAATTGGTTGCAATTAAAACTAGTTTTTAAATTATTTGTTTCAATTTCTAGTCCAGCAGAGTTTAAGCCATTAGGGTTTGTATGTCCATAAACTTAAATTTTCACTTGACTTTCATGAAACTTGCTCAGAAGGTTGTCTGCAACCAGTAGTTGATTCCTATTGTTTTAGGGGGGTTTGGGTCAAAGGTTAAGCTCACAGTGACCAAAAATTTGAAAATCTTTTCCACTCAGTATCCTGAGATCTATTTCACCCACAGTCTTCAAAACTCTAAGAGTAGCGGATCCCTATTGCTTTTGGGATCAGTGGGTCAAAAGTCAAGGTCACAATGACCCGGTCAAAAGTCAAGGTCACAATGACCCAAACTTTGATAATCATTTCTGCTCAATAATTTGAGATCTAGTTATCAAGAACAGTCTTCAGGCTTTATAAGATGATTGGTCTTACTGAGTAGAGGATCCCTACTGTTTTTACAGTCAGTGGGTCAAGGTCACAGTGACCTCTGTTAGCTTTTCCTTGATGACATTCCAAAAGATTTTCACAAAACTTGCTCAGTACCGTCCGGTCAGTCCAGTAGAGAGATACTGGCCCTTATGGGCCTTTTATTTCTTGGTGCACACAGATAAATTAATATAGTTAAATGCATTGGTACCATAAATTGAATGTAAATGTATCGTATCGAAAGAAAAAATACTTGATCCAGCTTTTGACAAACTGGTATATATATACATTTTGTTGTGGAACGTAGAATACAATATATTGTTATAAGTAGATGCATCTTGGATATATAAGATCTATAAACATACATCATTTCATTATTAAAGTGAGAAATAATCATGTAACTTCACAATTGTGCATATAGGAGCAGCTTTTCTACTTAGTTTTGTTGTGCATTTTTCCATACAGTAAGAGCTTCTAGTACAAGTTTGTCAAGTACAGTATGTAAGTGTGCAGGTTGATCCAAGCATGACTGTTATATGTATTCTCTGTTACATGTATATTTTTTTCCAAAGTCCAGGAATCTGTTGGAAACTTTAACCAGCTGTTAAGCTAACTCTTTATTGAAAAATAATAATTCTTGTTGGGCAACAGTAGTGAAATATTTTGCTTTTGCTTTGTAAAGTTTTTAGTCCTTATTCTCTTTAGTTAAAAAATTTGCTTTTAAAAGTCTTTCAATTTGTAGAAATGTAACCTTTTAAAGTTAATCGACTGTTAGCTTAGTCATTGATTCAAGTTTTAAACAACTGGGTTCTGGATCCAGTTGTTCGAAGCTTTTATCAGCAGTTCAACTAACTTTCCATTAAAATTTGGGGTTGTATTTAAACATGTTGAATGACTTAGTAATGATTATGTGTTAAGTTCAGCGGAAAACAAAATGTCTTTAAAGTAGACTCAAAACAGCACACAGTTTTTCCCACATCAATTAGTATTTTGATTCAAAATTTAACCAATGGTTCACCTAACGGCTGGTTCAATTTTCATACAACCGGTTGAAATGTTTAACATATGTCTGTTTTCTTCCCAAGTTACGACATCAGTGTTTCATTTGGAGATATGTGAAAAATGTGGTAACTTTATGCATTTAGTGATCAAATTGCATTTTCTTCATGTTTGCTGTTTGGCTAAATTCAATGTCCAATAGGTGCTGTGAGCAACATTATTACTCTCACTACCCCAGTCACTTATCAGCTGACCACATTGACTTTACTGATAGAACTAAGTTTTGTTTTCTGTGAAAATGAGAACTGCATACTTAAGTGTTGTTTTGTAATTTTTGTTATGCAAAGCTGTTGTTTATAAATAGATGCTTCAAATCTATTGCGTTATCATTGAAAAAATATCAGTATTTATAAGTTTGTTTTTCCCTCGATCTACATAATTATATTTTTTTTGTAAACCACAGGCATATGGGAGTTGTTTATTTAATTGGACCAAGGTAACCACATGACTACGTCAATTTGCAATTTGTTGCAAACTCCCTATCTTATCACTGATTTCAATGCGGAAGAGGGATATGGGAATAGACTCTAGGATTTTCACCGATTTGATCAAATATTCATATCAATGAGACAATGTTTAGAACCCATGTTACCGTTGCTTCCTCATGGCCAATGCCAAAACCATAAGGTCAAAGGTTAGGCTCTTTATTGTCTCTGTTCCATATCTGTTTATTATAAACACATTCAAGGATTTTTCATTATAATCAAGTTCAATGTTCATCTCATAAAGATGAAGTGCAGAAACCATGTTGCAAATGCATAGCCTGTACGTCATGATTTCAAATGAAGGTCAAAGGTTTTATTCTTGCATTTCATGTCTTTCCACGAATGAATTCTTTCAAGGTAGGGTATATAGGTCTGTCTTTCAGATTGTGGTGTTTTCAATTGTAATTATCAGTTTTGCTCAAGAAAATACATGTTTTTAAACCCCCCAACCCTTGTTCAATTGAAAACTGTTCAATTTTTTCTTGTTCTTTGTATGGAGGACACAGTAGATGAATAACAAGGAAAAGATGAGCATTACACAATACATTCTTCTACAGTCTGTTTTATCCACAATTACAGAAAAAATAACACTAGCAGATGCATGCCTAAGGGAACCCCCTGTATCCTTAGCATTTATCTTTGTTACCTATATTCATTCCCTCTGTCTTTTAAAATATACTTTACTCGTCACCTTCCAAAATCTTTCCCGTATTATCCTATGAGTAATTCCAATGTATTTGGAATTCATGAATAATTCCTCAACATGTTTGCTTAACAGTGAGGTATAATTATTGCTTTATACATTGTTTGTGTTTCTCATGAAGTTGAGTCTGGTCCATTTCAACAGGTTCTATTAGAGTTTAGAGGAGTGGTGTTGTTATACTTAATTGGAAATTCCATTGCTGGCCAAGCTAAAGAACTAACATAAATTTGGTTACTGACAAAGTCCATTGTAAATTCTTTTCAACTGTGTAACAGATAGACACAGAGTTTATTGTTTTTAGATTACTTTAAAGCACAGGAAACCACAGCTCTTAATTAGACCTTATTGTAACATAACTATTTCCACATGAAACACTGATTTTTGTTTCCTGATTTTTTTTGTTGCTTTTAATGTTATAACAGTTGTAAATAAATGTACATGTACTCAAGGTCTTGAAAATGTCCCCTTTAGTGTAGAGCAGGCATAATTGAGGTCTTACACAGTCTTTGATTTCATAAATATGGAACATAGAAATATATGGTTTAAATGAGGAGTTGACTATTCCTCACTAAGTGATTATTTATGTAAGTTTTTGAAAAGAAGTACAACAACAACAACTACAATTTATTTATTTCAGTCACTAGAGGAATATTTGATACATGATTTTAAAATCTTATCTATTCATAAATCTTGTTTTAGAATTGTTAGAAATCATTTTTTCCTGCATGCCTACTTACAAAAAAATGAAATCAGAACTGTGATTACTTCCATTTTTTGTTGCTTCTGAGGCAAGTTGAAGCCTAAAAGTTGTTGGCTAAATGTTTGCTTTATTTACCTGTTGAAGATTTAGTGTTGTTTGAAAAGTTACATAAGGTCTTGACACTAAAAGTTTCCGGAGATTCCAGATACTATTTATGAAAATATGTTTGTTTTTCATCGGTCTCTCTTTGACAGTGACAATAGTATAATATATTACTCATTTAAAATAATTGAATTTCATTGAATGGTTCCTTGTCTCAAACAGTAAAGTTTAAGGAGGAATTGGCTCAAAATTAAATTTATAGTCTGGTTTGTTTAAGTTTATTGTCTTAGATCAATTGCATAGTTGCGCATGCAAAGATATCTTGTGTGATACCAAGGGAATGAACTCCTGGCCAGTTTCTAAAATGTATTTTAAGTGATGTACAAAACTTGGTAGGATTTGGAGTCTTGGTGAAAGACACCCGAGTTTTATTGGCAGGGTGTCCTGGAATACCTGTCAGAAATGTTAGTGTCAAGGTCTGTGACATTTTCAGATATATAAATAACCTTATGAAATGAAAACCCCTTCATATAAAATGTTATTGGTTATTCAATACAAATATGATCAGTGTTGACTTTTAAATGGATACATTCAAACTTACTATTACCTCTGTTAAAACCTCCAATGCAGTAAGCATTAAATATATTACAATTCTGGCTAGACAGTTAAGACACAATCTCATTAGTACATGTCACTCTAGTACATAAGGACTTTCGAATGATGAGTTAAAATTTGAAAAAAATAATCTCATGGTTTTTTCAGCATATGGTGGAATAATTGCAGCAGGGGAGATAACCCCCATTCTGTCAGTGCCAGGAGAAAAGCAACCTGATAATATTACAAAGTTCTTCTTTGATGCCTTGCTACAGTTCATGGTCTCGGAGGTAATGTTTTTCAGGTCTTTTAATACTTATCAAGCAACATAAATAAGTGAAGAGATACTGGTTTAATAGCTCATAGTCATCTTGACTTAATTAGATTTCACTTTGGCTGGAAGGCTTTCTCCGTGCTGAATTTGGTCTAAATGAATTGAGTCTAGCTGGTGAATGTTTCGTTGGAAAATTGACAGATGTGAGAAATTAGCACTGACTCGGACACATGTAGCTCCTAGTGTGACAGTTAGCATTAGTTATGTATATGCAGAAACCAGGGGAATGCTAATTTTGTTGTCATGGAAATTATCAAAAACGGAAATGAAAATCAAAGCAACAAAATAAAGTTAAAGATGAGTGCATTATATATGCAAAAATACGATACATTATGTGCCATTATTTTTCAGGTTATAAAGGTTGAGTGGATGAACAAGGATATGAGAGAAGTGTGCTTTGTGTTCCTGTTCAACAAGTTTAAGCACTCATATTTGAAGTGGCTTTTACCAGACTTTGACAGGAGCAGAACAATTTATGACCCAGTTCTTGGTAAGTCTTGTATTAACTTCAACATAGCACGTTGTTCTACAAAGATTAAATATATTATTTATTATAAGCCAGGATATGAACCTGTACTTTACGACCACATAACCTTGGGTAATCTTTCTGGTCCAGAGGCTTTCTATGTTGATAACCAGCAGTGAAGTTTATATAAAGAACTAGTGGTGGCTATCATGTGGCAACTAATGAATAGTAAAGAATTACTTGATACTACAATCTTTTCTGAGTGTGCATTACATTTTGAATTATGAAATTTGAGCAGATTTGTTTGGTTTAATGATTGAAAAGATTTCATGTAATACAGTAAAGTTTGCTATAAAGACCTCCAAATATTGATTATAACCAAATGGTCAATTTCATTATAAAAAGGTCTCGCTAATAAGACCAATTTAGTAATAAGACTACTTTTTACTGGTCTGAATGGTGGCCTTAATACAAGAACTTTACTGTAGTGAGTTATTCTAATGACAACTTTTAATGCTTTTCACTATATTGGTTAATCATTCTGAACGTTTCATGGTTAGTGTTCTTGTACTGCCATGTGTAGGGATTTTGAGGTTGGTTTATCAAAATAACTGTTTAGAAAATATTTGTTTTTCTACAGATTTACCATCTGTGAGGTCCCCTGCTGATACATTTAATACCGATGAACCGGAGAATGTGTCTGAATGCAGAGATTCCTTCATCAGATGGCTCACTACTTTTACCATAACTTCTTCCAAGAAAGCTGAGGGCGAAATGTTAAAGTTAGTTATTTCTGTAACATAGTACAATTGACAGGACTTTTATGATTTGCTGTAAACAGTGCAAACAATTAGCTGAACAATACAAACAAATAACATTTTTTAGGATTAGATGCCTAAATATACTAGCAGTGCCTAAGTGTTACATATAAGTTTGCTAAAGGTGACAGAATATTGATATTAGATATATTTAGGTATTATTATTCCTAAGAATGTAGTGTAGCACTATATTTCTGAATATTACAGAAAATGGTTTTCATAACAATTTGGTTGTTTTTGTATACTAGTAAACGTGTTTTTTTTTACAAACAAATGCTATTGACAGAAGTATGTTCTGTTCACAATAACAACCCTGTCTATCTGACTGGACCTTAAGGTTCTAAATAGATTTCACTGTGTAATAATTGTATCAAGACCTTACTTTTCTCTAAGTTTCCATATGCATATTGCAGTGTTTCATTCATAGTTTAAATATTTTCATGGCTGTAGGGGTATCTCTTGTTCCGCACTGGCTGAAGGCGACGAGGATGAGCCCAAAGCCAAAAAAGATACCATAGAGATTAAAGAAGAGGGTCAGGACCAGGCCCCTGGTAGTAACACAAGCACGCTGTCAGCTAGCTCTCAGATCACAGAGAAAGATTCTCCAAACTCCAGCTTCTGTAATGAGGAGCATACTACCTCTGAGTATGAGATTGTCAGATCTGTCATGTACTCTACAAGAGAAAACATCAATATTGTTCATGAGATTTTCAGACAGGTATGTGTTACAATTAGCATTGTTACTTAATAAAGTAACTTTTAGGTACTTGTTTTTGTACCCAGAAACTCACTAGAACTGTTCAAGACAGATGAGCTGTTAGACATCTGAAATCAATTTGTCTGTCTTTCTATCCATCCATCAACCCACCCATGGATTTTGCAAATCACTTTGAATGCGCGAGACAAAAAGTTTGCAACTTTAGATTTCCAGGTCAATTCACAAGACCATGAATTTGTGAACAAGCCGATCCTGCTGCTTCATATTATTGTATCAATATGGACCATTCCTGAAGAAGTTTAAATTAGCAATATGATGAAATTGCATAGGAGTGTTCTCGCAAGAAAAAAATGCGAAAATAAAATTCTCGCGAATATTTCATGATTTACAGTGTCTACAGTTAGTTTTTAAGAAGTGTTATCTAGCACATTGCCCACTGCCTTGAACTGACCATATTTGTTCACACCTGCCACAAGTCAGTAAGTAGTAGAGTTTTTGGCCATTCAAATGATCACCAATAAGTAGAGATGGAATGTATTTTTTCATCGGAGGGTTTTCTAAAAGTTGTTTTTATGCGCCCGAAGGGTGGAATATTAAAATCGCACCGTCAGTCTGTCCTTCCTTCTGTGCGTCCGACCTTACATTTTTTTTGTGTCTGGGCTGTAACTTTGTCATGCATTGAAAGCTTTTGAAATAACTTGGCACAGATGTTCAGCACGTCAAGCCAACGTGTAGCGTGCAAGATCCACTTCCCTCCCTCAAAGGTCAAGGTCAGGCTTAGAGTTTAAAGTTAATGGAATCCTGTATATATGCATACATTTTTGTCCAAACTGTAACTTTGTCATACTTCGATTGATTTTAAAATAACTTGGCACAAATGTTCAGCACATCAAGGCAATGTGTTACAGACAAGAACCACGTCCCTACCTCAAAGGTCAAGGTCACACTAAGTGTTTAAAAGTCATGGAATACTGTATGCATGGTAACTCTGTCATGCATGGAATTAATTTAAAATTACATGGCACAATTATTGAGCACATGGAGAGAACACAGACTGTGTGACCTCTTTCAGGGGCATTTGTCACTTGTGAGGACAGCTCTTGTTCAATAGCTTCTTTGAATATTTCTGAAAGTAGAGATATACTGCTATTTTGCAGAGATTCCCAATTCAGAAAGCAGCACATGTTTACTGTAAGATGCTTTTGTATTATTTCAGGCACTATTGTTCTCATTCAAACATGGAGGAGCTATACGCCGTGTGATCGCAGTGTACAAAGACTGGTTTCAGGTAACTTTAATCATGTGACATGTGGTCTCGGGGCGTTGTTGATTGGGAAGTGGGCTATAATGTACCCTGTTTTAGGTTTTTCTTTTACCAGCATGTGAAATATGTACTGTCCAGTTTTATTGACTTTCTTAAGTCTCATCCATTAGGGAGGAAATGTAAAGTATTGAGGATAATAAAATGTTACAGGTATTTGTTTGGAACATAGTTATTAAGTTGAACCGTTTAACAGATAAAAAGGGGTTTTCCATTAAGTTAAGGCTGTGTGTCGCTATGAAATGAAACTCCTGGCCCATTTAGGTTAAGGTTAGAGAAGCATGTAAGCAGGTCAATCAAAATTGGACAGCACAAGCATGTGATTGTATGGGTTTTGTATTGGTAATGTGTAGGTACCTTGGAACAACCTATTGTTTAGGTTGGAGGGGTTGTTTTTTAATCGTTTGTATGCAGAGTTTCTGCAGCGAAGATGTGTTACGTTGCAGAATAGTTTATACTTTAGGCCAGATTGAAAATTGAAATTAAAATGTATGATTGTAACCTGTTTCAATGCAAAGATGTTCAGAAAAAACAGAATAATGGAAAGTAGCGTGAACAATTTCCATAATTATTATTCTGTTGGGAGTTACTAGTCTGTGACTGCGTAGTATCAGATACATTGCATTTTTTTATAAATATTCGAAAAATGAAAAATAAGATCAGGTGTTAAGTTGAATAAATGAAAGTCAGGATACTCTTCATGCTCTTGCAAAGGTTTGGATTAGTAGTCTATTAATACAACTACATGTATATCATTGAAGACTGAAGCATGTTTTAAGCATGTTGAATAGAAGATACATGTATTTAGCTAACTTGCATGACTGTTTGAAAAATTACATTTTGAACTTGAGCTTCTAATTATGATTTCCAGCATTTGCATGGTAACAGTGATTGCTAATAATATGCATTTAGTAGAATTAACAAAGCATTGGGAAAAAGTGGAAGCTTGGAGGGGACTCGGTTACAGTAATTCATAATAGATATGCATCCATATATTATTTTGAAAACATGAAATTTTGGTATTTTAGGAAGAATGCAGTCAGTCGTTTGATTACTGCCCAGGAGGGGTTTTGTATTGT
The DNA here is from genome assembly GCA_022818135.1 of Saxidomus purpurata. Classification (NCBI taxonomy): domain Eukaryota; kingdom Metazoa; phylum Mollusca; class Bivalvia; order Venerida; family Veneridae; genus Saxidomus; species Saxidomus purpurata. Next base: position 27,130,385 of record JAFMSR010000001.1, on the reverse strand, counting down.
ATTTCATTTGATGTCATTATGTTACTGTTTGTCAGTGAATGTCTTTATTGTATAGATGAAATGATAGTTTGAAGGTTTTTGTTTCAGTGTAAATATTTTAAAACAAGTGATTTTGTTTGTGAATATTTTTGATTACCTAAAAAAAATATTTACATTTTTCTCTGCATTATAATATCCAAGTTTATATGTCCCTCCCCTCAAACAACAACAAACAAACACACTAATAACAGATTTTTCAACATACAAAGAATAAGTTACCTTCATGGCTAGATTTTAGTGAAGTGAATGATAAATGTATAGCAAGTCTTATCTTAGAAATACTGAGCAGTGTTACCTGAATATGGTTCACGTGGTGAGTTGACAGTTTGGAGATGACAGATTCATGAAAATTGTAGCAGTATGATGGAATCTAGCAGTTTTTATGCCCCCAAAGAGTGGCATATTAAAATCGCACTATCTGTCTGTCCGTCTGTCTATACGTCCGACCTTACATTCTTTCGTGTCCGGGCTGTAACTTTGTCATGCATTGAAAGCTTTTGAAATAACTTGGAACAAATGTTCAGCACATCAAGAAGGTGTGTCATGTGCAAGATCCATGTCCCTACCTCAAAGGTCAAGGTCACACTTAGAGTTTGAAGATTCATGTCCGGACTGTAACTTTGTCATGCATAGAAGGATTTTTAAAATAACCTGGCACAAATGTTCAGCACATCGCGTGCAAGACCCACCTTCCTATCTCAAAGGTCAAGGTCACACTTAAAGTTTGAAGGTAATGGAATCCTCTATATATGCAGACGTTCGTGTCCAGACTGTAACATGTCATACATTGAAGGATTTTAAAATAACTTGGCACAAATGTTTAGCACATCAAGATTATGTGTTGTTTGCCCTACCTCAAAGGTCAAGGTCACACTAAGTGTTTAAAAGTAATGGAATACTGTATGCATGGTAACTCTGTCATGCATGGAAGGATTTTAAAATTACATGGCACAATTATTGAGCACATGGAGAGGACACAGACTGTGAGACACCTCTTTCGGGGGGCATTTGTCACTTGTGAGGGACAGCTCTGTTTTTTCTTGTCTCTGTATGTAAAAGATTTTTGCAGAATGACAAATTAGCTTAATCATAATCTGCTTTAGAATGATTAGTGCAGTGCAACTAACTGGCTACAAAAACTACTGCCTCTGTCCTGTTGGCATGGTATAGTGGTATGGTAGGTGGAACATTCCTTTCCCAGATATTTGTTTTCTGTTTTGGACTTTAATGATAAAATTTTAGTTATCAGCTGTTTTAAGGGCTTTATAGTTGAGTTGACAGTATATGGGTTGATTAGTTAAGGGGAAACACTCCCTTCCCATATGATCCCAACAGGTTTGTTTGTTCATGACAAGGAGTAGAAGACGAGTCAAGTGACAGTAACATGTAATGGACGTGTGTGCTTTTGACACAGTTATTTGGCTGGAAGAGGAATATGTAACAACCTTTTTAGCCAATGTAAACATACTGAAACTTTGTTCAGTGTATTTTTGTTAAGGCTTTAAAAAGTGTTGTTCCTGCTTCTCAGGAACTGTCGTAACAAATTTGTTGTAATGGACAAACAAACCTGTATATTTATTTTGGCCCAAAAGTATGCATGATTTATTCTCCTTTTCATTACTAGTATCTTTTTATAGTGAGCTGTTTTATTTGCATGTATAGAATGATAGTGATCACAAGCCCGTGTTCATGCAGGAGCCCAGTGAATCTGGTCTACCCTTGGGACTACCCCCAGAATTCTCACATAGTCTCTCTGATATCCTTGAAGAAGATGGTTCGACAGATTCTATGGTAGGTTTTTGTGTTGAAGAGGTACATGATCTTAGCTTTTTGTGGCGAGTTAACGTGTTTTAAAAGAGAGCTGCCTGTTTAATGAAAGTGGCAGCTTATTATAGGGTCTCTGACCTTATAACAGGTTGTTTTGGATAGCTTGTTATCTCTGACAAACTATTTACCAAGATACAACTCCGGATGGCAAAAATGAAAATAACAAAGAGTGGTAACTGCCATAGATAAGCCAATTGTAATGGTATTTGACCTGCATCATTTGGCTAACCATACATATATTCACACCAAGTTTCAAGAAAATCTGACTAGACAGTACCAAAATATGACTCTGGAGGGAAAAATTGCCTATATATTTTTGGGAGCATACATCAGTTCCACCAATACTTGTATTTCAAATGATATTTATTGCCCTTTAGCCCGTTTTGAAATGCTGTTGCAATGGTAGTTTAAAGGGAAAACCTCTTCACAAACAAATCTACTTACCGAGCCTGTTACTAAAAATATGAACATTTTAGAGAATTCCTTGTTTAGTCAGAAATATTGCTTTGTTGTCCCTAATCCTTTTATGAAGGGTGAAAGCAATGAAGTTGTGACTTGTGTGAAAATATTCAAGGACTTTCAACCTTTTGTGTTGAGACTTTCATATGTAAATGATTGAAGCATGTACTTTTTCAGCATATCTGTCTTCCTATAGTTTTCATATTTGTTATGATATGCAGTTACCTAGTAAACAAATCTATTTTATTGATATGATATAATACTTGAACATGAAGCATTGCAGATATATGCTGCTTCTCAAACTGCATGATGCATATTGCACTAAAAGCTTATCTGTATGGTGTAGCTGAGTTTCATATTTATAGATTAATCTTATCTTACCTAGCTCTTCTATTTAAGACTATACACCAGTTTTAACTGCTAGGCTTCCTTAGTCCTTTAAATGCCATGTTCAACAACTGGACCCTCTTCAAGGGTAGAGTGGGAAAGGGCTTTGACTTGAAATCACTAAACCTCATTGGTTGATGATCATGGGTTCAAGCCTCGCTACTCCCCTGACTTTCTGTGAGAAAGTTGACAGTTTCTTTAGCATAATGGAGTCTAGAGCTAGTCATGAAAGATGTGTACGAAAACCGACCGTTTGTAAAAGAACTGAAATGTAAAGTGTTCAACTGATTGAAGAAATTTCATCATTCATGGCTGAAATTGTCTGTGACATGAGAGCTTGTGAAATCCCAAAACTCATAGTTGGTAACTAACTGTACATAACTGATGTTGTTGAGACAATTTGTCTATTGCCCATTACAACAAACACCAGTTGAATGAGCAGTGATACAGGGAAATATGTCACAGAAAATCATTTTAACATTTTAAGGAATCGGCTCCAAACTCCACACCGCTGCAGTTGTCGCGAGATTCCGGGGACCTGAAGACGTGGCTTAGGAATGCATCATACCTAGGTGCGATCCAGGACCTTGCTGACGGAGGGGACCTATCTCAGTATGATGTCAGAGCCGGGCAGCAGAAGTTGATCCAGATCTGTGTAACAAATGCAGCAAACATTTTCTTGCTTCAGGCTGACAGTGATTCTGCTATACAGGAGCAGGTAGAATAGTTGCTTTTGAACTTCTGTCTGTATTTGGGGTTCAGTAGAATAACATTTGCTTTTCTGTCCAATACAGATTACTAACTCTGTAATTCTGTGAAAATTTAATTCAGTCTATATTCATTGATTTCACCTCTTTTTTTCAAGATGCTGAAATTTCTGTTTAACAGTCAAGAGTCAACTACATGTAATTGCAGGAACATGATTATTTCATGAACATTTTTTAGATAAATATCAAACTGTAGGAAACATCAAAATGCATGGTGAAAATAATATTTTACGATTGAAAAGTGTCCTACTATATAATTATAGCCGCCATAAGCTCACAAAATGAATTTGAGAAGGGTGAATGTGAATACTTGCCAAGATATGCTTATTTCCTATCTGTACCACTTAATCATGTGTTAGAAAAGTGACTTTTGCAGTTTAACAATTCAGTTAAACATTGGCTTCTTTTCTTTCAATTATAGCTAAATTCCATTTTTAGCTCGACTATTCGAAGAATAAGGAGGCTATTGCACTCGCCCCGGCGTCGGCGTCTGCGTTGGTTAAAGTTTTTTATAAAGTCAAATATCTTGAATACTATCAAAGGTATTGACTTGAAACTCAAACTATATCTTTACCATCAACATCTACACATGAGGAAACAATCCCCATAACTGTGTTTTGATTTCTGACACATTTATGCCCCTTTTTAACTTAGAATTTTTGGTTAAAGTTTTTTATAAATTCAAATATCTTGAATACTATCAAAGGTATTGACTTGAAACTCAAAGTATGTGTCTACCATCAACATTTACACATGAGGAAACAATCCCCATAACTCTGTTTTGATTTTTGACAGATTTATGCCCCTTTTTAACTTAGAATTTTTGGTTAAAGTTTTTTATAAAGTCAAATATCTTGAATACTTTCAAAGGTATTGACTTGAAACTCAAAGTATGTGTCTACCATCAACATTTTCACCTGAGGAAATAATCCCAATTACTCTGTTTTGATTTTTGACAGATTTATGCCCCTTTTTAACTTAGAATTTTTGGTTAAAGTTTTTTATAAAGTCAAATATCTTGAATACTATCAAAGGTATTGACTTGAAACTCAAAATATATGTTTACCATCAACATTTACACCAGAGGAAATAATCCCCATAACTCTGTTTTGATTTTTGACAGATTTATGCCCCTTTTTAACTTAGAATTTTGGTTAAAGATTTTATAAAGTCAAATATTTTGAATACTTTCAAAGGTATTGACTTGAAACTCAAATTATGTGTCCACCATCAACATCTTCACCTGAGGAAACAATCCCCATAACTCTCTTTTGATTTTTGTTAGATTTATGCTCCTTTTTAACTAAGAATTTTTAGTTAAAGATTTTTATGAAGTCAAATATCTAAATATCTTGAATACTATCAAATGTATTGACTTGAAACTTAAAATGAATGTTAACTATCAACATCTTCACCAATGTTTTTGATTTTTGACATATTTATGCCCCTTGTTAACTTTGAATTTTGTCACAGTTTTTACCAGACTATTATTAGAAATACTGGCTTACTTTTGAAATGTCATAGAATAATTATGCAGCATGCAGTGGTCATGCTTTTTTAATTTTATACATATCAATTTTGAAACGTTACAAAGTTATTCATGATCAAATATACAAGGTCATGTATTTCTTTGAAATTATCCCCCTCCTCCCCCCAGTTGGCTTACAGAATCCAGAGTAAGGCTTTGCACGTAATGTACATTTACATAGGTCTTTGCACAAGTTTCATATCTTTGACCTTAATTCTTATAGACAATTACACAATACACCTGTTCTTAGAAAAAAAACAACATTTTACCGACAAGCTTTCGAATAGTCGAGTGTACTGTCATGAGACAGCTCTTGTTTAAGTTGCATTTTATCTTCAATACTCCTTGTGAAATTTTCTTGGTTTTGATTTCAGGTTGATATATGTAAGAGAGTGCTGAACATTTATCGCCAGATGGTCATGAAAATCAATATGGATCAGAAAACCTGGTAAATTTATTATCAGTCTTCAAAATTTGGGGGCGTTTCCAAATGAGTATGAACTCTGAACCCATGTCAGAGCTTATCAGCAATACCCTCCAAACTTTTCAAATCTATTTTTCATGGTATGCATGGACTTACTTGCCTGTAGTTATACCACAAGTTTATAGGCAGTGAGAGAAGTGTTACTGCTGCCTTTATATTTAAAAAATTATAAGGTAATATATTGCTACTTCATACCTATACCATAAGGAACATATAGAATATAAAATACTTTGTTGATGGCTGAGACCAGTTGCAAGAAAGATCATTAGACAAAGGACTTGAGTTGAGTACATTCATGATTTAATAGTACCTTTTGTAAAGAGTAGTAACTTAAGGGTATTTTGACATATTTTGCAGGGAACAAATGCTACGAGTGCTATTATGTATAACATCAGGGGTACAAGGTCAACAGCTCCCAGATAGCAGCAGAGCTGGATGTCTCGGTAAAAAACTGGCACAACCAATCTTTCAGGTACAAGGCAGAAAAGTTTATTTGAGTCAAGGTATTGTTACCAGTTTTCTGTGATGGGTAGGCAAATAGTGAGGATGAAGTTGGAAACTGGATGCAGACTGGTTTCAAAGTCTCTCTTGAAGAGGTTTTCTTTTCTTCTCATAAAATGTCTCCAAATCATAGGGTCCTGTGTTCCTACCAGTGCCGTAGCATGATATTGCTTTTCTCTCTTGCATCGAGGTAGATTCCATCTAGACTGAGTCTCCAGAGTAATGGATATAATTGTAAGAACTTTGGAATGGAGAATAAACGGATTAGTATTAATCAGAGGCCTAATATGGTTTGGCCCATTCATTTATTCAATACTTTCCTGTTTATCATAAAGTATGCAGTTTCACTGGCTTTAGATCTAGTTAGTTTGTTACACACACTGAACCATGTAGATATGCTTCTTGCACAGTTTAGTTAACATACAGTGTGATTGTTGGTGAAACCGAGACAGTGTGATTGTTGGTGAAACCGAGACAGTGAAAGTAAAAGACTATTTCATTGTGCGATAATTCACCTATATTAAATTGATTTTGCCTAAGTATCACTTGGAGACAAGCTGATACTGGCCGAGGGGTCATACACTGATAATTCAAGTCATGAATTATTTTGTAACACTACTATTAGGGCGGGCACCATGATAAAGGTGGTTTCCGGTCAATATTTTAAGTTAGGGGTGAGATATTGCATTGAAACCTGGTATGTACGTAGCTTAAATGGATATGTAACTTGGGATTTCATTTGGTATGTGCCGAGCTTAAATTAAGATATAGATATCAAGGTCAAGTTTGTTGTTATTAAAAATAGAACACAGATTCCATTTGTAAAAGTGCACATTATATCTAAATAGTTTGCTGGTCTAAACACCTGTTTAAATGTTGTTTGCCTGGAGGCACTTTTGATCTTTTAAAAATGAAAAAACTCCAGCTGGTTATATGTGAAAAACCTGGTTTCAAGGCATTGCTGCATTTCCTGTTTCTTAAATACGTTCTGTTTTTCTTGTAATGTAATGCTTCGTTTATCTTTTGTTAGATTTAAGTACTTGACTCTGAACATACATGTAAACAAAGTTAGTTCTCTGACATACAGGAATATGTTAAAATTATTTTCTCGAATATAATGGTATACAGTGTAGAATTTTATTTTTTCAGACTTTGATAGTGACTTGGATTAAAGCTAACTTGAATGTGAATATCAGCATTGAACTTTGGGATCAGTTTCTACAAGTGATATCTTCCCTGACATCTTGGGCAGAGCTTATCAGAGAATGGGCTGTAAGTATGCATGTGACTGGTCATAAAATCTTCGTGAAAAATAGATTTAAAAGTTTGTATCAGGTTCAAAAAATTTAGATACCTTGGAATAGCCTCTTGGAATAATTTGACAGTTACATGTAGTTGATGACTTTAATTCTTGTTTAATAAGGCAAACTTTTATCATGATTGGGAATCACAATTTTGCAGTAGGGATTGGGTCATTTTTAATAAGTTGATAGTTCATTATAAAATAATTGCTGATTTTACAAAGTCATTTTTTAGTGTGAGTAAGTATATCATCGAACTTGACCTATTTCATTTGCAGAAAACCATGGAAACATTAACTAGAGTATTAGCCAAGCAAGTTTATAGCCTTGATCTGCTGGATCTACCACTGGAAAGACTTAGTGAGCAGAAAGAGAAAAGGAGGCGGGGCAAAAGTCAAGGTATTATTCATATCTGTTTAGGAGAATGTTATTGGTCAAAGACAGGTTTCTAGTTGTCTCCCTCAGACCCTGAGAACTCAAATAGCTGGGTCTGACTGTAGAGGATTTGCGTTTCAGTGACTAATCTGACAAGTATTGTAATCTCTTTCCTTTGAGACCTATTAAAGTAGGCTAGCTCCATTGAATTTGAAATAAGTATTAATACTTTAATTGTCTTCTGTTAATGTTCTTTTGTTAAATTAATTTATGTTTTTTGTTTTAAAAGATGCCCCTATGAAAACAAAAATGGATGACCACAGTTTTTCTCGTGCCTGGAGTAAGAGTGAAAGTGTTGATAGGCCAGTGAGTGGAAGTATATCACAAACAGCGGCATTTGAAAGGTCACAAGGCAAATACAAGAGTGATGGTGAGTTGTTTTCCTAGTTCAAATTGTCATTCTTTCTCTCTCTCTCTCTCCCTCTCTCTCCCTGCCTTCACAGTCTACACCCTTCATTTACGCAATACTTCCCTGTTTATTACACAGGCTGCAGTTTCACTGGTATTCCCATTGAATTAGTTTGTTACACACACTGAACCATGTAGACATGCCTTTTGCACAGTTTAGTTTACATATACAGTCAAACCTCCCCCAACGACACCTCCCTAGAGCAACAACCTCCCTTAAAAGACATACATTTTCTTTCCCGTCATGTCAGTTTTATAAGGAATCAACCTCTTCAAGACAACACCTCTTTAAAACAAACACTTTCTGCGTTCCGAAGGGTGTTTCTTTATGAGAGGTTCACTGTATGTAGATACCTATGTGTGGTTGATGGTGAAACCGAGACAGTGAAAGTAAAAGACTATTTCATTGTGCGATAATTCACCTATATTAAATTGATTTTGCCTAAGTGTCACTTTGAGTCAAGCTGATACTGGCCGAGGGGTCATACAGTGAAAATTCAAGTCATGAAATGTTTTTTAGTGCTACTGATATAAAATACTGTCTCATCAAAGATACCATGAAAACATTTTGTTAACCAGGTTTTCAAAGAAATTCTGGTTATTAGGGTGGGCAGCATCGTACAGGCGGTTTCTGGTCAATATCTTTATGCCTAAAAAAATATGTTTGTTTCAGGTTTCAGTCCCAAAAAATAGGGTAGGTAGGTAGGAAAATTTTTGGGGGGAATTTTTTTATTCTCAAACAAACCAGATTCAACATAGATTTTAATGAATTTATGCTAAAAAATATGAACACGCAAAAAATGTTCTAGGGTCGAGGCAAAAAAATCGGGTAGGTCGGGAAACCTGAAACAAACATTGTATTTTTTTAGGCCTTAGTTGCCATGAAACTCTCCAGTCACTGCAATGAAGGCATCTGTCTTTTGAGCTCAAAAGTTGTCATGTAACTAGCTTTGTTCTGCCCATCAAACTTAAAATAGACTTTTAAGTGACTTCCATTGAATAGGCCTACTTCGATGTGGATGCTAAGTAGATAATCTTACAGGGTTATTGGACTTGGAATAAAGACTTGGTATGTAAGCACTTTTAAAGCTGAATTTACATTGTGAACTGTAGGCATTGTACAGTGTCAAAATGGATAATGCTACATAACGATACATAGTGATCAGTTCTTAAGGAAAGCTTCCAATTGTAGGGATGTAGGGTTGAAACGGGTGAATTAAGATATTGGTTGTCCTTTGGCCTTTGTGAGGGTTGCCAGTACAATGACTGTATAGTGTATGTATCAACTAGTATAGAAACTACAGTCACTGTTGTATAGGGTTAAAGTGCTGATGTGGTTGGTTTTTACCTTCATGGCTTTTAACATGGAACATACAGTGTAATAAGAATCCATTGAAGACTGAAAATAAATATGTTTATTGCACTATTGTTTTTTAACTGTATAGAGTGTAATTTGCATATTCTATCAATCATTCTCTTAAAATAACCAGTTTGTTTTCTGTTTTAAGGGGCTGGTGGGAGCAAATCGAGACCTGACTTAGCCAAGCACAGGTCCTTGAGTGGCACGCCGTCCCCATGCCACTCTAGGTCGGCCTCGGCTTCCTCTGACCTGGCCGTGCTGGTTCGAAGCAGCAGTGAAGGAAATCTCGCTGACCCAGCAGAACTGGCAGAAAGGCTTAAACAAGGTGAGTTACTCTGATATGTAACCTTCAGCATTTTGTAGCTTGTTCTCTCCCTTGATGGACTGGAATTTGTGAGAGTTGTAATTATTACGTAAAATAATCACTTTAATTAATACATGTTGTCTAGCACCTGGTGTTTTTAAAATGTTATGAATGATGAGAATGAAGCTTTTGAAGTATTAACAGGTAGTAGAAACAATGAAGTTAGAAAAAAAAGAAAAGAAATGTGTAATTGATAGTAACTAATTTAATACCCGACAGATTGCATTGTTACACAGGGAATGATTGTGACCTACCAACTGTAATATCTTTACTCTGTGTGAATGTATTAGATTTTAACCTTGGAGTGACAGAACTTAATGCTGCATACATGGTGAAAATTGTAGTAAAACTATTTGTAAACTGTTGCTGGTTCAAATCTAGCAAAATGCTAAAATTAGCAAATATTTTAAGTAATACTTCCTTTATGGAAGTTATATAAGTTTATTGTCACTTGAACTTAATTAGAACAGTATTATTTAGATGAAACTTTGGAAGAAAATCTAGAAAAGGCAAAATTGCATGGGTATTTCGCACTGATAAAAAAAGGGAAGAAAAATGGAGTTTATTAAAATCGAGGTTAAAACACATAGTGATATTGGCAAGCAAATGGAATGTGTTTATTAAGTTTTTTGTTTAGCAGGCAGTTGAAATGAAATTTATGTTTATTTATATGCCATCGTTCAGGAATTATGTCACGGAGCCTCGTGTCACCTGGAAGTAAGTCAAACTCATCAAGAAGTTTGGCAACAGCGATTGTATCAGCAATACGACCTGATACTAACAGCAAGATTGTTGGTATGTAGAATTTAGGACACTCGTGTATAATGCTTTTTTTCATCTTTTGAATGCTCAGATATGCCTAAAGGTAGATTTTCAGCAGTTCCTGTATTGTTTAAGTTGCAATCAGTTTTTATTCTGCCTGTTTTTGTAGGTATGCTAAAAAACTTGAGTCACTGCTTTTATGAAACTATTTTTAGACCGGGAATGTTTACATGAAGCATGTCTTTAGCTTATTTGCTATATATAATGACACAATGCAGTGAGAATTCATTAATACACTTTCTGACGATGTAGCAGTTACCTGAAAGAAATATAAAAATAGCAATGAACATAGATGAACTAGTGATATTGATTACTGTAGAAGTCTTTATATTTGCGAGTTGTTTATTTCGCGATTTTCATAACTTTCTATTCATTGGTGAATTTTAAAATTTGCTAGCATGCAGTGTTTTATTTATAATCATTGTTTGTTTGCTATTTTAACGAGTTTAATGAATTCACAAAGTGATTCATTCATGAAAAATAGCAAAAATAATAACCTCACAAAAAACCGATTTTTACAGTACTTAAATTAATGTTTTTGAATAGTGTTGTCAAATTAATGTCAGCAGTCTAAGAAGATTTGCACATCAACATTTTTGTGATGTATATATGAAATTCTGGGTTTAATAGTCATAAAAAGAGTTACTGTGTTAGATGGTCTTGAAATTAGAAAATCTGTTTTACGTGCAACTTATGATAATGCTTTGTAGATTTAGAACATCTGTACAGTTCACTCTTCACTTGATAGTTCTAACATGCACACTATTATTAATAAAAGATTTGTGTTTGAGTATCTTTAATTTAGATTGTTTTACTTGATTTAATGCTTCTGTGTTCTTGCACTTTTTTTCAAAGCAGTAGTTCAAGTAGTGTGTTGTCTGTTACATAGAAAAACCAATGTTGCATTGGAAAAACTTTGAACATTTGGAAAATTGTGAATAAAGTGTTTATTTCTAACTCCAATGGCAGCAAGTTATTTTGCCTATGTGACGAGTGCAGATTATTATCAATCTGCAAATCCATGCAGTTAAATCATGTTTATTCAGTCGGTAAACTTTCATGAAGTGTAGGCTGATAATGATCTACAGAGGTTGCAAAGGCAAAATCATTTGTAACCATATCAACTTATGGTTGATATTTTTGTTGAAAGAAATGTAACTAACCGAACCCAATCATATGAAATGTTTTAATAATTTTTTTTTAATGTATGAAGTCCAAAGTTTGATTTAAAATTTTGTTGCAGATATTAGACATTGATTTACTGTGAAAGAAACACTTGAAACCGTTGCAGCAAATTTGTCATTATCAATTCTTTGTGTACAAATGTAGCTAGAGTGAAGAGTCTTACATAGGTACCAAAAGAAGTGTAAATTGCTGGAAAGAAATTTGATGGAAATAAGGTGTTATATTCGTAATTTTTTACATGAGTTATTTGCCTGAAAGTTCCATATTACATTCTTGTCCATTCTGAGGTAATATTTTCTGGTTTGACTTAAATATGGAGAATCTTTTTATATTTATATCAAAACCTTAAAAAATATCTGTGCCTTCTTTTCATAGCTGATACAGAGTAGTGCCCCCTAACCTGATTACCAAAATTTGCAGTTGTTGAAATATCAGGAAATGAATTAAAATAAGTGCTGAGGTGCTGCTTATATGTCTGTCGCTTTCAGGTCAATTGTATGTCTGTTTGTGATAACTTTAATATCCAAACTGCAGTAATTTTTCAAATGTATTTCTTTTCTAATTCAGGCTTAAATTGCTTCAAACTTTGCTGGTTTGTCATGAAAAAAAGAGGTTGTTAAATTTCATCATCAATATTATCTTTACTCCATTTATTATATTGTGTTATAAGTTATTTATAAGCAACTTACATACTATGTTTGGTTTTGGGATATTTTAGCAATGCATGTATATATTTCATTAGAAATTATTAGTATTGTTATTCTTAAAAGTCAGCGAATAAATTTTTTACTCTTTTTAGCTCGAGCATGCATGTTAAAGGAAAAAATGCCCATGTACATTATATATTACAATCGTTCTTATCCATTCAAAATGCCGAGGAGTATATTTTAAAGACTGGTCTGGAAAACTGTTGCCACAAGAAAATAGCTACCCTTCAAAATCTAATAAGCCTTAAAAAGCCAGTTGGTGATTAAAGCCGATAAACTTCACTCTTAGACCAGTCTTGAATCTCCAGCTTTTGAATGACAAAGGACAGAGATTATGATTAGTAACTGAAGATTTAAGACAGATGACAGATAAATTTCTGCACTTTAATATAAGATGTCAAAGCTTAGTCGCAGATAGAATGTATGTGAACCATCATCCTGTTTTAAAGAAACCTGTTCCCTATTGTTGTTGCTTGTTTCCGTTCATTTAAAGCCTATATCTATTGCAAACTGGTTCACAAGAAATTTGAATGCAGAGAGAGAGATGGAAGGAGGGAGTTCACAAGAAATAATTCAGAGACGTCAGTAAATGCAGTTCAGTATTTTTGTAAAATACCAACAAATGGAAACTGGTCCTAGTATTTGTTGGCCTTTCAGTGACTGTATATTATTTCTTAGACTGGTAGTATAATGACCATCCTACATGTGATGTCACAAATGATGTCATAACTTCCAGTCTAACATCTTGTATTGGGGAGCCATAAGGAAAAGTGAATGTCACTAAAGTGAGTGAGAACAGCAGTAAGATCAGTACGACTTAAACACTGAGATACACTCAGCATTTGTTATTCCTGAGTTGTTTCTTATGCAGAATTATGTAAAAGTGTGGTATTTCATGTTTCTCAGGCTTTTATATTTTCTATATAATCTTTTAGTAGATAGAGAAATATTCTGACACTTTGTATGCATGGCATACGCTTTCTCCCTTCCTTAAAAAAGTTTTATGCACACTGATAGATGCAAATTGTTGTTTGTGATGTAGAAATGTTAGGTTTTCTTTGAAAATTGGATTACATGGAATAATTATTCTTGACAGAAGTGGTTATTGTTTGAATTAAGTGGTATTGATATGAATTTGTACGATGAATGTCTCTACAAACAACGGAAAATTTCGTAATGCAGAATAAAGAAAGAAAAGACAGCGAATAACATTGAATGTTGGATGCTGATTATCATGTTGGCGGCAGGTGGTCTTGCTCTTGTGACCTGTGCGAAACCTGACCAGCTTGCCTGCATTCCTTTGCAAGGTTGATCATGTTTTGCAGCGTTTGCTGAACCATTCTTTATTTTCATAGAGTGGTCCAAGTTGAAAGTCGGACACAACCGCTGTAGAAATTAAGGAAAGTCTGGGTTAGATACTTCCATTTTACTAAAATAACAGCATTGTGAAATGTAAGGAGATATTGTCGGTTGGCTTCTTTGTTTTTGTTAGATCTACCATACTGCTTTGAATGTACACGGACTTCAACATTGAAAACCATGTCTGCCCTGTGCTTAGTGAGTGAAAGTTGAAGGTCATGCTGCCTTTGATGCTTCTGCTGGAAAATAAATAAAAGCTATTGACCTATGGTTCAAATGACCACAGATGGCCTAGTTTTGATCAGTAGATTGTCAATTTAGAATTTTGGGGTCAAAGGTCACAAGGTAACATTGTCATATACTTTTACGTAAAATAATGCAACAATTTTTATATTTAAATAATTTTCATTAAAACGCTAATACCTAATGATTTGAATACTGTAGATTTGGTAATTTTCGCACCATTATAATTTCACAATTTATGTGCTGACAGATTTGTTCATGAATCGATAGGATAATTCTCTGATGGTAAATCATTGTTTTTTTTTATTTTCAAAAAGGGGGGGATTGTTGAAAATAGCAAAATTATCGCCCCAATTGACAGTATCAAGGAGACAAGTATTTTAACTGTAGGATGTTACTCCTTAGAAAGCCCCACATGCTAAATATATAAATGAGGTCAGGAGGATTTATAGCAAAAAAGGAAGTGCTCCTATACTTGATTAGCCATTGTCGGTTACTAAATTCATAAAGATGCTAGAACCTAAAATTATTGTCAGTAAAATGGATTTCTTGTTTATTTGATTAAAGTAAGTCATGTGATGACTTCTTTTCAGTAGATTTTCTGTACCAGTAATGTTGATTGCTTACCTCCCTTGATACTAAATTTCTAAGCAATGACAGTCCCATGATTGATCATTTTTGCTTGGGGAACAGCAGAAAAATAATCTTGTATTGTATATAATGTCCTTTGATAAGATTGAATCTCCCGATGTGAATATTAATCAAATGAAGTCCTCTAATGTCTCAATGGGAAGTCAGGCTAAAAGATGAGAAGACTAGAACTGTTCTGGGTCTTATTCTGGTTATTACATTTAGTCAGATATGGTAATATTGCTGGTATTTCATTTGTTAGCTAGATTAAATAAATCTGATGTAGGGGGAAAAATTGACTGATCACTTTGTATTAACTAGTAATTACTCTTTGATAACCTTCTGGGATTTCTAACATTTTGTCCAGCAATGGAAAAAAAACTGGAGAGTTTTTAGTAGTATGTTATTGAAGGGACAACAGCAAAGTTTCAGCTAAGTTTTAAGCATGTTCGTTCATAATTAATCACAAATGGAGGCGCAGTGGTAGTGTGTTCGCCTCAGGAACGTAGGGTCGGGGTTCAATGCCCACCAGTGCCACAGCGGTTGTGTCATCATGCAAGAAACAGATATTTTGGCATTGAAGAGATTGATTTCATCTGGAATGAGTCTCGAGAGAGATTAATTTAAGTTTTAAGAACTTGTTTTGCAATCTTGAATAAGTAAATTGGTATAAATAAGTAAATGAAATAATCACATTGGCTTGAAATAAAGAACACTTCCGTGCCATATAACAATAGCAAAATCAGCTAGTTGCACATTTATGTGCTAGTCTTGTCTGAAATAATTGATAGGCTAAACACACTTTAGAAAACATGGGTGTTTAAAACAAATAACATATGCAACTTCTCTGTGGAAGGCAAGCTTGCAGACTGTTTGCAGTGATTTTATTTGCAAACTAATGATATAATTGCTTCTCTAAGCTTTATGAGGGGGTATCTTCACAGCTATGATTTCAAGTGGCAGGGGATTGTGAAGTGTTGAGACAGCTGTATTTATTATATGTATGAGGATAGATGATGGATCACATGTTGTAATATAGGTGTCTGGGTTTGGGGTGCGGCTTAAAGAAGGTGTTTAAGGATGATGTTTGCTGAAGTCAATTGTTTAAAGGTTGTTACCATATTGATACTAATTTGTGTTGCTATTTTACAGCTCACCTGAGCATGTAGTGCTCAGGATAGGTTGTTGTGATGATCCCAATGTTCTACATCAAATTGTTGTCAAGCATCACCAGAAATTACCATGCAAAAGTTGATGAAATTTGGTATTAATGTTATATAGATTTTCCTTCACTAAATTGCAAAATTAAACCAGATCCCTTGAGAAATCTGGTTGCTATGGCAACCATAGGAAAAGACCGAAATTGTTAAATTAAAATTGGGCCCTTCAAAAATGAGGCTTCTGGGATGTGGGGATGTTTTACTATTATATTGTTGACAGAAACTTACAAACCATTCTGTGAAAGTGAAGACATTTGTCAGAAATGCATTCTGTTTTACACCATTAATTTTGTTAGCAAATAATTATTTTGAAAGTTTTCAAGAGGAGGTGATTCCTTCAAAAACGAGATCTTTAAAAAAGAAAAACAGTCTTTGACAGTATTAGTTAGAATTTAATGGTTTTAGGATATGATATCAAATTTGCTGAAGACATTTTTGACATTTAGATTTTGTTTCAGCATGCCTAAGTATGGGTTGCAGATGTTCTCCAGATGAGCAGTATAAGACCATCATAGCCCACTTGTTTTTAAAATAAGTAAAAAAGTAAAAAAAGTTTTCAAAATTTGTAATTAGTATATAATAAGGTCCATCTGTTTCACATTTTCATATTTAAGTGTATTCTGTTTCTATCTCTTCGTAGTTTTTCCTGCAGATTTACAGTCAATACACAGATCTCTACATTTATTACTGAATTTTGACTTTTATTGTAAGAACTTGTTGGATAATCTAACAATGAAGAAATTCACTTAAGACTTGCATTAGAAAACTTTCATGGCAATTATTACACAAACCCATTGAGTAGAATATTTTATAATGTCACACATCTTTCCTTTTCCAAGACACATTTTCGAGTTTTACATGATTTAATGAAGTGGGATGAGGGAGGGGAAGGTAGTAGCATGCATTTACATGAAAGTATTTTTCATTTACATTATACCGATACAGAAAAAATTGTTAGCATTTATACATTTATTTGTTTACTATTTGAGAAAAGCTGTTAATTCATATTTACCTGCAAGCTTGATTAAGACTAGGGAAATATTTACAAGACATTACAGTTTAGAAAAGATAAGTTACCCATTAACAAGGCTTGAAAGAGACATCCAGTCTGTAATCACAGGTTTTATAACATTAATGAGACAGAGATCAATATTTCTTGATTCTTATTTATTCAAGAAACTGCTCATTTCATTAGCTGGTTCCTCTCTCTAAGGGGCAGATACAGACATGAAAACTAAGAGAAATCTTTGTCACAAGTATCTGTGAACTGCTTGATGGATTGTCCATCCATAGACAAAGAACTTGGCCCTGTGGCACTTTTACATTGACCTCATCTAGGTTGATGAAGGATTATCTCCTAATTTTATCTGTGACTTTCTTGTATTGTTGCTTTTCTGTAAGGGCAACTTCCTCATTATGTTTTTATAGTAGACTCAAAATAATCTTTTCCATCAGAACCATTGGTCAGATCTAAGAACAATCTCAAAAGAACAATTCTTATGTGGCCTATCAAATTTGCTCTAGAAATGTTGAATCCTGGAGGAAAAGACAAGACTTCCAGAGTGTGTGACTCATTTCCTTATGCCAGTTATCTTGTGAAGAGTTTTATTGACAATCATAAGAAGATTGTTTGATAATATGGAAGTACTTTAACATATGGTCACACTAGATCCATGGATTGAATGATGACAATGCCCAGAAATGTTTTTTTGAGCAATACAGGATTTTCAAACCAGAATCCATTCAGATAAGGTCTACTGGTACTTGTATAGATTTATTCAATAAGCTTAGGAAGCCTCTGTAGTATTTCATATATCAGTGTCTTACTGTCTGTGTTAAAGGATCTTAAGTAGAAACCTAGATTTTATTACGTGTGATTGATTTAACTTTTAACATTTTCCCTGTTATTAATTTTGTAGAACTTGACCTCTTAAAACTTTTACTTTGATGGCCTGAAAGGATTTTCCTTTTGAAACCAGTGCAGATCATGATCAGCAAGCACATGGGAACAGTCTGTTCATGATCTGCCCTGTTTGCTTTTCAGTCAAATCTATACTTGGCATCCCTTAGAATAATTAATGGTGCTGCCCAACTGGAAAGATAGGCAAGTCCATTTAAGAAATTGAGTGGGTAAAGTTTGATGTTTTGCAGCAAGATTAGCGATAAAGGCTCTCTTGCACTCTTGCATGATTTAGGTCCTCTCTTAAACATTTTATAATTGACACTGGTGGAAACTATTGCACAGGGAACAAAGGCTTATCATGATTTTTCTGAGGTTATTTTGCCAAGGATTGTGTTTACAGAAGGTTTATTAGCAACTAAAGTAATTCATTATTTATTTATTTATTTATTTATGGCAACAAAGATAGAAGAAAAGCTTTCATTTAGGAACAACAGATGGCGTTTTCTCAATTCATTGAGTCTGTTGCATTTTTTAAAGAGAGAAAAAAGGTGCAAAAGTAGCATGCACAGAGGCATAAAAACATGGATTGCTTTGGGAAGAGAGAAATGAGGTATTCAACTAAGATGTAATGTTTAGGGTGTGTATAAAGTGTATGTGTTTGTGTGTGAATGGATACTGTTACTTTGAAGAACTTCATAAGAAACAAATATATAAACTTTCCAATGTATAAATTTTTCCTGAAAATCATATCATATGTTGCAAAGCTGTTCTATCCAAAAAGCTATACAATACAGCTGTTTGAAAGCAATGTGGACTTCTCCATAGGTCATTACAGTGAGTTAGATATGCAAATATTGTAAAATCATTACAAGTCATTGGACACTTATTTTCACACAAAAAAATCCCTCATACAGTGAGAAAGGACAGTGCCCAAGACCATATTTATTTTTGTGAATTTTCTGTCAGATCACCTGGCTGCATGCAGTATGCAATGATTTTATTCCAAACTTTGAATATTGATAATTTGGCAATGAATAGTATTGCAATGCACAAGAACCCCATTAAAGCATCAGCACCCCCGGGCATTTGCCAATATGAGTGACAGCTCTTGTTTAGATGTATATTTTGTAAAATAATTAAGGTAAGACCCTTTTTTAACTTTCAAATTTGAACACAATTTAATTGTTGATTGAGTTAAATTGCTAAAAGACTCTTTTTGTTGTTTGTATACGACAGATAGTCCTGACATTCAAAATTGAAGGTCCATTACTAAGATCATATTGAATTTTCAGGAATTGTAACAGGGAAATACAGTTTAAAACTGGCTTCTTAAACTGTACAATAACTGTGGAGTATTTCCCTGGTTGAAATACTGCTGCAGAAAAGCGAGTGAAAGTTTTTATATTTCCTTAGATTGACTTGGGTGGTCTTTTTGTCCTACTTTCACTTTATTGCATGTTGTTAACAGTCAGAAATATACGTTGCAGATAATTGGAAGTGAAATTCTTTCAACTTTATTTTAAAATAGCCATGCTTATTTATATACAACCTATTAAAAGCCTCTTTCTGTGAGAGTTTTGAAAAATTACAAAGATTCGAAAACTGGAAAACCTACTTTCACTTTTGAAATTTGCAAAATATAATTTATTAATACTTTTGTTAAACTCAAATTTCTAACACAATATGGTCATGTTCGATGCAGTATGTCATATTTTCCTTCTGAGAAGACGCCTGTCACAATTCAGGATTAAAAAGAAAATTCAATTTGGTCTTAGTAATGGACCTTTAAACAGGGACAATTAAAACAATTGATCAAGGAGCTCAATGCGATTTTTTTCTCTATTTTGTCATTTTTAGCTCACCTGGCACAAAGTGCCAGAGTGAGCTATTAGGATCAGATTCTGTCTGCTGTCCGTCCACCATTTCCTTCAAACAACATCTCCTCTGAAACCACAGGGCCAATGTTGATGAAACTTTGCAGGGATGTTCCTTGCATCAAGCTCTATCAAAGTTGTTCAAAGAATTGTATTCCATGCAGAACTCTGGTTGCTGTGGCAACAAATAGGAAAAATCTTCTCTGAAACCACAAGGCCTAGAGCTTAGATATTTGGCATGTAGCATTGTCTAGTGGACCTCTACCAAGATTGTTCAAATTATGACCCTGGGTCAAAATTGACCCAGCACTGGTGGTCACTTTGTTTTACATAGGCTTGTATAGGAAACACTTAAAAAATCGTCTTCTCTTAAACCACAAGATGTAGAGCTTAGAATTTTAGCATGTGGTATTGTCTAGTGGACCTCTACCAAGATTGTTCAAATTATGACCCCAGGGTCAAAATTGACCCCGCCCGGGGGGGATATCTTGGTTTTACATAGGCTTATACAGGAAAAACTTTAAAAATCTTCTCTGAAACCACAGGACCTAGAGCTTAGATATTTAGCATGTAGCATGGCCTAGTAGTCTTCTTCATAGTTTGTTCAAATTATGCCCCTTGGGTCAATAAAGGCCCAGTCCAGGAGGTCACTTATTTTACAAAGACATATAGGAAAACCTATTTGGTATGTAACATTGGCCCAGTGGTCTTCCACCTACTTTAGTCAAATCATGCCTCTTGGGTCAAAATCGACCACACCCATCAGGCAAGTGGACTTGTACTCAGGTGAGCGATATACGGCCATCATGGCCCTTTTGTTTGCAAACTTTTTGTGGATCTGGCATCCTAAATTGATCTCTGCTTAGTGATCAAATTTGCTGGTTAAACTTAGTGAGGCTTCAATGAATTTAAACTATACAGACTTGGCCTTCTTATAGGGATTTCTTTTTTCAAATTTGAGCTTATCTAATTAAGAAGGAGTTACATTAAATTAGAAATGAAAGACGTTTTCTCTCGAAATTGAGTTCTGACGTGGTGAAGGGGATCATTTAATTTCTTTTGCACTATTCTAGTTGATTTCAGAAAAGGTTCTGGAACTTCGAAGCTTTTCAACTGCAGCCAGCATAGATTACTTTAGAATCCAAATGTACATCTTACATCCCCAGGATTAATTATAAGCATCATTCTTTTCATTATGTTGGGAGATCAGTAACTATGCCAGAATGCAAAAATTCTTCCATTCATAAGTATGTAAGTACTAAGAAAAATGTTCATTTAATGTTCAGCATGCGGAAGTACCGTGATAATAATATGTTTTCCATTCAACTGTTGTCAGGAGAAAGTGTTTAGATAAATTGTATCTATTTTTTCGAGAGGTTCTTCAAAGAATGAAAAAATCAGAAAATCGAAATTATGTTGCAACTGGGGAAAATATGTTTTATTAAGAATCTGATTATATAAACTTGCTGTGGGTTTTATATATTTTGGCATAATTACTTTCTTGGCATTTGTTTTACATTTCTAGTAGTGTTTTCCTGATTGTTTGACGGTTGTAGGCAATGATAAAAGAGTGGATAGTGGCTGAGGAAAGTTCAGACAAATTTGTTTCTGTGGGGGTTTTGCCTTTGAATAATGTTGATTATGAGCTGACAAATTGATAATGATGTTTTTGTGCTCTATCTTCTTATCACCACTGCCAAAAGTATGCTATAAATATGTTAACATATGTTTTAGTAGAAAGGATTTGGTTTCTTGGAAAAGTGTGAAATGATTCAGTTGTTTTATGACAGAAATTAGAAGATTGGAAAGTGTTCAAGCAATCATCATAAGAATTATATTAATTTTGAATTTTGATTGTTGAGCTTTGAAACTTGTTTTGCAATAGCATATGAAATAAATTTTATGATGTTCAGATATTAATTTAAATCTGCCCAACATTGTGGAAGAACTCACAGATTTTATTATCAAAATTTTAATAGGGGTTGCAAGTGGTTTTGGTTGTTTCCTTAAAACTATATCCATAACTATAAGAAGTAGGAACTCAAGAGGCACGTAAGGTAATACTGATAGCTGACATTTCATCCTTTTTAAGGGAGATCTGTTTCAAACATTTTGAAGCAATTGCATTTTTTATGGGCTTCCAAAATTGTGATATTAATTGTAATAGATAATGGAATCATGCATTTAATGTGGAAAAGTTAACAGAGTTAAGAGAGCACCATGGAAAGATGTGTTGCCAAGATGACAACAGTCCGCTCAATAGTCAAGTTTGGTTTAGTCAAAGCCTTGATAATTATATAATTCATGGTACTAATTCATGTTTAAACCATATTGTTCATTCTCCGGAAAGTAATGGGTACTGTTTGTGGTGAAAGCCGCACTTCAATGGGGCCAATGTCACTTGCAGCGAGAGGTCCTGTTTTGATCTATTAGTAAGGAGTTGTCCTATGAGTTTAGTGAAAACATTGTAAACAAGACATTGCATCTAGGTGAAAAAAAAAATTTGTTTGACAAATCCTTTGCGAAAGTGCACTTCAGAACTCCCCTAAACATGTTATGAAAAGCCCATCTTTAAATTCTGAATGTTTCGAAGCATCCATGTTACTAAGTCTAAAATAATCTATGTTTTATGTATTATGCTCACCAAATGCAAATTTTAAATTGCATTTATGTACAAATAATAGAGCCTTCATTACTGACGGAACTCCAGGCAATCACTACCCAGTGTGAAACACTGATTTATATGAGGATACAAAAATGTGCATTTTTGCACATTTGATCATACTTGACAATAAATAGCATCTGCTCAGAGTTATGTTTATTCCTTTTATTGTTTAGTTACAAGTTTCTTACATCAAGTTTAATGAGATTCTTACAGTGAGTTTTATTATGTAAGTCCTGGTACAGACAAGTGTTTGGTGTGCAACATTCCAATACAATAAAGTTGGCATGTTTTGTCTGTCTGCCTTCTTATTTTGTGTAAGTACCTTAGTCTTTCTGTTCTTTTTGATAAATCATTTGTGATTTGTTACAGGCAGTGTGTTCTAGAGAAAAGTTGCTGACAGGCTGTAGATATATTTTTGCCTCGCTTATCATTAGTGGTCAGTTATGGTCTTGTTCTTTTTGACCCTAACAGTGCTAAACTCCTTTAAACAGACTTGAGCAGTGTTTAGTCTGTTAGGTGTTCTAAGGGATACCCACTGAAAATTCACAAACTGAAATTACAGTGGAGATCGTGATCAGACTGTATGGATGTGCAGGCTGATCATGATCTGCACTGGTCAAAATGACAGAATCACTTGCTGCCAGAAAGGTTAAGGTTTTGATAGGTCTTCATTGAAATCTTGTGCAGAAATATCTTTTTAAGTTTTATATATACTAAATTTTCATTATCATTTGCTTTGTCATGTTTGTTTAGATTTTTAAAAGATTTTTAAATAATGTATAAGTAAACCTTTGAAAGGTTTGTGTATAAGATTTCAATGAAGGTGTCCTGTTACCTGAACACAAAAATGGAAAGAATTAAGGAATAAGAAAGCTCTTACTGTGAATTAACATGCCATTGTATTAAATTACTGTTAGGAGTTCAGATGCGTAGTAATTAGATCACGAGCATGTTAGGGTGAGACATTTGATCAACTAACCATGATTTAATACATGTTAAATCACATTAAGGAATTTATCATTTCCATTCTAACAAGGCGTTGATAAATACTCCATAATATTTTCAACATGTAGCAACATTTTATAAAAACTTATAAACACGGAATGCAATTGGACGCCGTAGTTGTTGCCTATGGAAAACGTGATACTATTTCAAAGTGAATATTATTGAAAAAAAATCACAGATTGTTTTCCTCTATACATATAGAAGTCAGATTAGAATATTGACTTTATTCATTTATTAATTTGATTTTTATGATAAACATAAGTTCAAGTGAAAGAAAGTGTATGAGTTCTTTGATTTATACAGTTCTGAGAAATTCTTGTTTCCTCGGAGGCAGTTCTAGTATTGATCTACTGAAGTCCCCGAGAGGTGACAGAAAATTGATGCGTACATATTTTATTGTATGATATCGAGAACGTTTTTCCTAATGAAGTGGAAATTTCATTTCCAAAACCCGACAGGGAGAAGTGGATCATAATAGCGAGAGTAATCATCTAATCGCCTCCTTTGAAGTAATTATAGAGCATCAGTTTTGTGCCGAGATATCTCAGTATGTAAATCACTGTTCAGTTTTAGAGTTTTCTCAAAGAAAACAATATTGATTCAAGACTATTTTATTTTTGGGGTGACAGTAGAAATGATGCCAGAGAGAGTATTCGTATAATATGTGGGCTAAAATTTGTTCAGGAGCAGACCAACTTGTATTTCATCTAGATCTAATTTCCCAGCATTGTGTGGAACAAAATTGTATCTATATTTATATACTATATTGAAGATTTATCGTATATTATGAGATTGGACATAGTGACAGTGGGATTTATAATTAGTGAGAGGAATAAAGTGCTTATATACTAAAGATTATTATTGAAAAATATAGATAGAGATTATTGTTTTTCAAAGGATATTCAGTACGAATACAGAGAATATTAATTGAAAGTTGATTCAATCATACATGAAAAAAAATTCTGGTAAGTTTCTGTGTTACATTCTCTCTGACCATAGAATTTCTGTATTTTGACAACAGTGTTTTATATACACAAATGTAGAAGTTGTCTCTGAATCGAAGAAGATTTTTGGATTGGTGCATGTAAATATACACATTTCATCATCAATTTGATCTTTCATCATTAACTTAAAGCAACTTTTACTGTTGTTGTTGTTTACATTATGTCAATTAAAAAATATATACATTGAATGTTGTGAAAGTTATAATGTTCTTTAATGTCCAAAGTAAAATCTAACTTCTGTGGCAGAAAATGCAGCTAAGAAAATGCTTTAAATAAATATAAATAACAATATTTGATAGGAAAGCAAATAAAGTTGATGTGAGGAGATCTTTGAATGGGGAAAAACTCTTGTTATTGGCAAAGCAGTAGGACTTTTTGATGTTGTTGTTGTTGTTTTTATTTCTCCTGAAGAAATTATGTTAGTGAGAAATATAGCATCCTATATTGAGTATATCTGGCAGCTGCAATAACAAAAACCCAACACCCATTCATATTATATTGAAAGGCAAAGTAACAGTGATTGTCTTACTAATATATTTCGTTGTGCACTGTTGTCTATTGTTCGCTAGAGCACAAAAACGGATTGCAATAAAGTAACAACCGTAAATTTTATGAAATTTATTTCACTTCTGAGTTTGTCTTCATTCTCTGTCCATGAAAAAATAAGAACAATATATTAATATATTACTAATTTGACTACTAACTGTTCTATTTTTGTATTTGAGTACAAATAGATTTACTTGAATAATGCATGCTAGTTAGTTTTACCAAGAGAAGTATTATACCACTTTGATACCCGATATCTAAGGTTATAAACAAAGATTATGACAGTTTCTGCTTGTGTATGGTGGAAAAGTGACGTTGTCATTCTTTACAAAACCATTTCTGCCACAGTTGAAAACAGGAAGAAGTTTGACAACTTTGAAACACTTCTCTCACAAGTTTTCCTCTAGGTTGATCCCTTAATTATCTTGAAAATTGGTGGACGTTTTTATCATGATGATCTCTTTGTCAAGTTTGAAACTAGGCAGCATTTAGTTATAAACAAGGTAACCAGTCAAATCGAAGAAAAACAGTATAAGGGCACTCTCATTTTATAACCAGTCATATGATTAAAAGGTTTATAAAATTTTGACGATACCTAACTTGGTATATGGAGTCAAGAACTAGACCAGACTGTAAAATGTGAACAATAGCCACATTTTTGTACCCAAACAATATGAAAAGTTTTTAAGATTTCTCCCTTGGTGATGTCTAGGTCAATTTGATTAAAGGTTACATAGGGTAAAATGCTAGGTCACCAGATTAAAGGGAACCCCTATGTTACTTTGTGTCCAGTCATGACGGAAATTGGCAAAAATGTTTGTCTTCAAAGTCTCTGTGTCAAGTTTAATACTAGATCTGATGTTGTTAGAAATTAGAGCACCAAGTCAGTTGAAATAACAACCTTGTAAACACTATGTAACTGGCACATTCTGTTTTAATGGCAAGTTTTCAAACATACATTGAATTTGGTCTCATCCAGACCATGTGTAATTCATACAGGTCTGATAATATAATGCAGTGTCTCTATTGATTCAGATGAGTGATATAGGACCATCTGTGCCCTCTTGTATAGCAAAACTTGGTTAAAGTAGATCAGCATTGTTCTACCAGGCTCCCAAACAGTGATAACTAACAAAATGTTATGCTTGCTGGAACTATACTGTCATGTAGTAACAGTATTCCTGGTCTTTGTTTATAGAGTACAATTGAAATTTGCATGATAATAGCTTTAAACTAACAGTTTCAGTTTTTCTTCTATTTTGAATTATTTCTTTTCGCTTGAGATTGACTATTTCAAAAATTATTCTACAATTTTTTCCTCCAGAAATGATAGGGAGATGTTAGTTAATTATTGCCGATTAAACAGTTGATTTAATGCATATTGTCTGGTTACATTGATCAGATTGAAAGGTTTGATTCATGATTAGATATTCTGAGAAAAGGAAATGTAAAGGCATTAATAGCATTCAGAAAGCAAGTTTAATTCTGGGAAAGTAGACTAATTGTATCTTCTCAGATAACTAAGTTCTAGACAGTAAATGAAGCTAAGAGGAGCTAGCGTTTGTTTGCGTTTGACATAGCTGTTTTTATCGTGCGTAGGTTTTTGTGATTTATGCATATTTGAAACAAGTTTCATATGTAATAAATTTTAGCTTGAATCTTGTTCTGTGGAGTGACAATGTGGTGACTGGACATTGGCAATTCTAGTAGAATGCTAGAAATGACTTCTTTTCGATAGCTGGTGTTCTTGGTGATGCAAAAAAAGAAAAATTAGTCTGTTTTATCTTACAGTTTTGTAATTTGTATATTTTCAGGTGGCGGTAATCGTGAAGACCAAGAGGTGGCATCACTTGTATCACCAGTAGAGACGCCCTGCAGCGAGACCAGCTCCTCCGCGCATGATGCCGCAGATTTCAGTACGGCCAGCAGTATTAGCTCAGAGAGGTCGGAGAGATCAGAGGCAGACAAATCCGATGCGGAAACAGTTGTTAGACGTAAGTTGTCATTTTCATAAACGAAAAAAGAACCCAGCAAGTGTATATTGTCATTTCCGTAACTGAAGAAGGAAATCATTAATGTTGGTTGTCATTTTCTTAATAGAAAAACATGGAAATGATTAAAAGTTCACTACAAGTACATCAGTTTTAATCCAAAGGTTAAATAATTTAACACTAGAAGCATAAGAAGTTTACATTCCTGTAAGTTGCTTGACTCTTTGCCACCCTTCCACATAAAATGATAACCACACTTGCATGAACTTGCTTTTTGTTACATGAAGAAAGAATAGCACATTTCCAGTATAGTAATGTTCCTGTGTAAGGAAATTTTGGAAGGTATTGCTTTTTATTAGCTTTACTGAATAAGTCTTCTCTGGTTGTAAGTGCCACAGAACTTTGATTCAACTTCAAGGCCAATTCACTTTTCGGTGTTAGTTTTTACAACACTCAGAACATTTTCTGGTAAAAATTCGCTTTGAAAAAAGAAATAATGCAAACATTTGATCTCAAAGGTATGGAGTCCTGGCATAGAAAATGATAGGATGGAAATATAGCAGAATTAAATATAACTGGTATAACCATAGAACAAAGCTTTGCAATACTTGTGTAACATAGACAGTACAGATGTTTTCTGTTTGACTCTATTTGGAAGATAATTGACTGAGGTTTGTTTGATGGAAATCCCAGGGGTTGATTTTGTTAACAGATATGTTGAGAACAGACAAGGGTTTGCACTCAGCCTGATATATTTGCTGAAAAGATAGGTTAATTTGACAGTTGATAAATCAGAAAGTAACCTGAACACCAAAAATAGCCACGAAAGGAGTAAGGCAATCTGTTAACATGTTCTGCAAGGTTCTGCTTTGTTTCTAACTGCCAAATAACCATAGAACACTCATCACGTATTCAGAAAAGTAAAAAGCATGTTTCTTAATAACATTGATTATGATTGAAGTACGAATTAATTCCAGACATAAAATTTACAGGAAGGAAATTTGTTAAAATCTCTCAAATTCTCACATTTCCCGCATGGGTACAAAACCTGTGATATCTTGATCGCAGTAATTGAATATTTTTTGCAGCCTTATTTTTAGGGTGTGGAAGTTGCCATAAACTTGTATACTTAATTACTTGTATGAGATAATTTTAGGGGGAAATTAGTTGCCTTGCATCTGCAACAAATCATCTTCCCATCTTTCACATAAGCTTTAGGAGTCTCAAGTTTATTCACTAGCTGTCAGTGAAATTCATTTCGCCTTTGGAAATTTACATGTATCTCTTTGTTTCAGGTTCACGTTCTCCATCCCCCACTTCAGTGCAATATAGGGCTGGTACCCGTACGCCATCACCAACACCCAGTAGTGAGCTGGGTGTCGACCTTCACTGCCACCATAAAGACAGCCCTACCCCGGACAGAGACAGTCTGCATATAGAAATGGTTGCCAGTAATGTTGACCAGCAAAACAGAGGTAATTAATAGACATTGTAATGAGACCATCCCTCGGACTGGCATAAAGTGGTCTTAAATATCAAAATGGTCTTTCTATAGAAACCTTTTTACTGTAAAAATTAATAGGGTATTTGGTTCTGAAATATTTATACCCCGGAAACGAAGTTTAGGGGGGTATATAGGAGTCACCCGGTGGTTGGGGTGGCGTTGCATTCCGTCAGCTGAAAACTCGTAAAATAACAATGCTCAAGCACATTGGGAGGAAGTGCAGTGTAAGACATAACTTTGCCCTTTACTTTCCTTGTTCGGAGCATAACTTGAAAACTACTTGTTGGAATTCAATACAACTTCATACAATGGTCAAGCACATTGAGAGGAAGTGCAGTGCACAAGAACTATAACTCCATCTTGACTAATTACAGAGTTATTGCCCTTTGTTACTTTTCCTTGTCCAGAGCATAATTCGAAAACTACTTGTTGGAATTCAATACAATTTCATTAAATTTTTTTTTTTAATGATCAAGCACAATCAGAGGAAGTGCAGTGTACAAGAACCATAACTCTATCTTGAGTATTAACAGAGTTATTGCCCTTTGTTACTTTTCCTTGTCCGGAGCATAACTTGAAAACTACTTGTTGGAATTCAATACAACCTCATACAATGGTCAAGTACATTGAGAGGAAGTGCAGTGCATAGGAACCATAACTCTATCTTGACTCATTACAGAGTTATTGCCCTTTGTTACATTTCCTTGTCAAGAGCATTATTTAAAAACTACCAGTTGTAATTCAATACAACTTCATACAATGGTCAAGCACAATGAGAGGAAGTGCAGTGCACAGGAACCATTACTCCATCTTTACTAATTACAGAGTTATTGCCCTTTGTTACTTTTCCTTGTCTGGAGCATTATTCGAAAACAACTGGTTGGAATTCAATACAACTTCATACAATGGTCAAGCACAATGAGAGGAAGTGCAGTGCAAAATAATAATAACTCTATCTTGACTCATTTCAGAGTTATTGCCCTTTGTTACTTTTACTTGTCCGGAGCATAATTCGAAAACTACCAGTTGGAATTCACTACAACTTCATACAATGGTCAAGCACATTGAGAGGAAGTCTAGTATACAAGAACCATAACTCTATCTTGACAAATTGAACAGTATCTCTTTTTAGTTTGTTTGCAAGGTATTCTGTTACTACAAACTTCCTCAGTTTATAAAGCAGTCTTTCGGGGGTATTAATCACATTTAGTGATAGCTCTAGTTGGTCTTAATATCGAGGGCAGTCTTAATATGGGATGGTCTTAATAGCGTAGCTTTACTGTAAGTGACTGGAACAATACTGAGGTACAAGTTCTGGATTTGCAAACTTTCACATTTGAGCATGATTGGCTTAGCTAGGCAGTCTGTGCAAAATCAAAGCAGTATGCTATTCAGTTGGTCAGTTTTCAGTGCTCACCCTTTTGAAATATGAATGATTCAGTAGTACTTATAGATGTTTTGCGTGCAGATGATAAGATTTGTTCCATAGTTTACTGAATAGAGAGGCCACAACTTTAAGCTTGTGCCTTTGGGCTCTGTCTGAGGGTAGAGTAACCACGGGGTATTATATCTCCAGTCTAAGTCTGTACTGTTAGTTACTTGAGGAATATTAGGCTGATACTAGTGAGAAAGTTTTTGTATATAGACCATCGTGACAAAACTAAAGTAATACAGGAAACAAAAAACAACAGATTTCACCAACACTAACTAACCTAGACTGCTTCATGTATACAAGGTCTACACTGTTACTCTGGTCAAAGTAGCTAAGAAAGCAGTCTTTATTTATGTCCTCCTTCCTGCTTTAGTAAACAAGTTATAAAAAAGTGTATATTTTCTGTTGTAGGCTCTTTAGAAGAGTTCAAGAGTGTATTGGCCGGAGGGTCATGCCAGGGCTGGTTGCCCGACGTATCTGTGATATTATGGAAAAGAATGCTCGGGGCACTTGGAGATGTGAACAAAATAGAAGACCCAGCCATCCATGCCTCAGTTTTTGAACATCTCTGTGATCTACAAGAAACTCTTATCAGGGTAAGAGGAGATGTGGTGACCAAAAAGTTCAGTGTCTCGTGTACATGTATACTAAACCAGACGTACAGCTCATAAAGTTGATTCTAGCGTATCGGATCGGCATTTCCGGTGATTTTACCTATGCCGGAAAATTCCATCTGGCACCCCTCCTATGCCAGATGACTCTCGTGAATTACTTGTGACGTAATGTTATAAACATTGTGATGCCACTTTCTACAACATGTCTGAATAACGTTTGTTTTTATATGCTAATGCATTATTTTATTAAGAACAAATTTCTATCATGAGACATTTGGTTCAAATGGAAATATCGGGGGTTGCGTAATGCGGCCCGTTCGCCAACACTCTCGTGGTAGCTGCTTATGACAGAAACTATTGTCACTAGATTCCAATTTATCATATAAACAGTTGAAGATGTTTGTTGTCATGTATTGGTGGCAAACTGGCTTTAGCCTCTCACAGTCATTTGTCCATAACAAGTCCTTAAAGTTAATAAGCTGTCAGCAGCAGTAATAGTCTGCTTGTATTGGTGACTAAGGAAGCTGGTTACATATATATACCAAGGAAGAGATTTTGCAAAAAAAACTGCAGATCATCAGTTGCATAATGTTTCATTCTGACAGCTTTTATTTGTTCCCACATATTTACATTATGAGCTTGCAAATTGCAATGGCATGCATATTTCTGGGTTTTGATGTCTCTCATATTGAAATTGGGAAATTGATTGACATTGATGTTATCCTGATATCATGCCATCACACACAAAACAAAATTGAACAACTGATTCAGATTTCATTTTGATATTGGTTTCAGAAATTTACATGCTCTTCATGCTTGCAAGTTGATTTTCGCCCCATGACAAACACTGAAACACAGATTAGAAATTTTTTTCCCTCATTCATTATCAAATCTGTTTTATTTTCCTGATGACAGCATAAACTATCTGCCATGCACAGAATTATTGCATGCAATCTAGTAATCATAGTGATTGAAAAGTCTGGAGATAATGGCGATGTAAAACAGATGTTTTATTTGTAGGCTCCTATCTGTATTACTAGGTAGACAGTGTCATTTATTTCCCATTATATTTTATTTAAATGAGAACATATATTTATGTGATACTTGAATATGTAATGTGTCTTGCATATGTCACCTAAAACATGTAAATGTATAAACCCCATGCACCTAAAATCTAATGCGGGTTGTGTTGATAGGTTATAACATAGCAGGGTTAAAATAAGTACACCAATGTACAGTACATGTTTAAAACTTGCTAGTTTCCAATTTTTGTTGATATTGCTTGAAATAAAATTTCACTGGGCTGTACCTTCTATAAAATGTAAAAAAGTGTTTGTAGGCTTGTTAAAAAGCTTTGAAAAACAGTTTTTATGCTTCTAAATGTTTTAAGTATACATTGATGTAAAATTATTTGCAGATGAGAGAAAATCTTGGTGTGACGCAAGACAATCAGAGTTCTCCGCCACCCCCTGAGTTTATTCCTCCACAAACTATATTTTCTAGCTGGTTATTCGAGGTAAGTGTACTTTTCGACAAATGTTTGAGTGATGCGGCACCCTGTGCATTGAGTCTTACCCTCCTGGTAGCATCATCCATGCAGTCTGATCATGATCTGCACTGCTTGGTATTGAGTTGCCTATTTTTTTCAGTGAGCACAGTTGGTACTTACCTAATCATGTGCTTAAATGGTTATGTGAAAATATTGTATTGTCTGTCTTAAAAATTGTAGTCTGGCCATTACTTCACCTTCAGTTAAATGTTAATGGAGTCGTTGCATAAGAAATAGTAAAATATGAAACTTTTTGCCTTAGCCCTAAGAAACTGCAAAAGAGTTTCCCATTTTTTTCCCAAATGGAGCTATACCATACCAAACTTTAACATTCTTGTTCATTTGCATTCTCTAGTCAAATGATTTTGGGAAATAATCGGGATTGCAGTTCTTTATTGGGGAAAAAGTTCATCATCTTCTAAAGATTGATATCTAGCAATTCGGAGAACCTTTATAATGCATTTTTGTATCAAGTTAACTCAAAGGATTGCAAAATAAGGCTAGGCTCTTCATCTATATTACTACCATCTGATATATTCAGAGATAAAAACTGTAATGTGGGACATTGATATTTAATTGTCTGTTACTCAAGGGTAATCTAAGAAGCTGGTATCAGCTGTTACAATCTGCCATATTTTCTGAAGTACAGGCATAATCTGTAAGAAAAGAAAATCCATTCATGAAGTTAGCTGCCTTTGAGAGGACTCACCTGATGATTTTGACTTAATTGGTCAGACCTAGACCCTTCAGAGGACTGCTTGGAATCTAGTTCCTATGTTTCAACCATTTGTCCTTTATTCCTTTATATTCTGTGTAAGGGGAGGAAACTACAAGCATCAAAAGCACTGAGAAATGTATGGCATTATGGGTAATACAAATTAAGGACCCCTGCTTATTGTGTTGTTGGTATTATAGCATCTGAATTGACTAAATGTCAGTAAAGTTGTTTTGTAAAATTGAATTATTCAGTTTTCTCCCTTAATAAATGTTGTCATACATTCCTGGGTGCAAGCTTCTATTACTCTGGCTAAGCAAGAGTTATCTATCTTTATGTATAGTAACAAAATTAATGTTAATGTGGCAGTGACAATGTTTGTCTTTCATATGTCTCTCTTGTTAAAATACCTAATGCAAAGACTCGTACTTAAATCATCTTTTTATACAGTGCCTTACATTGAGTAACAAATACAAGCGTGGTAAATTGCTTGCCTACCAGCTGTTGTGTCAGATGATGGTACGACATTCAGATGTTGCGATTTCCCAGGACCTGCTGGCACAGTTCTATCAAGTATTACACCAAGGATTGTCTTCACAAGATCAGGTAAGCTGGTTAGTTCATTTAAAGATGAAAATAGTAATAAAGTTGAAAATAAACAACTGAGTTGGGTCATTGTTTGTTAATCATGAAGACATTCCATGGAGATTAAGGCCTTGTGAATTTTGGAAATAAACATGCGTTATTGTTGCCTTGAATATTTAGAAGAAAACCACACATAATTCACTATAACTTGCCAGTTTACAATATAATACAATACAATACAATACAATACAATACAATAAAAAACACAATACAGTACAATACTGTACAAAACAATATCAGTTTATTTACAAAGAAAGGCCTCCAACCCATAATACAAATAAGAGCGCTTCTAAATTAAAGACTTCTACAAATAAGAAGCGTAAAGTATTATATAAAATACATGTATATCAGTTTGATCTTGATAAGTTTACTTTGATTTTATTATTAAACATTGACTCTTTCTTACCCACACACTGTTTAATTAATGATGAGTGGAAGAAATAAATAGGGGTATTACGAGTTGTTTTTATGCCCCCACAAAGTGGGGTGCATATAGCGTTGCACTTGTCCGTCCGTCCGTCCGTCCGTACGTCCCGAAATCTTGTGAACGCAACTCCTCTTAAACCGGATGGCAGATTTTGCTTAAACTTCCAGGGATGAACAACCTTAAGTGTAGATGGTAGTAAAGGAAGGAATTTTGGGGGGCCGGGGCGGCCAAAAAATTTAACAGAATTATGGCCCTTTGTTGATTTTTTCACTATATACCATATAGAAATTTTGTGAAAGCAACTCCTCTTAAACCGGATGGCAGATTTTGCTAAACTTCCAGTGATGAACAACCTTAATGTGTAGATGGAAGTAAAGGAAGGAATTTTTTGGCGACCAAATTTAACAGAATTATGGCCCTTTGTTGATTTCTTCACTATATACCATATAGAAATTTTGTGAAAGCAACTCCTCTTAAACCGGATGGCAGATTTTGCTTAAACTTCCAGTGATGAACAACCTTAAGTGTAGATGGAAGTAAAAGGAAAGGAATTTTTTCGGGGCGACCAAATTTAACAGAATTATGGCCCTTTGTTGATTTTTATGCCCCCACAAAGTGGGAGCATATAGGGGGGGGTGGGGGGGGGGGGGTTCCTCCCTCCCGAGGCCTGTCTGTGCGCGTTTTTTTTTTGGTGGGTTGGTTGTTTTTTTGGGGGGTTTTTTGGGTGGGCGCCGAAATCTTGTGAACGCAACTCCTCTTAAACCGGATGGCAGATTTTGCTTAAACTTCCAGGGATGAACAACCTTAATGTGTAGATGGTAGTAAAGAAAGGAATTTTTGCTGCGACCAAATTTAACAGAATTATGGCCCTTTGTTGATTTTTTCACTATATACCATATAGAAATGTTGTGAAGCGCAACTCCTCTTAGACTGGTTGGCAGATTTTGCTTAAACTTCCAGGGATGAACAACCTTAATGTGTAGATGGTAGTAAAAGGAAAGGAATTTTTGTTGCGACCAAATTTAACAGAATTATGGCCCTTTGTTAAGTTTTTCACTATATACCATATAGAAATATTGTGAACGCAACTCCTCTTAAACCGGATGGCAGATTTTGCTTAAACTTCCAGGGATGAACAGCTTTAATGTGTAGATGGTAGTAAAAGGAAGAAATTTTTGTTGCGACCAAATATTAACAGAATTATGGCCCTTTGTTGATTTTTTCACTATATACCATATAAATTTGTTGCGACCAAATTTAACAGAATTATGGCCCTTTGTTGATTTTTTCACTATATACCATATAAATAATTGAACATATAAATTTTACATTTGTAATTTAATTTAACATGTACATAAGGTTACCTGTAGATCATTTTAGGTATATGTACAGAAATGAAACAGTGGAATGAAAAAGTTCCACATAAAAATCTTACATACAGATATGCTTGCTCTTGTTTATGAGCACATCTGCACAGTGGGGGCATCCGTGTCCTTTGGACACAATTCTAGTTTTCAGTCAATTTTATCAGAAGAAAGTAGATTAGCTCATTTTACTCTGAATGCTTTCATTTACATTTGTACTTTTACAGACATGTGAAAACTCCCGGTTTGTAATTTCAGGATGTGAAAAATGTATTGGTGAAGTTTAGCAGTGCTAGAATATTCTCCACATCCCTGGCAGGGAACAGTCTTCTCATCCTGGACTTTATTAACGCCTGTGAATCTATTATTAACTGTGTCGATGTTAAAGAGGTATTAAGTCTTACACTTAACAGAAAATACATAGAATTGAATTGTTCCTAAATTAGACGCTGCAAAGTAATTTAGAAAACAGTTCACCCCAGTTTTTGCTGTGTGAATTATTGGTTTCAGTTTTTGGTACCGTTTCTAGTGTAGTTTAATGTACTAGTCAATATTTTAGCGAAATTTACATGTCGGTTAATTAGTTCTTCTTAATGAACTTTTGACATGGCAGTCAAATAAGTGTTAGTTTCAGATCAATACTTGTCTGTTACCTGTTTTGAGTGAACCATTTGAGTGAGAGATTGATAACAAATACTACTATTTTTATTATATAATGCAGATATAGCATAAAATTACCTTGTAAGCTTGATTGAAGCAAACATTTTTGAATGACGGAAGGGCGGTGGTGTATTATAAGTGCTGGACTTCTTCACCTGGAGATTGCGGGTTGGATTCTTGTCAGCGGTTTTTGCTGAGGAGTCCGCAGCCCAGCACTGGTCAGAACTCCAGGAAGCATTAATAGAGAGTAGTAATAGAAGTTGCAAGGACTTAAGTGTACAATCAATTCAAATGGTTACGTATTTACTTATTGAAGTGAAATCCAAATTCTGAATGAAGCAGAACCCTTGTAACTAAATAGCAAATTTCTTATGTATCACAACTGTATTGTGTAATTAAGATTTGGGTGTTTCAGACACCAAGACTGGAGACGTTGTCAATTCTGGGATGCCTTGTGTGTTTCCCTAATCACTACAAGGACACTCCGGTACTTCATCTGGACATGGAGCGATCCCCTGTGAAAACTGACGTATTCAAGGTAATAAGATTTAAACAAAGATATTCCAGGATGCACACATTTTGTGCTATCTGTTGGGTCTGCCTGACAGTTTTTCAGTATCTTTTCAAATGTGTAGCTGTTACCTTGCTTAAGTTCTAAAATGGTCTCGGCCATCTCTCAATTTGGACGGTGCAATTAATTTTGGTACTCGGTAAAAACTGGAGAGTAAAAACATTTAATAGTACTGTAAAAGTGTTTTTATTGCGAGGTTTTTATTTTTGCAAATGATGCTCTTTGTGAATTCATCGAACTCCCTAAAATAGCAAACAACAATTATATATAAAGCAGTGCTCGCTTGCAAATTAAAAAGCTTGGGAATAAATAGAAAATTGGAAAATCATGAAATAAACAACTTGCGAAAATAAAGACTTTTACAGCATTTTTCAAACTGAAAAATAGACAAATTCATTTTAGAAATTTAGTGAAACAAGCGTTAAATAATCTGCCAATTTTCACTTACTATAGCAGCTGACCTGTGGTGAAAAAATAGCTTATAGTTACGTCTTTTGTTTATTCCTTCAGTTGTCAAAAATTTGATAGATGAGATTAAAACTATGAGAAAGGTAAGAATGGAGTTGAAGTAACACTAAAGTATAATAACTGAAATATTATGAGCAAAAATGGGCAGTAATTAAAAATAGAGATTGTACTACATTTTGGGTTGCTTAAAACAATCTGATGAACTTGTTTGTACTTCAGGACCATGTGGTGAATTTGTTGTTGAAAGCCGGAAAGCATGAGCCAGCTGGTCTGGCCAGGTAAGGGTCTTGTCACTTTGTACTGTCTAGTTATGAGCTGTAAAGTTGCGACAGATTTATATTTGCTCAAAGTATTGTAAAAAATGTTCGTCAGATTAGAACATTTTCGTTACTTCAGTGTAACGATACTGATGCAACGAAAAAAGGACATATGAATAATGGGATGTTAAGATCATATATGGCAAAATCGAGAAAAAGATGTACATTTTTACCGTTTATGATGTTCATTAAAGATGTAATTGTTGCTAGAGTGACCAAACTAGAGGTTTTTGTTCTCCATAGATGTATAGCAGTGAGCAGTTTGGGTGTATTCCTGTATGAAGAAATTACCCATGGGACACTACACACAAAGTTTGTTGAAGCTGTAAATGTGCTCTTGGGTACTCTAGGGGTAAGTAAATAGTTGATTTTAGCCCGTTGTTTGTACGTCCTGGCGTGAGCAGTAGTCAAACTTGACAGGACTGGTAGCCATTTTGAAATTTCATTTGACTAAATAGTTGGTTATATGACTCCTGTAGTAAGTATTTATATATCTATACTGCGATACAAGTATGGTCCTTCATGCTACAGAGCGTATTCCGTTGATCTAGCAGAGCGGTGGGCAGAATTTTGAAAAGGTACATTTGAATAATTTTTGACTTGGCTTAGGGAGTATTTTTCTAAAGTTACAGAGTTAATTTCTCTAATTTAATCAATTTAAGAGTGTATGTATGAATTGATATATTTACAGTGCAAGGATAGAAATGTGGCAAAGACGTCGTCCGATATGTTGGCCCTACTGTGTGATCATGTGGACAAGTTCCTGGATTTCCATCCGGACTTACCAAAAAGGATTGTAAATGTAAGTGTTTATAAATGTCACGTAGAAGCATCTTACAATTTGTTTTCGTACAAGACTTTCAGTTACAAGTTAAATTGTATGGAAAGCAAATTCAGTACATACTGTTCTAGTTTGATTGTAAAGCAAATCCATTAAGTTTCAATAGAGACAATGCCTGTGATGTAGTCAATTTCTTATCAAAGAGAGAAAAAGCAATGTTCATTATTCATAACAAACTTTCTCACTTTTGTCTGTCAAGTAGCCAGTTGAAGTAAAAAGGCGCCTATAAGTTTTTATAAATGTATATGCATTACATTGGCTGAATATCTGATTGTTTTCAAAACATGTATATTTGTGTTATATCTGTTTACTTAAATTGCTTTGTCACTTTGCTTTATGCAGATCTGTTTTGCCTTTTGCCAGCGTAATTAGCAAAAAGGGATTTCAATGTTTCCCTTTCTGCTGAAACGTACCCTTATAAACAGTGAAAAAAGGGGTGTGTGTAAAGATCTTTGAATTGTAAAATCTAAATTTACATACTTTATTTTCAGGTTGTCTGCAGTACAATTTGCATGTTGATACCATCCAACAGAAACCAGAATGTATCTGAAGAGGAGAAGAAACTACTGGTTTCTATGATACACTGTGTTGTGGAATGGTGTCTTAAAATACCTATTCACTCCCTGCTGGAAACTTCAGAGTTTGACAAGGGTTGTCTACATAATGTGTTTGAGGTGAATATTTAAAAAATGATTATTGAGTACAAGAGGTTTTTATAAATTCTCAGAAAGGTTTGGTTTTATTTAAAGTTGCAAAAAAGACATGACTTTTGTTAAAATTTTGACCACTGTCTGGTACTAAAATTGGGAAATGCTTTTGATGAACAAGTTTCCCAGTTATTTCACAAATTCAAAGAAAAGATTTAAAATTACACTATGTCACAAGGTTGTAACATCTTACTTCTGCATAATTATTCTTTACATCATATTGTGAAGTAAAGGTGATGTAAAATATTTCAAATTTAAACAAGTGATTTTAGTTCTTCTGAAAGGAGGTAGAAATGTTTATATGGAAAAAAGATTTTATCTTTTCAGTACTTCAGTGTTATTAACATTGTTTGGTTCGCAAGGTGGCTTATTCTTATGAGCAGTATCCACTTTTCTTTGTAGATGTTAAATGTGGCAGTATGTGGTCACACAGCAACTTCTTATGAAACGTCAAGCCGCTGTGTTGCTGACCTGTGGCAGGACTCGGACTTTGATAACTTACGGAAGGTTGCTTCAAATCCCCGAACGTCTGTGTCTGACTTCTCTAGTGTATCCTCTGGTGATAGAGGTAAACAGAATCCACAGGATAAGAAGCAAGATAATGACCCTGTAAAGCTTGCTGCTAGACTGGTATGTTTAAATGTTTTCACTGGGTGGAGTGATACCAAAATAAAGATGAGAAACTGATGAAGTATCTATGATAATTTGTTTTGCATCCTATTTTCTTTACACATAATGAGACATATAATATTCTGCTGACCAGTGATGCAAAAATGAACAATTTTGTGTATGACTTAGAAAATTCAAAGAATACAAATGGAAATTTTGATTAGTAGGCTTAAGAAAGATGGGCCAGTTTCTGCTTTAAAAGCGAGTAAGCTGTTCCGATTAGATACAGGTAACTTGGAGTGGTTTAGGGTAATCATGGACACGACTCCTTGGTTAAGTGGTTAAGCTTGTTAACTTGTAATAATTAAATCTGTCACTGATTGAGGGTCATTGGTTCTAGTACTGCTACCAACCTGACTGTGAGATAGATTGTTTTTGGGGAGTTGAGCACGGGTCCTTCCTAGGAACAATGGTTAGGTAAACTTCCCACCTGAACATAACTGAAATGCTGTTGAAACTGGGGAATAACCCTCAAGAAAATAAAAGTAAACCATGTGTGACCATCAACACAATGTACATATTTTCAGATGATGAACCATTTAGTGAATTATCTCTGTCATTTCCCGATGGGTGTTGGAGCCTCAAGATTAAGTAGCTCTGTTTCAGAGTATCAGGACATGCCTGACCTTAGTCTAGACGATCTGAAGGCGGATATCTTCTCAGCTCCAAATGTTCAGGTATGTCCAGAGTATTAATTTTAGTGTCATCCCTCCATTTCTTACCTATGAGACAGCTTTTTTCCAAGCATTCTTGCCTCCTTCTTCAATGCCTGAAACCAGATAGGTAGGAAAATTGTTACTATTGGACACTGAGCTGTTCTATAACCAGTCAGCTATATTGGAAGAGACCCAGTGCTGAGATTTAAAGTTTAGCATTCTAGTTCTTAACTATAACCTTGATATAGTAACCCGCATAAACCTTATTCTGGTTAAGGGTCATGTGTTTGAGCCTTGCTAACAACCCAATTCTTTGTTTGTGTAAGTAAGCAGGGATGATCATTTGGTTCACCGCTTGCTTGTATATAACTGATATACTGCTGAAAATACGTGTTTAACCCCATTAAAAGAACAGTAATATATTCAGATTGTAAGAACAAGTCACTGATGGAAATTTAAATGGGTTAGAGTACTTCATATGATGGAATTTTCAAATAATCTTCAAGTATAGGACCATACAGTAAAATGACGGTAGTTAATTTACTCTCAGTAGATGTTCACATTTTGAATTTATAAAATATCAATTGTAATTGTTTGATGTTCTTGTTTCAGTTCTTTGTATTGAACCAGAGGACGTTGGTTTCCTTCATAGAGCTACCTGCATTGGTACGTGAGATTTTGCTGGTTATGATTATAAACTACTTAACTTAATTCACATTATTCAGACATATTGAAATGTCTTCAGGTAGACATTGGCTTACTAAAGGCTGCAATTAAAGAAGAGTTGTGTATTCTAGATTCACAGTTTTGTTGTTAAGAATATTCATAATAATTCATAGAAAGTGTTCAGTTTGAAGTAAGTGAAAAGTTGTTGTTTGGTATAATTTGGTATAATAATAATTTGAAGTGGGAATCAACAGCAAATACATTCTGAAATGTGTGTTTGTTGAAAAGAATTCAAGGAAAGATTGTAAAGTTTATTGTTTTTGGAAAATAATTTGTTTACAATACCTTGCAATACTGTGTTGCAGACTGGTCAGCCAGGGGGCGGAGT
Organism: Saxidomus purpurata; assembly: GCA_022818135.1. Lineage (NCBI taxonomy): Eukaryota > Metazoa > Mollusca > Bivalvia > Venerida > Veneridae > Saxidomus > Saxidomus purpurata. Next base: position 27,089,178 of record JAFMSR010000001.1, on the reverse strand, counting down.
TACAGCGGGATTAACCACAGCCCACACAGTATGCAGGGTGGTACTGCGAGATCTGACTGGGAAATACTGCTGGGAAAGTTCTGTCCTATATGGTCCACCATGGTGCCCTAAAGGATCATACTTTGAAAGTTGGTATTTATGTGTACTTAATACTTAACAACACAATCTATATCATTTTAACTTACGATAAATTTTGCAGTTTCTTACGGGGGATAGATCTAGAACTGGTTCTTCCAAGGAACGATGATTATATAAACTGTCCGCCTGTACAAATGACCACAATATGGTTGAAGCGGGCCTTAAACTCGTACACTTACTACTTGTTTTTTGTCGTGGTTGATTTGTTACCTGTCTGCTTTTAAATTAAGGAAATGTTAGGGAGAACATCAATGTTATTATGATGTAGATGCGGCAGAACCGGTATAAAATAGTCTCCTGTATACAGTCACCCAAGTAAATCTGTCACTTGCTTAGACAGCCCTTATAGGTGTACCACATACTGTCTCCTGTAAGTTGATGCTATTTTCACGAACTTGGCTGCTTTACAGGGCTTTTTGCTTTGTATCTATCAAATTTTAAATGCTAAGGTGTCGTTTGATCTAAGTGAAAGACATTTTTAATTTTAGATGCTAAGGCATTACATGGGCTAACTAAAGGTGTAGACACAGAGCCGTTGATACAGCAAGAGGAAGTAGAACATGCTAAGACTGTTGTTGCCAAGCGTCGGACAGTATCGGAGCTTCCGGTGTTTGAAAAGACAGCAGTACACCATGATAATTTGTTTGATGTGAGTAATGACAGTTGTTGTGTAGCTGGTATGAGAAAACGTAGAATGTAGAAAATTGGTGCCTACTTGATATTCTAAAGCCTACTGGTGCAAAATGCTCAGATGTAATTATCCAAAACGCTTGTGTCCTTCAACCCACGGGTCAGTTGGTGCCTCTGACTGCTGGATGTGTGATGTTCTAAGGGCACATGGGCCCTAGGCTGTTATCCTAGGATGTTCGACAAGAGGATTGCAGAGTCTTTAGGATGTTTAGTCAGCATTTTGCTGGCTACGTGCGTTTTTGGCTATGAAATATCTGTATTCAGCTGTAGGAATTAATATCAGTTTCAGTGGCATAACAATGGAAGAATTGTCAATACAGTTCTATCGATACCTGAAATAACATGTGTGTTGAGGTGTAGTTTACGGTTTTCTGAGTAGCAGTGGAATGGATAACGATCTCTTTACGTATGATATGCATTAGAACTTGTAGCTGCCATAGCCACAAGTGGAGGTGCTAAGAAGTTATGTTGTTCTTTCCTGTTTTGGTATTTCCTTGCTCTTTGAAATTTGAATGATACTTCATAAAGACCATTTTGTTAGTATATGTCCAGTTAAGACTTCCCTTGTTTTATTCGTGCCAAATGTTAGTTTGTCTCAGTGCTAGGTTGTTTGATGCCATGTTGTTAACATACACTGCAAGGCTTTTTCATTTTCAGTTACTTGGTTATATTGGGAACACAAGTCCAGAATGCTTGTTACAACCTGGCATACCAGTAAACATTGAAGGACCAATACCTGAAGATCTGAATGAGAACGCAGAAACTATGATGAAAGACATGGTCCTTAATCAGAAGGAAGCAGAACTCGAATACTTCAATAAACACAAGAATGACGCAAGGTAGGGTATATCAGGAATTATATTCAAATGTATTTCTTCAGTTTGCACTTTTACAGTACTTCCTTTCTGAAGCAGTGACTAGTTTTGTAGACGCAGAATACAGGGCGACAGAGATGTCATTGTTACCTTTGCTATCTAGGTCATGTGGATACTTGATGAGCTGTGTGCAGGCATTTAAATGTTATTGATGAAACATATGTATTCTAATGTTAGAAGTTCTGTGGTTTTGAAATCCCCAAGGAAAGATGACAGGTTGCTCATGCATCATATATTGTAATCCTTGCCTTGGAATTACAGGTAAACAGTTATGTAAATAATATACTGTAAATCACTTTGAATACGCGAGACAAAAAGTTCGCGATCTTTTATCTGCGTTTAATTCACGAGATCATGAAATTGCTAACAAGGATTCCCATCTTTCCCGTATGTTTCCGGAATACACAAATGAGTGCTCTGGTGCAAAAACGTGGAAGTAAAGTTCTCACAAATATTTCATGATTTATTCGAGTATATATTTGTTCAAGTCTGAACATCTTGAGAGAACTTTATATATACTGATCTCAGATGCTGAAACAGAGGCAGTTCATATCAAAATATTACGTAATATTCTCATGCATACATGTACACTGTAATAATGTTGCATCCTGATTTGATGATACACTGTTTCATTTGTTGTTGAAATATTGGTATTTTAGTATTGTTGAGATGTAAGTTAGCAGGATAAATCTTTGATGAAGCTGCTCCTGAACATCATTTGGCCAAGACTGTCTACCCTTCGATAAAGTTAGTTGATAAAGCCACTTGGTGTTTGACTGATGGCTATATATCTTATAAAAAGTTTCAGATAGGTTGACTTACAGCTTTCAGACATAAAGTGAAAATGTCAAAACTGAAATCAGTTGTGAAATAAATTAAGTCTCAAGATGATGAAGCAAATAGAAGGCTCTTTTTATTATTTTTTTTGCTGGACGAGTTTGACAAAATTTTGAAAAAAGTGTTTACTTACTGATATTGGCCATCTGAAAAAGAAGCTGTGTTTTAATGCCAAATGTAATTTTATTGCTTTTTGTCAACCTTGATGCCAAGTAATAACAGTGTACATGTATAATGGACTGAGCATGAGTCATAATCATGTTTCTATATATAGAATTTGTGCATTATGATAAAGCATGTTCATCCTCCCAGTTTTCCAACTAACATTGGACAATGTTTCACATACCGTATAAGAATGAAATACCATACTGTGCCAGGACATGAATTAACATGAGTGACATATTGTGAAATATACATGTATACCATTAGCAAGATTTTAAAAAAAAGTGTGAATCAAAACGCTGTTGTGGTTTTGATATGAATGAAAAGAATAAAACTATAAGGGCTCAATAATAAGCAACTAGTTATCAATAAAAAGAAAAGTTCTTCTGTCGGACAGCAAAAATAAAGTTTGATGAAATGTTTTGTTTTTTTTGGCATCTCTGGAATTTGAATTTAAAAATTGAATGTTTTGGAATTCTTGATATGGTTATTTTTAGCTCTTAAGCAACAAGTGCAGATCTTGATCACCACTGGTCATTCTTCAGTCACAACACTCATATATACCAAGTGATTGATAGGAAAGTTCATTTTAGAAATGTTACATGATAACTTTTAAGAACACATCATAGCTTTATTTTCATGATTTCAGGGTATGGTGTAATTAAGTTATATGAGTATTTTCATGCAAGAAATAGAGAATTTTACATATTACTATGTTCTAATGCATGGATTGAATGGTATATCTTGATTTGTAAATTTTCCTTAATATAGATTTGAATGGCTGTTGTAAGTATGTTGGATTGACAGTAGATCTGACCATTATACATGTACATTAACCTTAGTATGTGTTATACTTTGAGATAGAACTAGAAATTGGAAATTCAGTACGAAAAAATCTACAGTTAATTAAGTCTTGGAGATATTTTGAAATTTAATTGTTTTGTTGTTATTGTTCAGTTTAGACCCATACATATAATAATTTACCTGAATCTACATGTATGTTGTATAGTAGGACAGATCAAAGTTATTTAAGACATTCCAACATATTTACCAGTATACATGCAGCCACTGTATTACAAACCATAAAACATGTAATGAACCGTCATGTATTTCTAATCATATGTGGTATTTTTATCTTGCTACTTGTTCAGACATATGGATGATATTCAGTAAGTCTTGTGTATTACTCAGACATATCTAACTTTCTTACTGCTTCTGTTCAGTGGTGTCTAGAACCTGGATAATGGACAACTAAATTTGGTCACATATTTTCTCTTTTCTCAATATCAGAAATACAGAGATTTAGGGGAAGGTTGGGAGGTGCTTTTTGTTAAATTTTGCAAATTTGTTTTAAATCTTGGAATTGTACCATATTTGTTACGATTCAGTGCTTTTATATTCGTTTAAAGTTTTGTCGCAGATTACTGATTTCTTGCATAGTAAACTGAATGCTCCTAGCATAATACAAGGATTTATAATTTCCTAGTATGTTTACTGAAAACTTTTTGTTTGGATGGTTGGAGGGAGGAAAGCGAGGGGATAGGGTGCAATAAAAGATAAAGAAAAAATGGGCTTTGTTGCCCTAAATCTCGTTTAGTAGAAAAAATGAAGGAAAAAATATCTCTGTATTTTTGAAAGAATGCTGTGACTATATTTTGTGATTCATAATGTGATGTGTAGTGTTTTCTATGTATCAGTTTACTCCTGTAGTATTATTACTTCACACACCATGTGGAATGTAGATCAGGGTTCAAGTTAACGTCCAGTCTAGTTTAATGCATCACTTTTAGTCTCCACAAGGGTATCTAGTAAACACCGGCCAGTCCAAACATTTAGCGTACTTAATGTAGATGACGTAATATCAGCAGATGCTAGTGTTTGGTGTATTTTATAATACTTAGTTGCATATAGAACAAAAAAAGTAAAACAATATAACATGATGAGATTTTCATATCATTCAGTACTTGTACTATTTTTACTCAAATTAACAGATTCTATTAAAACGGCAGTTTGAAAAGGGTGTCTGATAGGTTGTATTTGAAAATTTTCTTTTTATATCTAAGTTTAGAAAATGTTAACATGATAAGTTCTTGATAAAAATTGTCAAAACATGAAAAGTTCTTGATAATTTTTTTGGATGATATTAGCTTGTAACCTGTATAGTTGAGAGTGTTGTTACAAATAAAAATTACCTCAAAAATGTATTTCAAGGGTTGATGGTGAAACTGTTAGATCTCTATTTATTATTATATTAATAAACAAAGATGCAAGTACAATAGTTCCATGTTCAATCCTCAAATTGTCCTTGGAGCACTGGTGCTGCCACAACCATGCAGCCTGATCCTGGTCTGCACCATTTTGCTTTTTGGTTAGTAAATTAACCAAGCTCCCTGGGAATATTCAATGATACTGTCCTCATTGATAGATAAAAAAAATCCAAATCATTAATTCAGCATTGTCAGAGTTGAAAACCCCATTTCAAACTGCTGATTAAAATAACTAAAACTTAATACAGGGTTTCGTAATTTTTGTGTTGAATTTCTCTGTAATAATCATATAATACAGAAAGATATTAACAGAGATGCATATTAAATTTTATGTGTGTGTTAATAGTTATGTGATGTTTGGAGTTTTAAAGCATGAAACACTCTTGTCTTCTCTAACTCACAGATTGCTCTCACTATGTTCAGTATGTTTTGCCTGAAATGTGTATCGAGTGTCTCTTTCTGTTTAACTGAATGTGTCGTAAAATATTGTAACTGACATTAAAACCTTCTACAGTAAATTATTCGCCCACATTTTGTCTTTTGATTATTTGTTTTGTGGAGAGTTTGGTATTTGTTTTGTTGAGAAATTGGATGTAAAAGTTTTAATTGTCTCTGGAATGGCATGGGGAAGAGGATCAATTCATGACAAAGCTCAGAAATTTATTATTTATTAGCTCACCTGAGCACAACATGATCAGATGTGAGCTGTTATGATTGCCCAATGTCCGTCTTCTGTCTATCTGTCCACACTTCTGACCACTCTGGAGGCCACATTAAAGGTCCAATCATCATGAAAATGGATCAGAATGTTTGTCTTGATGATCTCTATGTCGAGTTTGAAATTGGGTCCCATGGGGTCTAAAACTAGGCCACAAGATCAAATGATAAAAAAACTTGTGAACTCCGGAGGCCACATCTTACCCAAAATCATCATGTAAATTGGGTAAATTGTCTCAATGATCTCTAATGCAATTTTGAAACTGGGTCATGAGGGGTCAAACACCTGGTCACTTAGTCATATAATAGAAAAACATTGTGAACACTAGAATCCACATTTAGTACTCAACCTTGTGAAAATTGGTCAGAATGTACTTTAGGTCAAGTTTGAAACTGGATCTTGTGGGTTCAGACTCAAGGACACCAGGTGAAACCTTGTAAACACTATAGAGGCCACATTTGACATCCAGTCATCTTGAAAATTGGTCAGAATGTTTATCTTCATGAACTCTAGGTCAAGATAGAAACTGGGAAACATCGGGTCAAAACTTAGGTCACCAGTAGAAGCTATAGTAATGACATTTTGACTGTGTGACAGTTTTGCAAGTAGATTTCAAAATTGTCCTTGACCTCTTTTGACCTACTTTTTATCTTTCAGAGCAATTGTACTTAAGTGAGCAATTTAGGGTCCATCATGGCCCTCTTGTTTGTTAACTGCTTAATGGGAAAGGTATTTGACAATTTCGTAAAAATACAAAATTTAATGTAAAAGGTTTTTTGCATAAAGAGTGTAAAGACATGTGCAAAAGTCACATTCAGACTTGAGTGTTAGCAGTAAACAGGGTAGGTACGTTGTGATATGGCTGTGACTGCATCAAACAGTTCTTTCTTTGTTTGTAACGCTGATATCAGTGCAAGCATCTGCATTATGTCTCCTTGTTCGCTTGTACATACATTTCTTTGTGAACATTCTGCATTACAGAGAATGGCTTTTAATTATAGAATGAAGTTTTCAATACAATACCAAATAGTTTGTACTTCGTTTAAAGTGACGTAAAAAAAACGAATACTAAAATTAGATGAGAAGTTAACAGATTGTTAACAGTTCAGTGCTCTTGCATCAGAGGCCATTTGTCGCATGATAGTGCTTGCAGTGGTACTGGTTGTTATATGTTACTTGTCATGAACGGAAGAGAAAGGAATTGGTACGGTTATTGCGTTAAATACTTTGGCATGTTCTTAGTCAGGAATGTTTTAGAATAGCACAAGTTAAAATGGTTGGCCTTTTCAATGACATGTGCAATGTATTACAGATTTTTCAAATAATTGTATACAGGTTTCTAGAATTTAATCTTTCTTTGCATATTTAGAGTGAGATTACTGTAAGGCATAAAGATGGAATACGGAATGATTTTATTGCACAGACTTCATGCAGAAGAAACAATAGCCACAGTCCTGATCATTTTCTGATTTTCTTACAGTATGCTTGCGAAGCCACAGATGCCAACGGAGATACAAGACCCCATCTCTCCCTTCCAGATGTGTCGAATGTTAGTTGATCAGATGGGATTTCTCTCCTGGGATAAAAGGTATTGATCTGCCGAGTCACAAATTTATCAGATTGTTTTGAAAAATTCTACTTCTTTTGGTTTTTCTATTCTTGACATTTTTTATCTTGTAAAAAAAAGATTTAAAGTATGTAAAGAAAAAATGCCTCTCTCTACTTTCCATGCACGACAACATTACCTTTTAAAGCAGCTTTCTTTAGATTTGGAACTTTTCAGGTCAACATTAGTTTTACTTTATCAAGAATTCACAAAATAGAAGATTAAAGACTACAAAGTGATAGTGTCCTTAAAATAGTATTATTTTGATTTTAACATGACCAGATCTCACAAAATGAAAGAAACAAATGACATTTTAGTGTGGACATTTACTAATACGTCTTTCAGCTGAAGTGACGCCATTTTTTCCTCCTTGGTTCTAGAATGAAAATATTGCTTATTGCAGAATTTACAATGCTAGATTTTCTGTTTTGTAAAGCTGACAAACGGGTAACGCCCTGATATATTTAATATGACAAACACTCCTTGGCATGTATGTGTACATTTTATTGCAGATGTCAGTTTGATTTGTTAAAGAAGACAGATAAATTGCTGAGGGAACTTAAAAACATGGATCTTCAGAAGTGGTAAGTTTGTGTAGTAAACATAACAAATGGAAAGGTATTGGTGCAAAACATGATGATGTTTATTACTAACATGGATGTAGAGAAACATTTTTATGTTAGTGTTTCTAAACTAACATAGAAGAATACAAATCTGTACCATGGATTCAGAAATAGTAGAGAATTTTGCTTTTGTTTACACTATAGTCAATTAGCCAAGGTTTTCCAAAACAGGGTTTTATTGGCAAGCCATACTATGATTTGTTTACAATCTGTTCAGGTCAGATAAGTATTTGTAGTCCAGGGTACAAAAACAATGCATAAGAAAAGTTCTTGATGTTTAAATGGATATTTGCTTGTCACTTTTCAGCCGAGAGACCCACAAGTTTGCTGTGATATATGTGGCTGAAGGTCAGGAGGACAAAAACTCCATATTGTCCAACCCAGGAGGCAGTTCAGCTTTTGAACATTTTGTAGCTGGGCTTGGATGGGAGGTACAGTTGCAAATGTCTTACTGCTACAATACACTAATATGACAATAAGTTAAGAAGATTGGATGTCAGAAGTACTTGCGGCACTTGCATTTCCAAGAAGGTTGTCTTAATGGCAAAATTGACTATTATTGTACAAACAAAATCTTAAACGTTGCTCTTTAAATTGAACGAAATTGTTTTAAATGTAGTGCAGTATTGTTAGCAATGATATTGTAAAAACTAAGACAAATTCTTTGGTGAATGTAATGGTTTGATATGCTGTATCAGGTGTGTTTTCTTTTAAAATGAAATTAACCATTTGAAAAGACCATTTTCTGCAACAGCTTTATTGCCAAAATTATTTGAAACCAAAGATAGATTAGTTTCTTTATTTCTCCTCAGTTCTCTTAAAAGAGAAAATGAATACAATGTGAGAAACTGTATGACATTTTATATGTTTAGACAGAGTGCATTGAGACAGAATTGTAAAAATGTAGTTAAATGAGAAGTATAATTTTTTTTTCTTTTTAAGTGTTTTTAGTAAAAATAATTGTTTATGGTCAAGGTCACTGAAACTAAAAATAGATTTTTGTATTATCTTAATATCCCGTTTCAGTATTACAATCATTGACCAACTGCCATGGGTGAGACATACGTTTTTGTGGAAAAAACAACCATCTAGTTTTGCATATGTATTATTTTTCTACTGACAGGTTGATCTAGAAGTGCATAAAGGATTTCTTGGTGGGCTTCAGCAGAACAAAAGTACAGGGGACACTGCCCCTTATTATGCCACGTCAACATGCGAGATCGTGTACCATGTTTCTACGAGAATACCAATAGGGAGTGAGGAATCCAAACATATCAAGGTAAGTCATGGGTTTGATCCCCACCAGTACCATGGTGGTAATGTCCTTAGACAAAACACATATATTTCTCTTTCTCACCGAGATTGATTTCATCTGGAATGAGTCTTGAGAGTGATTAACGTAAGTTCAGGGCATTTTTACCTTCTATATTAGAGACCAGTGTTGAGCATCTTCTGTAACTGAAATTTCTTTAAAATGATCAGTTTTCCCCAAACTGTGACTTTACAGCAGGATTTAAGTGTCCCCCTCAGCTGATTATAACCTCAATTTTCCACACTTGTAATAAATGCCCTGAAGTTGTAAAAACTTGTTTTGCGATCAAGAATAAATTAATTAATTTATAAATTAAAAGTATAACATTTTTCATTTGTCGAATATGTAATTGATAGACAAACTTGTTACTATTGAACTCACAAATCAAGAACTTAGGCCTAAAAAAAAAATAGTTGTGTTTCTGGTGGCATGGCCAAAAAAAAGAGGGTCGGTAGGTAGGGAATTTTTTTTTTTTTTTTTTTTTTTTTTGTGGGTATGAATTGTTAGTTCTGCAAGTGGTGTTTGCTGCATATAATTGTTAACACCCCTTCACTTTTCATTTGTACATCTAAACTTGTTACTCATTTGACTATATTATAATAAAATAAATAATACATGAAATATACAAGATTAATCTGTGTTTTAAATTTATCTTCTTTCATATATAGATTATGAATTTATGTAAACCGACAACATTTTCATATTAAATCTTTATTTTCAAGTTTGTGTTTATATTTGACTATCATACATATCCTTTTTTACACTACTTAAAATATAATTCACAGAGACTAGGAAATGTTTTAAACAAGAACAGATTTTGGCTGAAATAATCTCAATTGAAGACTGACAAAGACAATCATGACAGCAAACTTTTGTTTGAGATTTGTTGTGTAAAAATTGTAATTTCAGGGGGTGGGGGTAAAAAAAGGGGTGTTTCAAATTGAAGGGTCATTGATTCTTCAGTCTTAAATGTTAAAGTTCAAAATCAAATTTTAAAGAGTAAAGGTGAGAATTTTTGGGGTTTAGCTATGGGCCATAGGGTTCTTATATTCTGGGGTTGCATATTATTATTTTCTTGCAGCTTGTAAGTTATATTTTCTAATACTTAAATTAGATAGCTGCTAATCCCCAACCTAAGCTCCATCAGCTCAAAAATGAAAAATATTTACAACGTTTCCCGTTTGTCATATATTTTTGGCTCGCATGTCCGTGACTTCCTTCAAATTTTGCGATTTTTACCGGTTTTAATACAATGAAATTTGTTCTGTTCAGAGTAGTTTCAGGGGGCTTTAATTAAGGTTGTTTGAACGAATTTAGCAAGGAATCATTGTATTATTTTATCTGTCTTTTTCATGAGGGATGGAGAGGCGCCGAATAATGCCCCCCATATATTCGTGTAGAATAAAAATCACGGCCAGAACAATATGCAAGTTAAACTTTAAACACGCAAGTCAGTATTTAAATATTGACAAAAAACAATGCAATTATCATAACTTTGATGCGCTTTACGGCCGAGTTCGTTAAAACGTTTTTAACGGCACATGATTATCGGAGAACGGGTAATACTTAATTGTCTTTTGGATTGCCCGAGGGGGTCTTTGTGTTTCCGACAATCTGTGAATAACAATACACAGAGTCGTGTCAAGGCACTTGTACTCACCCTCATACTAATCCGAGGTACAAACACCGTTACAAAAACTTCCAGGATAACTGTTATTTTCAGTTTCATGATTGTTTATTAATTATCACAGTTTGTACGCCTAAACAGTGCATGCTGTTTAACAGGTAGTGTCTTATTAGCTCCGCCCTCTTTCGGCTGAATTATAACTTCAATTTTTCACGACGTGGAATAAATGCCCTGAACTTGTAATGAGCGACACTTGTTTTGTTAGCCAACTGAACGGTAAGTTAATTAATTTAGACGGTAAAAGCATAACATTTTTCAGTTGTATAAGAGAAAATTGGGGTCAAATTGACAAACTGGACATTTTTTTTTGGGTCAAATAATGGTATTTTATGATTTTCAGGCACTGTAACTATAAAAAACTTTCCGGTTGTATTGCAAAATTTCGGTCGGGCCACCGGAAACACAACTATTTTTTTTTTAGGCCTTAGTACTGTAAAAACAATTTGAATTGATTCCTTATATCCAGAGTATGCTTTATCCATATAGCGTTTTCATTTAAAAAAGAAGGACAAAAATTGGGCCAAAAAATATTTTCCTTGAATCCGAAATAACACGATATCCAGAGTCGTTATATACAGACAAACATACTCAAGAAAATACTGAATTTAGTTAGTAAGATGCAAATGAATATAGGTACAGCTTATGTTGGCTAATATCACAAGTATTACTGATACAATGGTATGTTTTTTGTGACCAGATGCGACATCTTGGTAATGATGAGGTTCACATAGTGTGGTCGGAGCATACGAGAGATTATCGTAGGGGCATTATTCCCACAGAGTTTGGAGATGTACTCATCATCATATACCCACTTCCTTCTGGTCTGTATAGGATACATATAGACAGTAAACCTGAGGTATGTATAGTAGTATAAAATCATCAAGATCTTTAGTGTTACTAGATATGTTACACAGTAACGTGGTATAGGTTTAGGGAGGGTCCAGAGTTTGATCCCCACCATTGCCATGGTGGTATTGTCTTTCAGGTAGGTTTCATTTTGAGTTTGTCTTGCAAGCAGTTAATTTAAATTGCAAGAACTCGTTCTGTAAATGAGAATAATGAATTGGTAAACAGTCACCAGAAACAGAAGGGGAAGGAGTCTTACAAGAAGAGGTGCAATGGGATATGATGATATAAAATAGAGAATTTGGATGACTGGAAATGCATATGAATACTGTCAGGGAATGTTTATGTGCATGTTTGCAACATACTTTACATTGGAAATCTAATCAGTAAGAAGTGTTGAGCAGCCAGTCAAGGGTTATGGCCATTTTGGCTGCTTTAGCAAAGTGGCCGCTCCATGTAGGGCTGGATTTTGGACACATCAATACCCAACACTGCAAGGAAGGTATTACTTTTTCCATCCTCACTGAATAGATAGGTGAATGTCATGCAGAAGAATAGTACTGATGTAAGTCATTTCAAAAAGAAATATGTACATGTAGATGCAATTATTAAAGACTCCCTCTCTCGCAAGTGTGATAACATCTGGAATGAGCCATTTAATAAGCTACAGAGTTTTCTTCATAATCCAACTGGAATAAATTTGTATCAACTAAACTAAAGGTTAAGAGTTTTGTGAATATTCACCATGCTTGCAGTTATTGAGGTTTAGAATAGCCTTTAAGTTGCATGTGAAGCAAAAATGAATCAGACTTCTATATGTGTTCCTGAACAAAGTTCTTACTGATTGTTGTGTGGGGTAATTTCTGTGTTGATGTATTTCAGGTACCATTGTTTGGTCCCTTGTTTAATGGTGCAATAGTGGACTACAAGGTCCTGCCTGGTCTAGTCAGAGCCACAGCTGTCAATGCGAGCCGTGTAATACGAGCACAAAAACCATTCTATCACACCTAGTATCCTTACACTGTCTTTCTGATCATTTGAAGCATGCTGCAGGTTCCTGGTTTGGATTCTTTTCGCTGTTATGTGCTGAAATAAATGACAGCTGTGTGATACAAGCACAGAACAATTCTATTACACTAAGTACCTTTAAACTGTCACAATCAAATCATTTAGAGCATGCTGCAGGTACCTCTGGCTGGGGTGCTTTTAACTTCCTTGTTTTCACTCTCATGTACTATAACAGCATGTATACTGTCTGCTTGATAAATCAATTCATTTATTTGTTTGATTATGGTGTACCAAATTTACATCATTTTTCAAATGAAAAAAAAGAATAATTGAGTCGTGAATGGGTTATTTTGCTGCTATTTATGTAAAGTGCTGTTTTAAGTATGAAGAAACATGCTTTTGTAAATTCAGCAGAACTACTGCTTTTTGCATATTTAATGTTAACTCTGGTGACAATAATCAGTAAAAATTAAAGGAATCTCTGCATCTTTAATGTAACTTAGTAACAAGAATACTAGATTTTATTGCCTCTTGCATTGTTTGGATGTATTGTTATGTCATCATCAGAATCATATGTCCTTAACAGTTGCTCAGTTTTGAGGAGCGTGCTAAATGTCTTGACTCAGTGATGCAGAATCACGTCGACAAAACCATATTTGAGAATTTTGCAGCAGATGTGTTTGCACCTGTTCTACCTCCAAACTCGACAAGTAAGTCCACAAACTGTGTCAAATAACATAAAACAGAGAATATTCACAGAAATATATATCTAGAAAAAAGCAACATCAGCCTGCTTTCATTTATTTCCTTCATAATTTTAGATATGCAGCATTTAACAGTAAACTTGAGAAGTAATCATTTTTACATACATTTTCATAAATATGCTATTTTTTAAGACAAACAAGTTTTAATGGTGAGAACTTTTGTAATCTGGTAATTAGGTGCATGTTTAAGTTTATTAGAAAACAGAGTTTTTCACTCCGAAAATATGTGCAAAAAATGGAGCTGTGTACATTTCCTGTTTACTATCAACAAGTTAGTACCTTTTGTATTGAAAACAGCATTTTATCCCTTTCAAGTTTGATCCTCAAAGGAAAACCAATCCCTTGTTCCTCTATACAGCATGGCATTTTTTTACGAAATTTTGCTTTTATTTATGTTAGAAAAAAAAAAGTACCTTGGTCACTTGTATTTTTAGACTGCTGTGATATTTAGAGTGTCTCTATGGTAAAAGTACTGTGACACATAACAGGTTTGATTTTCCATATATCTGCTGTTGATTCAGTAATTGAAGAGCATAGATTGTATATTTATTTTTTCAGTTGTTGAGTCGCCGTCAGACTCTTCTATAAACATGCCGTCATCGGCATCACAAGGTGATATTGCAGCAAATAACAATAATAGCAAAACAAACGTTGCAGACTCTCAAGTATCACCAACACCTTCGAGGCAAAGTAGAGGTAGGTATTCTAATGTAAAGCAGCTGTAGATGTCCAGTTTCAACAGGATAGAAATTCATCACATCCGTAAATTTTGTATGCTTTAGGAAAAAGTGCTCCATAGTTTTTGTTTTCGTGTCTCAGAATTTAGCAAGACACCTGATTAGTTTGGGCACTTTGACACAAGTTACAGTCGCAGTTATATTTTTGCATGACTTGAGCATAAATGTTGCTGCTTTAACAATAGTTTTCCAAAAAATAAAAAAGTAAAGACCAAAACTTTACTTTCTATAGTATTTTCAAGGAAATTGTCTGTTACTGAGGACATTTTAAAGGTACTTTGTCACACGCATTGCGTTCTCACAGCCTATACTACAAGTTTATGTGTTATTTGTTTGTATGTGCTTGTGTAAAATTTGCAAAACATAATGAAGACTTAAGGTTATTAACCTTTTCTTTAAGCACTCTCAAAACTCAGCTTCTGATTGGCTAGAAATGTGCTCATTTTTAAAATGTCTATTAGATTGGCAAGAAAGTACCGTACCTCAGTAATAGCGCATCTGATTGGCTAGAAATAACCTCATTTGAAAACTGCCTATCTGATTGGCTAGCAATGGACTCAGTCTTAGAACACTGCATCTGATTTGTAATAAAAACTCCATTTTGAAACTGTCCATTTAGATGGCTAAAAATGAGAGCAGTAAAACCTCATTTGATTGGTTAGAATTGAACTCCGCCAAGACAGAAACCAGAGATGTCTGGTGAAAGTGAAAAGTTTTTAACCTTATGCCTAAATACATGTTTGTGTGGCTTGGATACATTTTCAGTTGTAAGCTGGTATCTGGTTCGGATGTCTGATTTACTTGGTAATGAGTAAAGTCTTCGTTGTTGAATCTGCAGGATTTTGTGAGCGATTTGTCATGTAAAACTCCCTCTGTAGATATTTCATGTATCTTGCATATGGATCCAGTATTACATATGTTAAAAGTCGAGACTTTCCACTCTGGTTGATGACTATTCTGTAGTTAATATTTAATGAGTCCATATCTTCCATCAGAACTTTTGAGTCATGCATGTGATGGCATTTCGTTTTGAAGTATCAAATTTATGTGATAAACACATTGGGCAGAATTCTTTTCAGTTATAACATGTATTCCAAGGTTTTAGAAACCATTCTAAAATGTACAAAAAGAAGAGAGAATTTTGAAACTCCTGCCAGTGTCACATGTGTGATAAATGGTAAATATCTTTGCTATCTAGGTATATTCCCACAACAGTCCCTATATCTTCAGTATTTCTGTTCTGAAGGAGTCACCATTTGATTCAGCTTGTAAAAAGATTAACATTTAGGTGATAACACAGAGGATGAAATAAAATTTAGTCCACTAAAGGGAATGGAAAACAACTGTGAGCAAAGTGATTCAAATGGTGGCTTTTGAATGATTTTAGAGAGCTTTCTTTGCTTTGCAAGTTCTGAAAATGCTTCAAATGCAACTTTCTTTCAGTAGCCTTAAGTTAAAAGTTTTTTTTAACGAAGTATACAAAGTTCTTATTAAATAAAAGCATGATTTTAACAGCCATGCCAGTCTTTCACTAGAGAAATAGCTTTTCACAATACTTCAGATCAATACCAGAAAATATAATGTACATTTGTGTTGCAATTTCAGACAGGTTTTAAGATCAGGGGAGATAATCTGTTCCCAAATTGGAACAGAAATTATGTTCATTTAAAAAAAATAATTGTTGAAATTTATTCTGGTGCAATAACCCAGTATTATGTAATAGATTATAGTTGGAGAATGTACACAAGTTCTTGGAAATATGAGAGAACGTGTTTTAGATAAGACATGGCATGCATGTTATTTTACTTTACAAAGCATATGTTAAAACTGTTCTTGGCTGTCTGTTACTTCTACTGCTGTCTTGTTTATAGTATCCATACACAGTCCTCCCCCAGGGGGATTCTTTTGGCCCTCTGGTTTCCGGCGTCTCCATAGCATCACAGGAACCGAAGGATCAGGACTCAGCCATGACGTCGAGTCCCCAACCATTTAGTAAGACAGGACATACACACATAGGCATCATGTGCATTTCTTGCATGAAATAAGTAATGAAACATGTATAGATTATAGAGTACAGGTGCTGTGTAGTGGACCCTGTATTGTTGGTGAAACGTGTGTAGTGATACCTAGTCGTACCTGTTATATGATGTGTATGGATCTAGGACACATAGTGTAAAAAGTAAAGAAAAATCTGCTTGAAACTTCTTGTGCATTAGTTGATTTAAATTTTCCAGCTATAGTTTGCAGTATGAATTAAAAAGGGAAGTAATCGTCATACTGTTTATTACCATCATAATCAATGAAAATTGTCCATTCTTACTTAAGGATTGCATAATTTCTTTAAATTTGAAAAATAAATCTTCTGAACTATTTTCCTAGTGCTACTCTTTTGAAGAAAAAAATATTTTTTTTTGTCTGCTTTGGATATGAAATACATTTGCAGGCATTTGCATTGAATTGAATTTGTGCTTGCATTCTCCCTCCCTACATATATACATTGCTTGTGTTATGTGAACATGTACCTTAAAATATTGAAAAGCATAAAAATCCTGAATTAAAAATTAGCTTTTTCATATCATGATGTGTCGTGTTTTTTTGTGGTGTTTTTGTGTTGCGCTGGAAGGTGCTTAATGTGATGCCTTGAATGAAATGTTTATTTTTATACCCCTAGTTTTCACGGATCTGTTCAAAATTGGTTGAATGGTAGGTAAATGTTAGAAGTTAACTGACATTTCAAATATGTTAATGTTTAGTTTACATGTTGTCATGTAAAATTCAGTATTGTATTTTCATTGTTAGCTAAAACTGAGTTATCTTTTAAGCTTTTTAGCTCACCTGAGCTGGCTCAGGGTGAGCTATTAGGATCGATGAATGTCCGTCGTCCGTCGGACGTCGTCCGTCGTCCGTCCACATTTAGTTCGTTAACACTCTAGTGGTCACATTTTTCCTCAGTGTCACGAAACTTTGTCAGGAGTTTGTCCCAGTAATTACTCGGACGAGTTCGAATATGGGTCATCTGGGGTCAAAAACTAGGTCGAGAGCCCAAAAATAGAAAAATCTGTTAAGGCTCTAGAGGCTCTGTTTCAGTCCAAATATCCTGGCAATTTGTCAGAAAGGTTGTTTCTATGATTTCTAGCTCAAGTTTTAATATGGGTCACCTGGGGTCAAAAACTAGGTCACACAGCCCAAATATGGAAAAACCTTGTTACACTCTAGAGGTAACATTTTCAGCCCAAATATCCTGGAAATTTGTCAGAAAGGTTGTTAAGTTGATTTCTAGCCCAAGTTCAATGGGTCATCTGGGGTCAAAAACTAGGTCACAGCCCAAATATGGAAAAACCTTGTTAACACTCTAGAGTTACATTTTCAGCCCAGATATCCTTGAAATTTGTCAGAAAGTGCAGATCATGATCAGACAGCAAAATAATGAAAGTGCAGATCATGATCAGACAGCTAAATATGAAAGGCAGATCAGATCAGACAGCTAAATAATGCATAGCAAACAGTGCAGACATGATCAGACAGCAAAAAATAAAAAGCTGACAGTGCAGATCAGACCAGCCAACATACAATGAATAGTTTACAGTGCAGATCATGTCAGACAGCAAAAATGAATAGCCAACAGTGCAGATCATGATCAGACAGCAAAATAATGAGGCCTAGAGTTTAGATATTCAGCATGTGGCAATAATTGACTCTCACCAAGATTGTTCAAACCTGACCTCAGGGTCAAAATTAACCCTGCCTGGGGGTCTTTTGATTTTACATAGGCTTATTAAGAGGATATCATGAGCCAAAGGTAAAAATTGATCCTTTCTGCTATTAATAACCTTTTTATTTTTGCCAATGGTAGACAGGTGAGCGATACAGGGCCATCATGGCCCTCTTGTTTCTGTTGTGTTCAATGGAAAGCAATTAATAGTATTTAATGAGGTGTGGGTACAGGGTATAATTCCTATTGCAGGTCTTTTTAAATTGGCAAGCAGGTTTTATTAAGAGGCAAAAAGACACAAAAAGTGTTTTACAAGAGTGGGTATTTAAAGGAATGATATAACATTATGTAGGTGGAATTACTAAACAAAATGGGTGATGTTTCTGACCTTTTAATTGGTGGGGTTTTCGGATCTGGAAATGATAGGTTTGGGCAATACCGGAGAGTAATGTAACAGGAGCAGTACTTGTATGCCATTTTAACCTGGACAAACAGTAGAAAGCATGTCTATCAGTATTTAATGCATTATTTCAGAGACTAGTGTTTAGCTGGTGAAAGAAAAAGGTTTGAAATATGCATGTACCCTAGAGACATCCAAAACCCAGCTATTCCTCAGTCCTACATACATGCATCATTATTTCATAGCTTGTACTGCATATCTGTAATCTTAAATAGTTTGGTCTTGAAACTAGTATGTGCTTCAGCAGTAAATTGAAATGATGAAATTTTTTTAAATTTACTAAGCTGATTGCATGAGGTTTCAGACTGTCAATATGATATGAAATTTATGTTCATCCTCTACTCAACTCTCACCAATAGCATATTTATGTGAGGCATATAGATAATCTTGTGTCACAATGCTTCTCCTTGACTTATTGACCTAGAGTCACCAAACTTCATACACATGTTTATTAGGATAAGAAGTTGTGCACCTGGGTTTGAGTTTTTATATTTGACCAATAACACCAGAGTTACGGCCCTTGACAAAGTTTGCGGCTCACACTGCTTCTTTACTTATGCTACAAATCCTTGCAAAACAAGAGGATATACTCGCAATTTAGACAAAGGCTTGAAATCCTTGCAAAACAAAGAAATAGCTGGGAATCCTTGCAAAACAAGAAAAGATTTACATGTACCTGCAATTTAGGTAAAGGCTTGAAATCTTTGCAAAACAAGAGATTTACCTGCAATTTAGGCAAACGCTTGGAATCCTTGCAATTTCCAAAACAAGAGATATATACATAGATATTAGGTTAAATACTTGGAATCCTTGCAAAAAGACATACACAGAACTTGGGTAAAAACATGACATTTTTGTGTTGTCCTTTCGGAGAAAAGGCGATACATAGGGATCGCTTTGTCCGTCGAACCATCCGTCACATAAACTTAACGTTTACTATAACTTTGCCATTTCTTACGATTTCTTCATGTAACTTTCAAATTGCATTGCTTATGACAAAAGGGTCATAATGCAACTAAATTTTGTAGGTCAAGGTCATATTTGACAGAGTTATGCCCCTTTTTGCACTTAGATTTCGTTATGAAAACGTAAAGTTGGCTATATTTTTGCCATTTCTTAAGATTTCTTCATCAAACTTTCAAATTGTATTGCTATGACAAAAGGGTCGTGATGCTGCCAAATTTTGTAGGTCAAGGTCATATTTGACAGAGTTATGCCCCTTTTTTGTACTTATTTGTTATTCTAACAAAGCGTAAGAGTGTGACACAAGTGTTTCATTGAACACCCATCTAGTTGCTAACAAGATATAACCAGATCTTTGGCAAGACTTGGAATTCTAATATCAAAGTGATGTATCCAAAACATAAGCTGAAGTAAGGAATCTTTGGAAAAAGAGGTGTACCCAGAATTTAAGCAAAATTTAACTATCTATGATGAAGTTTGGAACCCTTTCACATCAGAAAGATGTACCAAGAACTTAATCTGTACCCTGCAATTTTGTGAAGCGGACTTAGTCATCCGTCAATTCAGACAGTACAAACAGCGCAGATCATGCTTAGTTGTGATTCCCTATAAAAATGTGATACACTCTGGCAAAAGATTATAATTATTGTTTCAAGTTACAGTTACAAAAAGTTGTTAAGAAATATTGAGCCCCACCCCTTCCCAACACACACAACACACAATTTTAGTTCGAGTCAGATGTAAGGACCATTTTAGCCTTTAAATACCCAGTATCTTTTAAAAAATGTTTCATTATTTTTTGCACCTAACTGTTTGTTAGGTCAATACACTTGCCAAAAAACAACTTGCCATCCTGCATCCTTGTGCCAACACCACCCCGCGCACCCACCCAGCATAAACCATACATGTTAAGCTTCCTTCTTTTAATTCATAACATCACATCTTGAAGTATGGGTGACAGCAGAACCAGACATGTCCAATATCCCATCATGTCCTATCTTTTGACAATTAGTTATTTCTCTGTGGTACTGAATATTGTGCTGCTGAGTATTTAGAGTACAACTCCTTCAGTAGAATTACAGTTTGTTTTTTCCTGCTCAAAATGCATCATTAGAACTGTGAATGGGAATGTACATTGTGAATGCAGAATGGCCTGTGCATTATCAATACTTTAGACAATATGATCTAATTTATTCTTTTTAATATTTCTGTTGCTACTTCTTTTTGAAAGTGTAGCATTCTGCTATGTATAGGCTTTACTTTGCTTTATTTTGAAAGAAAAGAAAGAATTTTTCTTTCAAGTCAATTTTTCGATCATTTCGGTAGGACTGTTTGAATGGATCTTAATACATGTATTTTGATAAAACTGTATGTAATTAAGCATTAGATAAAAAGAAGTTGAATATTGACATTGAATCATTACAACTATATTGTAAGGACAAGATTAAAAGTATTCCAGGAATTATTTGTTAATTTATTAACTACATGTATTGCATGTGTTGGTCAATCATGAAGCATGTGTGTTATTCAAGAAAACGGTTATTATTAATTTGTTGTAGCCTTAAAATCTTTTGTTGTTATTTTGTTGTGTTGTATTAATTTTGTATTGTACTACCCCCTGCAGCAGGGTCTGAAGTCAGGGTTTGGTTAAGTGAGTCATTATCTTCCTTTTAAGCAGTCAACTAGCATTATTGCTTTATATTTAGATTACTACAAGTAAGGGCTAACCAGCAACAGTTGGTCATAATTGTTCATCTATATCATCCACATTAAGTTTAAGAGGTTTATATAAATACAATGTAGATATATCATACACATATAGAGGTTTTAATATACATGTAACTCTATTATACCCTACAGTAAAAAGGGAAATTTACCTAGAAAATGGTTGTATTGAAAAGAAAAATCTTTGTGATTCTTGAGCATTGTTGTAAGACCCTTTGCTGAAAGACGTATTCCCTAACATTCGTTGATATATGATTACTGGGTCGTTCATCTCAGGGTGACAAGTAGCTGAACGCATGCTCGGAAGTCGGAACATACTGGCTGAAGGTCAAGGTCAGACTAAAAGGTCAAAGGTTATGACACTATTATTTGGCCGCTCTGTAACCAGAGAAGCTCTTTCTGACATCCGAAATAATAGTTATAGATCAAGGTCTCTGATATAGGTCTGCACAAATTGTTGTGATGGGGGAAGCTATTTCTTGTAACAAGGGGGGGGGGGGGGGGGTTCACATAAAGTGTTAACTCTAGTTCTAATTCAGCTGTTAATACCTATGAATAAACTAGTTGTACTGAATCAGGTGAACTGAGATTTTTGTGAACAGTTACAATCTTGTAATATCAGTTTTTAAAGGATGACATATAACGTTCTATTCAGCAACAAAATAACTGAATTAAGGGATAAGGCTGTGTGCAGGATATTCATGATTAATTTATTATGGGAGGTATACAAGCTCATTTTCTGTGATATTTACTTTGTCAAGGGTTGATTTACCTCCCAAAAAATCCATCTTTCCATGATTTTATGTATCTGTATGACATGAAAATATAACTGAATATCAGTTTCTCAACAGTGTCTTAAAGCTTGAGGGAAGATTCAGGTTCTAAAAATCTACTGTTTCCTATTGAATTAATGCACTCAATCATTTAGTCAGTGACCAGTGCTGTTCGCATTTTCCTCTAATCTTACGTTAAAATATTACATTACTTTATGAATTCAGGGACAACTGACGGCACTGAAAAATCAACCAATCATGAAGAATCTACCTTCAGAAGGACAGCAAGACGGCTATCACTGAAGAGTCGTAAACATTCTGCAAGCCGGTCTTCTCACGTGAACTCGCCACCTTCGAGCCCGAAATTTTCCTGACAGAAGCTGAACTTTAGGGGATTTTTAAGACGTTCTGTATGATATTATTTAACTCTGTTAACAATATTTAACAAAGAAGTGACACATAAATGGGATTAATTTACACGTGCATCTTTACAGTTTTTCACCACATTGCATCATCACAATGAAACCTTCATGATTTAGTAGCATCATCATAATCTCATTATTTCATTACCATTGTAGCTTATAGTATTAAGTTATTTACAATGTATTTTATGAGATTATTTATGACTGTGTCTTCAAAATAATTTTTAACCTCCTTCTTTTTGCTTGTTCTTAATTTGTTGAATGATTTTAAAGGAAAGAAAAACTGAAAGGCATTTTTTACACATTTAAAGTGCAGGTAATGTTTTTGTCTCAGGCAAAAAGTAAAAAATATTCAGTTGTTTTTAGAATTGCATAAAGAAATTTTTTTATGATAATTCATAAATAGGGAATGTACTAGTACATGTATATTTTTGACCTTGTGTAACACACCCGCATACTGGGAGATTTTCTACAAGCGTCGTGTTTTAGTGTTACACAGTTCAAACACACTAGAGGTGATCTTGCTGAACTGTTGTGTACTACAATTCAGAAGTCTTATGTAGTTTCACAACATTTTAGAGGATTTTTTACCTCAAGACTGAGCACATTTTGCTATTTTCAAGCTCAGAATGCTTAGGAAAAAGTGTGACATCTTCTTTTATAAAGAAGAAAGTAATAAAGTTACTTAGTCACTATTTGATGGACAATTGATTAAGAGCTAAGACTCTTAAATTTGGCCATATTTTATATAATGCCACTAGTATTTAAGTTTGTAACCCTTTTCAAAAAAATGCATATGGCAGACTTAAATTTTTCTTAATTGTAAGATTAGACATGGCCAGGTAAACAATGTTTATACATGGCCGGGTAAACAATGTTTATACATGGCCAGGTAAACAATGTTTATACATGGCCAGGTAAACAATGTTTATACATGGCCGGGTAAACAACATTTAGTGTTTTACAGCTTTGCCGCAATTATTTCTCCGTTAAATAATACAGATGGGAATCATGTAAAGTTTTTAGCGAAGTTCAAAGATTTATCAGAGGTTCTTGTACATTTGCACATATTTGTTTTTACTTTGTCTTCAATATGTGTATATATTGCTCATTACCTTAGAAATGGCAGAAAATGGTCCAACTTTTAACAAATAGAATAGTCATATATATATAGAAGTTATTTAAGATATTTAGGCCCTCACAAATGGAGTTTGAAGGGGGTATAGCGGTTATACTGTTATCGAGTGTGTTGCAAAAGATTACAGTGTCATATATTTCCATCAGTTAAGACTGACTTCACTGAAACTGTATAAATGAAGACCTTTAAGCAAACATTGGGGGAAATGCAGGTATTTTCAGATACTTCAGTACATGTTTTCACTTAGCTCCCCTTTGAACAGCTGTATTGGTATGGTCCAATTTGATAGCACAGGGTAATGGTTAAAAGTGAGAAAAAAATTACATAGGAGTAGCTCTGGTCAAAGATCTTTGGAATGAAGGTAAGGTCAACTGACCGTCTAGCAGTTAAAAAATTTACACACACAAAAAACCATTAAAAAAAACTAACGAATGAAGAGCTGAAGAACCCTCAGATGTCTCTGTTTTAAATAGTGTCTTGTCTGGTATGTCCTGTTGCAAGATGTTTTAATTTTTGTTTGATGGAAATTTTGTTGCAAATTTCTTTTACAACATGGCCAGTATTCATGAACACTTTTTGTTCTGTCTCATTAACAGACTGTTCAATTGGGTTGATTTGTTCTGCGATATTTATTGCACAAGAAAATAGGGAATAATATGTTTGGGCAACATTCCTGCTAAAAATCTTTGATTAAGCGAAATTGCAGTTCAACAACTGATATGGAATTAAAAGTCAAACTGTCTATGAACGATTTTTGAGTTACAAAACGTTATTGTTTTGAATACAAATGTTGTAACATATCATTTTCTGTGTGCCATTCAAACTGTTGAATTTTCTTATGCATGTCAGAACAGGCTGCACTGTACACTGGAAATACGGAAGTTTGGGGTTACTTGCGTATGTTTGATGATGAAACCTGAGACAATTAGTATCAGGAGGCTTGTTTAGAATGTTGGTGTACTCTCTATATGTTTCAGCATGCATTACCAGTTCAGGAAGGATATTAAATCATGTCTTAATACCTGCTTCAGATTACCACAGGTTTACAGTGTATACTTATGTTTGCAAATAAAGAAAGGGACAATAACTTGGTGTAGTCGAGCCTTGCTATGTGAGAACTATCCTTTATGTTTTGTTGCCTTTGCATTAGCTAAGTCTTGACTTCATTTGCTTATCAATCTCGGAAAACATGATTTAAGGAGTGCCATGGTGTTGAAGGTAGGATGTCTGACTCCTAACCAGGAGGCTGCAGGTTCAGCCCCGTCAGCAGAACTCAATCACAACTTCCACAATCCCATCCTTCAGTGAAAGTTTAAGCAAAAACTGTGGGAGACGGTCATCAAAGAGTAGTTTATATAAGTTGGAAAGGCTTATGTCTGCATTGATACTAAATTGACAAGTTTAAACTTAATTAAACTAGAGTAAATATTATTACAATTACATATACAGGCTTTTTCCTCAATTATGAAAAATACCAGTTTATCATTAGATTGTTCATAGTCCCTGCCAATCCTAGAATTTCTCCCCCGAGTAACCAGTTTATCGGTATATTTGACAACAACAGAATTTAAAGACTGGTTGTCACACAGTGAGGCTCAATTTATAAAGTTCTGTTTTAAATATTATTTAGTTGTTTTGTTAAGTAAGCTTTTGTGCCATACAAAAGGTTTGTTCTTTGTTCCATGTACCTCATTTGTTATTTTAAATGTGCAATATATTATTTATTTTTTTCGTAGATTGTGTTCATAATTAGCTCTTTTTCGCATCATAGATTACGTTCTAGCATTGTTGGTATCAAAACACTTCATCATGAAGCACACATCCGAGTTTAAGTCACCAAGACACAATCATGATTCATTTTCAGGACACTTCCTATGACTCAACATAGACTTCTGCCATTAGTTGTCACTCAGTCACTCATATTAACATATTCCGTAATTTCCTTTGCTTGAGCAAAATTTGATTTTAAGTGTTGCACTTCATTTGACAAGTCTTTACTTTGAGTGTCTATTTCATTAAAGCTTGGATCAACACGTACAGTCAAACCTCTGAACGAAGACCAAGGATTGGTAGAATTTGTGTAATTGGTGTTTATTCAAAGGTAGTTCTACTGTAGATGAAACGTTAATGGTTTTCACCCTGCTTGTCATTGTTTGCAAGGGGTGGGGGTGGTCTTCACAGAGGCAATGTTTATGTTAACACAAGTTTGACTAATTACATCCCAGTCACTATTACTTAGCAATCACAAGCGAAGTCTGTTCTGTTGCTAAAGATTCTGTATGTAGCTTATCACTGGAATATATGGTACTGAAAACCTGATAGTACTTACAACAAAAGTGTGGCATTTAATTTTAATTTTATGTGCCGCTTTCAAGCAGCTGTTAAAATCAATTTGATTTGCATCAGTATCACTTGTTTTTTTCTCACTGGACACAGCTGTACAATTGTTACAGAAACGCTGTGTTTTAGACAGTGCCTCAGTACTAGATTTAGATTATTTTACCACAGTTCATATCATTATCATTTTCTATTAGACAATAATCATTAATCATAATAATCGAGGGTTGACTGCAAAACCGTTAAAAGTCCTTGTTTCATATAAGTTACGACAGTTTTGTAGTTGGTCCTTGTAGTGTAGATTGGGAAATTTGTCATGGTTATTTTCATAATATTTTGTCACGATAAAAATAGATCACAAGTTCAAAGAATGTGTGAATATAAGCTAAATGATGTAAGTACATGTACTGTGACTTAGTAATAATCCTTTTACGAAGTCTCAACATTGAAATTGGCTACTTAAAGAAAGTATGTAAAAAGGAAAAAAGGAAAAGTTCCCAGTTTACAATGGTTTTCTTTAGTGTACATGTAACACTGTTTTCTAAAGCTATTTATCATTGTTGGAAAATCACAATTGTAGCATTAAATCAAAAGAATCATATCTGTTTAACTATGCATATTTTTTCCCCCACTTGATGAATGCACTTGAAATAAGTATTAAGGGACAGTCATTAAGAAAAGCAGATTTTGCTACTTTTTGTGTAACAGTATTTTGGTTTTAATGGAGAATTGAGTGCACTGTAACTGTGCCGTAAATGTGATGGTGCCATTGGACTGTTTCGGTAACAAACTTTTGGATCACAGGGCTTACACTTTTTCAGACTCAATAAGAAATGAAATATGTAAACAAAATGATGTGTATTTTACCAAAAAACTTACAAAATACTGTTGTTACTGACAGTTAAATTGTCATATTCAAGTGTTACTAAAGCAATTTACTTTCATTCTATCAGCAATCAAATACTAGGTAGAACATCTGGGTCCATAAAATCTACCATTCTTACTAAGTTTAATAGCTTGAAGGAATACTCTAAATATTGAAGAAGTCCACTGAAGTTGATAGTATGTTTACAGAGAAAATATCACGTTATAACAGCAAATATACAAAAAGGTAATGATCTGCACACAGACAAGTGAATAAAACCTAAGTTGGTAAAGACTTGAAAGACTGGTGAAAGCTTTCTTTTTTTCACCCTTAACCTGGCATATATATATACACAATGTATTTATCCATGTCATCTCGCCAACACACCCTTTTCACAAATTTCTGAAACGGCACCATCAATTGATTTCTAAAACATTTCCCTGAAAATTTACAATTGAAAGAAAGAATTCAGTTGCATCATCAACGTCCACTTGCACAAGTTCAACTTCACAGCAAAAAAATATTTGATTAACCTGAAAAATAATCAACCAGTTCTATGGTAGAAGTAGATTAAAGAAGTGTTTTGTTTTTTGTTTTGATGCAAATACTGTTACTGATATAGTTACGTGTATGTAGGTATAATGCATGTTCAAGAAGTTTATATAAGTGCTAAATGTATTCATAGATAAAATTGTCAGGAACAAAGATTTTAAAAGATGTATTAAATTTATTCAATAATAAAATGAGAAAGAAAAATTTGAGTTTGTATTACTGTTTGTCCAGACTAAATTCAAAACAGTCGCATTTTTAGCTCACCTGAGCTGGCTCAGGGTGAGCTATTAGGATCGATGAATGTCCGTCGTCTGTTGTCCTTTCACACTTAGTTCGTTAACACTCTAGTGGTCACATTTTTGCCTCAATTGTCACGAAACTTGGTCAGGATGTTTGTCCCAGTAATTACTCGGACGAGTTCGAATATGGGTCATCTCGGATGAAAAACTAGGTCACATGACCCAAAAATAGAAAAATCTTGTTAAGGCTCTAGAGGCTACTGTTTCAGTCCAAATATCCTGGCAATTTGTCAGAAAGGTTGGTTGATTTCTAGCTCAACTTTTAATATGAGTCACCTGGGGTCAAAAACTAGGTCACAGAGCCCGAACATGGAAAAACCTTGTTAAAACTCTAGAGGTAACATTTTCAGCCCAGATATCCTGGAAATTTGTCAGAAAGGTTGTTTCGATGATTTCTAGCTCAAGTTCGAATATGGGTCATCTGGGGTCAAAAACTAGGTCACACAGCCCAAATATGGAGAAACCTTGTTAACATTTTCAGCCCAAATATCCTGGAAATTTGTTGGAAAGGTTGTTTTGATGATTTTTAGCTCAAGTTCGAATATGGGTCATCTGGGGTCAAAAAGTAGGTCACAGAGCCTAAATGTGGAAAAACCTTGTTAATACTCTAGAGGTTACATTTTCAGCCAAAATATCCTGGAAATTTGTCAGAAAGGTTGTTTCGATGATTTCTAGCTCAAGTTTCAATATGGGTCATCTTGGGTCAAAAACTAGGTCACAGAGCCCAAATATGGAAAAGCCTTGTTAATACTCTTAGAGGTAACATTTTCAGCCCAAATATCCTGGAAATTTGTCAGAAAGGATGTTTCGATGATTTCTAGCAACTTTGTTAAAAGCAGTTGTACTCGGGTGAGCGATAAAGGGCCATGATGGCCCTCTTGTTGTATATGAACATTTCATAAACAAACAAGTCATTGGAGTATTGCCACGCAATACTTGTTACCAACGTTTCATGAAAATCCTTCACGGGGGTTGAGAGATTAGTTGCGTGACCTTTGACCCAAAGAGTGGCCTTTAACTTTTTCATCATGATGAGATTAACATTTGACAAAAGTTTTATGAAAATCCTTGGAAGAGTTATCATTTGACCAGAGTTTCATCTAAATCCTTGAGTATAGGAGATACTGAGCAGACAATTTAAAATATTTGACCTTAAGTTGAGACGTTAACCTTTAGCCAACATAACTGACTCGTGAGTTCTGCACATTGGCTTGAGAACAGTTGACCTGAGTTTCATTAAAATCCTAGGGGTTAAGGAGATATGGAGCGGACAGGAAATTCAGGAGTCGAACCTTTGACCTTAAGTTGTGACCATGACCTTGAGCCAGCGTTACCGGTTCATGACCAGATCATGAAAAATTCTGTTATCTGTCTTTTTAAAACAAACAAACAAAATACCGACAAGTCCATGTCAGCTGTTGAAACTCAATAAACATTTTTGCAAACAGTGAAAAAACAAACGATGATATGTAATTTATTTGCGTTTCATTTTGAAACAAGGGAAATCAGTTCATTCATTATGTATTGGACAAACCTATGATGTGGATTCTTGTCTGTAAACTTTGCATCCTTCTGTAGTTACCTGGCGGATCGTAGTTATAACAAAATAACAACCTGCCTTGGCAACACCAATTTTTTTCACTCCTCCACACAATCTGTGTATAATGTCTTAAAAATAGAAGTGAACGCGACAGCCATGGTGGTCATTTATTGTTCGCTTGAGTATAGTAGTCAATAGTACATTTTTAGCTCGTCTGATTTTTGAAAAAAATGCCGAGCTATTGTCGTCACTTGATTGTCGTCGTCGTTGTCGTCGTCGGCGTTGGTTAAGTTTTGCGTTTAGGTCACTTACATGGAAACTATCAAAGCTATCACTTTGAAACTTGGAAAGCTTGTTCATCTAATATCCTTCTTCACATTGTATGCTAAAGATGCTGAGTCTGACCTGTTTTTTTTGGTAAAAAACATGAATTTTGATTGATTTTGGTTGATTTTGAGAATTGGACATAGCTTCTTCATTTTTTGTTAGATTGATTTCAAATTTTTCACAAACAATAAATGGATAATGTACTTCAACATATCAAACGTGGTTTTGAGTTTTACATTTGGGGGGGATATTTTAATATTTTTGGACTTTGTAGGTTTTAGCTAGTCTGATTTTTTAAGTTTTGTGTTTAGGTCAGTTACATGCAAACTATCAAAGCTATCACTTTGAAAGTTGGAATACCTGTTCACTATCAAATGTACAATAGAATGAAGGAAGAGTTTTACAAGTTACATAACCCTGTCATGTATTTTGACTGGGTTATTGCCCCTTCTTAACTTAGAAAGTTTCACACACACAATATTTTTGTAATAGTGAACATAATGCAACCAAACTTAGTGTATAGGAAGTATTTATGAATATTTTTTAAATTGGATTGTGTTTTGGGGCTGCTGGGGTCAAGGTCACTGTTACTAAAAATAAGAAAACCGTAAAATATTCAATATCTTTAGTTACAGTTGACATAATGTAACCAACTTTCGTTTGTAGCAAGTATTTAAGAAGATCTTTAATGGGGTTGTGTTTTGGGGCTCCTGGGGTCATTGTCAAGGTCACTGTAACTAAAAATAGAAAAACAATAATATGTTCAATATCTTTAGTTACAATTGACATAACGTAACTAAATTATTAAGTGTGTAATATATATAAATGAAGACTTTTATTGGGATTGTGTTTGGGGCTCATGGAGTCAAAGCTCAGGATTTTTTTCTAAAAATAGAAAAATGGGAAAACACAATATCTTTAGTTGCAGTTGAATAATTGTGACCAAACTTATGTCTAGTAATTATTATGAAAACCTTTTGTGGGATTGTGTTTCGGGGTTCCTTCACCCATAACATGCTGGTGGCAAGTGATTCAGCCTTTGTAACAAGTGCACTTCCGTCCAGTCCGATTATGATTTGTACTGTTCACTCAATAAATGAGTGAATAAGCACCCCTTTGAACAACTATTAGTAAAGTCCAATGTAGAAAATAAACAAGTACATTTTTGGAATTTAGAAGGGTGATGGTTAAAACAAGCAATTTCAGTGATTTTTTATCCCCCGCAAAATGAAACAAGAAACAAGTAACTGAAAAAGGACAACTGGAAAGTGTATTGGTCTGTCTGTTTCAGATTTTTTTTAATTTCCCCAACCCACTGGGGCCTCATCTCCGAGGAGATCATTTTTTCTTCAAATTACAGTCACATGTAACTTGTTGTTGTAAGTTAAATTAAATCAAATCAGTACTACTAGTTTCAGACAATAATAATTCTTAAGTTTCTATATAGAATACTGTAAGAAAAGCACTACATCCCCTTAAGGGCCTCATTTCTGTAAAACTCCAGTTCCTAAATTTTCCGTTGTTACAGAATACTGAATTGATTATTTGTGCCAAACAAAATCAAATTCTGACAAATTCTGGTACCGTGACGCTTGAAGAATATTTAAGAAAAGTGCTACACCACTTTGAGGGACCATCTCTAAAATAAAAAACCAAGGGCAAAGTGTGGATATTAGAACGACTGATCATTAAATTATTTGAGCAAATTACAATTAAATTTTGATAACTGGTTGCAGAGAAATAGAATTTTAATATTTGCATATTGAATATAGAAAAAATAACAATTAAAGGGCAATAACCCTGAAGATTCTTAGCCAATCTTGACGAAAGTTGCACGTGCGCCGCGGCATTATGCTATTGTATACTTATTTTAAGTTTCATGAAATTCTATCCATTGCTTCCTTAGTTATGGCACCGGACGGACGGACGGACGCCCTAACATTTCTATCCTAAAGTGGTATTTTCCATTGTATTTTTCTGACCACTTAGGTTACTCGGTTACCATTTACCACTTAGCCCTTTAGCAAAAAATAGTAAATGACCACCGTACACACCCTAACCCTAACCCTTGGGTGGAATAAATGACCACGGAATATACAATTCGTTAGCCCGGACGGACGGATTATTAACTGATTTGTTGGTTAATAATGGTGAGGTATACCGCCGTAGAACAAAGTTCTGAACAAAAAACTAACATTGATCTTGTCATAAGGTACCGCCTTCCGGCACAGTATTGTTACTCCTAACCTTGTATTAATTCAACATATTTACACTGAATCAACTTAAGACTAAGTTAAGATATACATGCATTTGCAGTATATAAACTACGCCGTATTTATACCAGAAGTCCACCTTCTTTCAGTTCTGACCAGCGCTTGCGCCAAAATATAGGATATTCAAAGTATTTCTCAACTTCTGTTACCAACGGGATTAGAATCAGCAAACTTAAAAGTACTGAATCAAATATCCTACACCACTGGTTAGAATCCCTTAATGTCATGAAGTGCTTTTGACCAGAAGAAAGTATTCTATTCTATCTCCTTTACCTTCTCACTAATGCCACCTGTTTGTGTCTCCCCTCATCCCTCAAATGAGTCATCATCAGTTATATCAGGAAGTCCTGATGTCGTAGTTGGTCCACTTTGGACTTGAGGACTAGCCGATCCCGTGGTGCCAGGTCGAATAGTCGTCTCTGAAATAAAGTCAACAACTAGTTAACTAATTTGCTTAGAAGTAAATATAAACAAAAAAAGTGAGTTAATAATTAGTTACAAATTAATAATTGGCTAATTAGAGAGTTCATGTTTACGTGAACTACCAATGAACAAATTTCTGAACCGTAATGAACCAAAATGGACCTTTACCTTGCCAAGAGGCACTGTATTTTGGCACTGCATTGAAACTTTTACCAAAGCATTTATTCTAAATTACACCTGTATCTCAATACTGTGATACCGGAAAGCTGTCTCTTACATTGAGCGTATTCTTTGAATCTGACAGCTTATATTTTCGAACTACATGTATACCAGAATACCGCGTTCTTTCAGTTATGGCCGGTGCTTGAACAGAAAGTCAGGATTTTCCTTGTAAGTTTCAGTCTATTTTGACAGAACAAGCAACATCAAGGTACAATAGTGACCTTAATAATGACCTACATGATTGGTAAAGCTTCCATAACGTCATAAACAAAAATTGTCTTTGAAAGATGTTGAGCACCAGGAAGAAAAGTATTTTTTTTCTTCCTTACTTAGGAACTGTTAACCTTATCGTCCGTGCCACCTGTTTGTGTTTCCACAGAACCTTCAAATGAGTCAGCAACACTGATACCAGGAACTCCACATTGGACTGTGGAACTTAATCGTCCTGAGTAGCCAGGTAGAATGGTCGTCTCTATATCGATGCCTAGCGGAACTGTTTTCTCTGTGTCAGTCTGAAACTAAGTCAATTATTGACTAACTAATATGCTAAACTGTTAACATGCTAACTAATTAAAGAGTTAATAACCGAGTCAGAAATTAAATATCAGCATTTTTTTCTTGCGTTTATTTTGCAGATTTAGCCAATTCAAAAAAAAAAGTATTTCAGTTCCTGGCAAGGACCAGTACTACACTCACGCATACCAAGAGTCGGGTTGGTCGTGTCTCTGAATCATTGAGAGGCGTAGTGATAAACGACCTTACCCTAACCACTCGACTGCAGAGGCAGCTAACAAAGTATGTTAATCAAAGATTATGTAAACTGCAACAGAACAGATATCTGAACAGTACCTTATCAAGAGACTGACCGTTACCTTAATACGAGGCACTGCATTTTGGCCCACTAGTTCTGTTTTGTCAGTATTATTTACTCGTACTGCTCTATACACAGACGATACAGTTATTGTTAGTGATGATGATGTCACGTTCCAATTAAGTATTGATAATTTTTACTTATATTGCCAAAAGTGGAAACTAAACATAAATCATTCCAAAACAAAAATCATAGTTTTCGGTAGTAATAAACCCAGTAAAAATTCATTTTGCATTAACGATCAAGTCATAGAGATAGTAAAAGAATAAAAATATTCAGGTGTAATGTTTTCTGCTTCAGGAAATTTTCTCACAAAAATAATTGGTCAAACAAGCTGCTAAAGCTACGCATTTGTTGAGAATAACTAATCTCGACCTGCCAATCGACCTCCAGTTAAAACTCTTTGACCATACTGTGTTACCCATTCTTACATACGGGTGTGAAACATGGAGTTACGAAAATTTAGTTCTAAATCATTGAAAAACTGCACGTAGATTTTCTTCGCAAAATAACAAAAACGCGAAAAGTACCCCCAGATTTGTTGTATGCGGATTTAGGCCGTTACCCCATTGATATTATCGTTAAAACTCGAATTGTAAAATTTTGGAATAAGCTAATCCTATCCCGTGGATCTAAAATTTCCCATGTTTGTTATAATTGTATGTTACAATCAAGTCATACTTCCAAATGGATTTCCTTCATTAAGAAAATTCTAGACTCTACTGGTAACTCTGAAATTACTCATACATATGGTTAAACCAACATAATATACAAGGTTATCATATACACAAGCTCGTTGTATGTACTAATTGATCAGTTTAACCAAGAATGGTCATCAAGCATACAAGCTTCAAATAAAGGTAAAATGTACAGTTCCTTTAAAAATTCTATTCAGCTGGAGAACGATCTTACTGCATTACCAAGTTTACTAAGATTATTACTATTACACTTTCGTACAGGTAATCACAGATTCCCGGTGGAAACAGGACGTTGGACTCAGACATTTGTTCCGTATTCAGTGAAAAAGGTCAAAACCTATCCCAAAAAGATTTTATACAAGGCCCAATATTATCAAATTGAGAAAGATTTGTTATCAACTACAAAAGCACACACCCTTCAAAAGCTTAGCGCCTTTGTCAAACTATTAATTGAACACTTTAGATTTATACTAGCTGTCTACTCATATGTTTGCGCAAATACAGCCTTTTACCATCAACTGTCTATTTAATTTAATCCATACACTTTCACAACCACTGCTTGTTTTTGTAATGCACAGCGCAATTTTAGATGAAATAGATATAGATTAGTTATGTTCTGTTGAGTTGCTCAAACTGTCCTTAAATATTATTGAAGAATTACATTTAAAATGCGATTGTATGTATTGTTAAACAATACCCACCAATTTATAGTCTAATTGACATGCTAGTTAAAACCATGCTGTTACCCACAATATATATTTTTCTGACATTTATTTGTGCACATGTTATTGCAAAATACTATTATTTTGTAATCTGTGTCTATCAATAAAGTTTATGTTGTTGTTGTTATAATTTAGTAACGAATAGACGTTTGTATAGATTGGCAAAAGGCGAGCACAGACAAAATTTCTCCAAAAATGCATAATATGTCAACAAATTCTCCTAAATTATTTTAAATACGAAAATTTAAAAACAAACATTTTGCTAGTTCTAAAGTGTCTAAAGAGGAGTTTTATGACCATTTAAAAAACTATTCAGTGATGAAGATATTTTTGCTAATGATGATGTTGAACAGTTTTTACATAGAGATGACATAGAGTTGAATCCCGTTGACATGTTAGATTCAGAAATTACTATAGCTGAAATGTCTAAAGCTATTTCCTCACTTAACAGAAACAAGAGCGGAGGGTTTGATTTACTTATACCTGAAATTTTTATTGAATGTAATAACTTGTTATCACCTACATTATGCAAGCTTTTTAATTGCATTTTTACAAATGGTGTTTATCCTAATTCTTGGACCAAAGCTGTAACAGTTCCAGTGAAAATATGAGTTTGATCACCACATTCGTTGATTTTCGTAAGGCTTTTGATTTCACTTATAGAAATGGTATTTAGTTTAAATTAGTTAATAGTGGTGTGTCATGTAAAATGCTAAAAACACTTAGAAGCATGTATGAAAGTGTTAAGTCATGTGTAAAGGTAAATAATTCATTGACTGACTTTTTCGATAGTTACACTGGCGTGAAACAAGGTGAACCATTATCTCCCTTTTCATTTATAATTTTCATCAATGACATACAAGATTACTTAGTAACTGATAACATTGATGCTTTTACTATAGATGAACTTCAAATATATATGTTATTATTCGCTGATGATACTGCACTTTTTTCTTATTCTGAAGACGGTTTACAAGTACATAATAATAATAATATAATAAATTCTTTATTTTAAGAAGGTAAACATGTACAGATATGCAAACAAAATATTTACAACATCTTAGTTCAAACATGGCCTTCTGTAACATGGAAAAGGAAAAATGATTTCATACTCCATTTACACAATCACTCAAGAATTGAAAATAAATACATAATGTAATCGCATTTATACCTAACAAACATCTATCGGATAATTAAAATATTTAATTACATCTGCTTAAAAGATAGTTTTTCAGTGACTGTTTGAATAAGCTCAAAGATGTAACTATTTAAAATGAGGTTTTCATGTAATTTGATCGTTGTTTAGGTGTTACCAAGTCATTGTTAGTAATTGATCTAAGGCAATATACATTATTACTGGAAAGGTGAGCAAATCTTTTATATAAACAGGCGCCATGTTATTCTGGGCTTTATATACCAAGACTGCCGTATGATCATGACACCTGTCTGCAAAAGACATCCATTGAAGTTCATGTAATAATGACGAATTAGAATTATTCGAGTCTTTTTTTCGAATTAATTTCGCCATTCTAATTTGTAGTTTATATATCGAGTTAATGTTCTTTCTTCCTGCTACCCACACATGATAAAGTTGTTGAATAAATTGTATGATTACTGCTCTAAATGCCACATTGAAGTAAATATAAATAAAACAGTGGTTATGGTATTCAAACGGGATAAAAGACAGCGAAATGTATCACGAAAATATAATAATCAGCTTTTAAAACAAGTTAAAACTTTTACATATCTACTTTGTCAGCGAAAGGTAGATTCTATCAAGCTCAAAAGTCATTATCTACCCAATCGATAAAGGCCCTGTTCTCACTTAAAGCATTTTTTGAAAATGTTAGTTTGGATGTATCAGACAATGTAAAGCTTTTTAATTCCATGGTACTTCCAATACTAAGTTATGGATCTGAGATATGGGGTTTCCATAAAGCACTGGACATTGAACGTGTATATCTGAAGTTTCTTAAGCAAGTCCTTGGTGTTAAGCAACAAACATGCAACAGTGCACTGTATGGCGAATTAGGTGTAATCCTTTGTATGTACGAAAAGTAAGAGTTATCAAATACTGGTTCAAAATTATGAAAATGCTATACAAGAAAGCAACAATTCATTGTTTAATAGTTGGTCTTATAATGTCAGAAACTTATTAAATCAGCTTGGTTTTCCTGTTTGTGGAATAATGCAGCAATAACTGTAGCTAATATAAATGCTGTTGTTCAGAGAATTTATTATCAGTATTTTCAGCAGTGATGTTCAGAACTAGAGTCTTCTTCGAAATTAGATTATTACAAACAGTTTAAGTCAAACTTTGTTCAAGAAAGTTATTTACATGGTGTAAAAAATTATGCAAGATTAAGATGTTCATCCCATAATCTAAAAATAGAAGAAGGCCGATATAGAAAGGTCGCTAGATGTGATAGAATTTGTAGTAGATATAATTTGCATCAAATTGAATCAGAGTATCAATTTTTGTTAGTATGTCCATTGTACAGAGTTTTAAGATCTAGTCTTCTAAGTAGATATTATTATACCTGGCCCAATTTAACCTAATTCAGAAATCTCATGTCTACTTCAAAGAAATCTGTCATTGTCAAGCTCGCTAAGTTCATACATCTTCCAATGAAGATTCGAAATAATTATAGTTAATTTCTTTTTGCTATAAGCAGAAATGTAAAAAATGTTTGTACATTACATATTATAATTTATTATATACCTACTAATGTTTATCTGAATTTTCTTTAGTATTTGTGCAGTAAAATACAACATCCCGTATCAAATTTTCCGTATCAGATGAATTTAGCCGTATCTTATCTGTCCACCGTGTAAGTTGTACACAAATGCATATTCATGTCATATTCCTACGCTAAAAGTTGAAAAATAGATCCACATTGCTGCAACAAAATTAGTTTGGAGTTCCTTCCCCTTATTACTACGTACTATCATAGGAAGTCGGGAACCAGACTACAACAAAATACGTTTAGTTTTATTGTCGTCACAATTTTGTAATGTCACGTTTGAAGACAAATGAATACAATGTCTTTTTCGCATTAAATAAACCAGCAAGATGATTTATATTTTGCATTTCCTTTTTATTACTGCTGTTTGTGTATACACGGAAGACACACGTGACGTCATTGACGTCATGAAACGTGACACGAAATAGCGCGGTTAAAGGTATATAATAAAAGGTATATTATAACAGTCGGTTGAACTGAGTGCGTATCTTTCTCGTTGGTTGCATAGATCAGGATCAGACTCGAGGCTCCGCCTCTCGTGTGATCCGGAACTATACAGTCAATTCAAAAGATACGACGCCGCAGATCAACGGACTGTTATAATATTCCGTATGTATTCTAACGTTTGCTTACTATTGATTTAGTCACGTTTATTATATCATATTTCTTTTTCATACTTTACTTTTCCAATTATGGATTATTACTGCTGTGTACGAGTCCAGTTGAATTCAGTATTGTACTCAACACTGTTAAATGACCTCTTTATTTCACACCATAATGAAAAATGACCGGAAAACTACATATTTACCCGTGCTAGATAACTTTTTCTCACCTATGGGATACATATTTCCGCGCATTTACCCATGTGAGATAAACTTATCTCACATCGCTTATCTCACATCGCTGCCGGACTATTTTTACGTTAATTGTAAGCAGACATAAAAATCGAAAAATGGCTGTAAAATTGTTATTTTTGAAATAAACATAGGGTTGTTGGTATTCATTTTCTTAGTTAGATCATTTTCTAGCCATCTATAGCAGTAGTAAAATTGGAGAAAAAGTTGATTTTCATTTTTTCATCCCCATCCTGTATTTGCACTAATTTCTTCTTACTTGTGTGAAAATGCGATTTAAACGGTGAGAAAATAAATCTACCATGTACATTGAGTTGTGGAAAAGGAAATCCCACCCTCGGGTTGAGATACGTCCAAAAACTCGGCACAGCCTCGTTTTTGGACGTATCTCAACCCTCGGATGGGATTTCCTTATCCACAACTCATGAACATGTTAGATTCACTTTATCCTTCACCGCTTATCTCTCATCGCTGCCGGACTATATTTAAGTTAATTGTAAGCAGACATAAAAATCGAAAAAGGACTGTAAAATTGTTATTTTTGAAATAAACATAGGGTTGTGGGTATTCATTTTCTTAGTTAGATCATTTCCGTTCCATCTATAGCAGTTTTGAAGTAAAATTCGAGAAAAAGTTGATTTTCATTTTTTCATCCCCATCCTGTATTTACACTTATTTCTTCTTACTTGTATGAAAATGCAATTAAAACGGCGAGAAAATAAATCTACCATGTCCATTGAGTTGTGGATAAGGAAAGTAACTCCGAGCGACTCAGAAGGGTAAAAAAGTTGTACGAGTTGTCTCGTCAAATATGGAAAAAAAATCCGGGATTTTTGGGACTCGAGTCCAATACGAAAAAAATATGGTTTTCTTGGATTGTAGGTTTCTGATGATGCTATTATAGTCTTAAGAAACCGTGAATGCATATCAAATCATACACAGGGTTTTACGGGACGCGATATTTTGCGTCAAATACGCATAAAATGTGTCACAGGTCCCGTGAAACTATTAATTTGCTTCCACAAGTACGCATTATTATTCGTAGCGATTAAGATATAAAAAAAACAGCCATGATTTCTGCAGCAGAATTGTCTTTCTTCTTGAAATTGACCAATCGTATGATCGCGCACCTGTTTTTGTCAAGGACATTCGGATATTGCCGCCTCGGTCTGTAAACTTTCAATGTCGGCGAAAATCCGCAGCTGTCATGCAAAAACAGCCTTATTACGATGTCTTTTTATCTAAGCCAACCTGCTTAAATGTAATATCCATGTAAAACCCTGCATACAGTACAATACTGGTTTCTATTTTATCGTCATGTGATGTTAACAAAAGTTTTCAATTGGTTAAAATCATACAGGTGTGAAATAAATTTTGTTATTTTTATGTGGGACTAGGATGATTCTACAAAATAAAGTTCATTTCAGCAGTCGGTGTACAGAGCTTCGCCAATGCATGTATGAATCACATGACACTGGCAAACCCGGAATATAACAATTATTTAGTTGAGTGGATTAAAACAAATTTTGAACTCATAACAAGAAAGTCAGAAGTGAGATATTGATTGCTGAATTATAACTCATCAAAAGGTAGGATAATTAAAATATTTTTACGATTTGAACTAAGAACGAAAGTAAAAACTGTACAATCAGCAGCGAGTAGCCATTACATTTTTACGGTTAATCAACATAGATATTTACGCAGTAATATTTGTTTATGATAAAGAATATTGCTGCATCCGGTATGAATTAACTAAAAGAAAAATTGTGATACTATACTTAAGGACAAAAGTTCTGTCCGGTATAATTAAAGAAATACAAAAACTGAAAATGGATATTTTGTTCATAATTAGAAAGCATAAGAATATCATCATTTTCGAGTTCAATGTTCGTGACGTGGAATAGAATGTTCGCGGGCGTTTAACGCACGTGCAACATGTGTTGTATGCTCACTGTCCTCCACCCGACATAAAACGCGCAAATTTTTCTATCTTGAAAGCTTCGTAATAACAACACATGTTGAGTATTTGTCTAAATTTTTACGTCTTTCAATGGGACTATCCTTTGGTAACAAAAATCACTTGAAATTTGTGTGATTATAAGCTTCATTTACACAATACTTAAATAAATGTGAAATGCATGGTTTATGCCGTCACGGTTGATTGAATGCTTTTGTATAGAATTCTTTACACCTTGTAATGTAGCAAGTAGTCTCAAAACATAAATTTGCAAATAGAAAATTAAAAGCAATGTACAATTAAAATTTAATTAAACAATTTTGAACCGGGCAGAACTTTTGTCATTAAGTAAATATCACAGCGGGCCTACAAACAAAGCTTTCATGAAAATATTTTGAAATGGGAGATGCAAATTAACTGTACATGTGTAGACTTTATAGCAGAGACAGAATAAATTGATATTCTAGGTTCGTGTAAAGCAAATACTAGACTATCTGGTTTGTGCATTTACAATTATGTATTAACTGTTCCTCACTTTCAGCGTATCATTTATGACTTAAAAAGAAACAAAAACATATTCATGTGCTTTCAATGATCTTTAGCTCTTTCCGTTTTGCGCATAGTGCTGGTCGTGCATTGGGTCTGTTAATTGCAAGGTGTAAAATATTAGGTGGTGTTCCTTATCATGTGTATACAAAACTGTACAATTCTATAGTTTTACCAGTTATTACTACAGTGAGGTGCACTGTCTGGGGATACAAAACATTTTCCTGTATTGATGCTGTGCATAATAGGGCAATGAGGTTCTTTTTAGGTGTTGGAAAATACACACCTAATTCAGCTGTGGCAGGGGAAATGGGTTTGAAACCCCTTCCTGCCAGCCAGTGGAAATCTGTTTATCTTTACTGGTCTAAGTTATCAAGTTTTGATACATCCAGGCTAACTAAGCGAATAGCACTGTGGGTGGCTGCTTAAGCTGGCACTCGTTGTAAGAATTGGTATTTTTCAGTTGTGAAATGTTCAAAATGAGAATGGTTTACATATGTATGCTAATATCACAGAACCTATGCCATCTTCTATTGTAAGTGTTTTGGAAAATAAAATTATGGAGTCTTATATTCACAATTGGTATAGTGCTGTTAATAGAATTAATAGCATTACTGGTCGTGGTAGAAATAAACTTAGACAATATAAATTGTTCAAAACGGATTACATGGTCGAAGATTATTGTACTCTCATACTTCCAGTGGGTCATAGAACTGCATTTAGCAAATTACGATGTGGAGTTGCACCAATTAGGATTGAGACAGGTAGATTTGAGAATCTAAGTGAAGAACTCAGGAAATGTCCTTTTTGTGATTGTGTGGAAAATGAAATACATGTATTGTCATGTGTATGATGAAATTCGGTTTCCACTTATTTTTAAAGCCAAATCTCTTTTTAGTCACTTTGATAACTTCACAGACACCGATAAATTTACTATATTATTCTCCAGCAAAGACTTGATAAGATTGTGTGCCAAGACCTGCTTTGAAGTTCTTAAAGAAAGACAATTTTTACTTTGTAAATAATGTTTTGTATTTAACTGTAGAGCGTACAGCTCTGCCAAGGATTATCATTGAATTTTATCCTTTTTGTGCAATATACTCTTATTAAAAAAGAGTTTTATACTCATTTTTTTATCAAAAATAGATTATGGTTATGTTGATAAGCATGTATAATTTAACTGTTTTAATCAAATATTGTCCAGTGTAAAACACTATAATATATTTGTCATTTTTTAATTAGATTATTATGTGCCAGTCTCTTGTAACTCTATTATAGAGTGGCCATGTAACTTTTATGTGATTTTTTAGAAAATTGTATGTATTGTATGATATTTACATGGATGAGACGTAAATAAAGAATAAAACTTTAAAACTAGAATATACAATACTATTCCTACCTCTGTCCTCACAAAATCGTTTGCAGTCAAAATGTTTGTAAACAAACCAACGCAAATTTTCCCGACTACTGACAAGTCTCGTTATTTAAAAGTGCATCCTGACTAATATGTTAACTTTGGCTACCTGTCAGTTTATTGCTCTTAAGGTGGGTCATTACCTTTAGTCGGTAAAATTAAAAGTTGTCACATTTATTTAAAAATTGGTACATGCGTATATCGTGTCTATCTGCGTTGCATGGATACGTTTTTATTTTTGTGACGTCACATGACGACATTTAACAACGCCCTCTAGTGGCAGCGTACCGGAACCATCCCGTCATGAAGTTATTCTCATATAGCTTTATTGATACGTAACATATTTTCTTTCTGTAAATTCTAACAAAGTCATCAGAAAATGTATTATACATCTATTATAGAAAGTAAAAAACATTTTCCTTCTCTTTCACAAAGCATGTCATGATTCCGCTTAAAGCAATTGAAATAACGTTTGAAACGTTAACGGTTTTTCAACGCTTTTTTGCCGTTTTTACAAAACATTTCAAAATCGGGACGGTAAAAGTTTATGTAAATTTGACAGTGTTTATTTAATGATATTTGAACACAATTAATGAAATAAAAACAGGACGTCTTCGTCCTAGATTTTTCACAAATAACGCGTGAATGATACCACTTGAACGTCAAAAGAACGACGTTTGAGAGATGACGTTCAGTTCATGACAACATGTCACTGATAATTTATATTCTCTGTATTTTTTTAACACGGAAGTGCCACACTCCCCGTTGCTATGTAAATATGATCAAATAATTGATGTTCTCCAGGTATATATAACCAAGGATTCATCTTTTTTTTACCGAGAAACGTAGTAAGCCTCTTTATAGTCCCGAAAAAAGTCAATAAGTTATGACATTACACAACAAAACTGAAAGAAATGACCGTCTAAACTTTGAATAATATTCGATACATTTGATCTACATGTATCTTCTTAATTTAGCATTATTTGTTTTATTATTTCACAGTGCTATTCTTATCCAAGCGATGATTAATAGTTTCTAATCAGTTATGTACATGATTTCTGGAATACGATTTTTAATTCTCGTTAAGTTTTTATGAGCACATGTTTGTGAATGAAATCTTTTTACCGTAAGAAAAACTACAATTATTATGGTCTTTATCTTTCGTCAAAATATACCCCATGTGCCTAAGAATGCAGCTGTGGTGATATAGAATCTCATAATTTCCGGGGGAGCATGGTCCCAACCCTGTCTACCAACTGTAATTGCTCAGCTACGCCCCTGTTGCTTGCCTGGCGTTATAAAGATTTATCTCTTTTACGTCTTCAGTTTTTTATTGTGAAATAATTTAAATTCAGCTGGAGCCAACTTGTAAACAGTAACTCAATATCCCGCACTATGATGCATAACGGGGTATCAATGTGATACTATTGTAAGTGTATATAGAAATAGAAGCAGATATTGTAGTTTCGCGTTAGCCCCTCGATATGCATACTCGTCACCGATTATATCAAAAGGTAACATATATCTTCATAATTGTTATACAATATTTGCTTTGCCATGAGACATTCAATAGTTATTGTGTAACAGTGCATATACTTTTATTGCGCAGTAGAAACGGCCTACGAAAGTAACTTTATTGCCGCAGATACATTTGTTTGAAAAACATATTATTAAGATGAACTGAAAAAAATAAGGATATTTATAATTAGTTCATATTACATATTTGTGAAAAGCATCGGGTTCCTATAATAAGTAACAGTATACAGGTAGAACAAACATAGGTGAGACCCAAAAAGTGCATCTACGGTAAAAGATAACCTTGACCTTGTGATAGTGTCATACTTGTTTTCAGGAAATAGCAGAACGGCCACGAAAGTTTGTGAGACTGAAAAGTTTCCTGAATGAAACAGAAAGTGCATATATTTAATATACATGGACCGTTTTATCTTCCGCTAAACAACCTTTTATTTTGCATGTGCCAGTGTTTACAAATTTCATCGGTGGACGTTTGGCGCTTCGTAAAATATCGGAAGTGCGCATATGTAACAGGGGTGATCCAGAAGTTGTATATGATGTCATTTACCGCGAGTTTTTCTTCTACTAGCATATGAAATACAATCTTGATATGTACTTATGTTTATTCTAAATGTCTAAAACTTCATAACATCAGTTGTCATGATGCATGTATTCAACAGGCCGTATACCATGTACCCCCTTGCTCAACAATAAAAAAAAATTACTCTTGTTTAAACCAACATAATAATAACAACAGAAAAAATAAAATAAAGATCTAGTTTGAGCTTTAACATACACGAGTTCACAGTTACATTGCGCAGATATATTTCCTCTTGTAAGATTTCACCTATCTATTTCTAGAATTATCATAAAGATGACTAACAGTTTCTGCTCAGTTGTGTAAATGATTTTTGGAATGCGATTTTTAATTCGTGTTGTGAGCAAATGCATGTAAATAAAACCATTTATCCGTGACAAAAATTTAAAGATTTCTATGAGTAAAATGCATGTAGATAAAACCGTTCTGCCGTGACAAAAACTGTTGGGATTTTTATGAGTAAAACCGTTTTACTTCGACAGCTACTACAGTAATTATGGTCTTTATCTTTCGTCAAAATGTGCCCAAGAATGCAGCTGTGGCGATAAAGAATTTCATTTTTTCGGGGGAGCATGCCCCCAAACTCCCTAGAAACTATGAGCGTGGCTGCTATAAGGCACAGCAGGCCTGAGCCATTAGATTGTTCGGAAAATTAAACAAGAGGGACAAGATGGCCCTATATC
The DNA here is from genome assembly GCA_022818135.1 of Saxidomus purpurata. Classification (NCBI taxonomy): domain Eukaryota; kingdom Metazoa; phylum Mollusca; class Bivalvia; order Venerida; family Veneridae; genus Saxidomus; species Saxidomus purpurata. The sequence continues at coordinate 27,044,275 of JAFMSR010000001.1, read as the reverse complement.
GCTTGGCTATAATACAAGGTCATCAAAATTCAATAGCTAAAAGTGTCACTTTTGACCTAGGGATTCTGATTTGAACACTCTTCATAGAGGTCCACTGCATATTACTACATTCCAAATATCTAAGCCCTGGACCTAGTGGTTCTAGACAAGATGATTTTTAAGTTTTCCGTATATTTGAACATTCTTGGTAGGGGTCAACTAGGCAATGTAACATATCTAAACTCTAGGCCTTGTGGTTTTGGAGCCGAAGATTTTCAAAATCCCGTGACCTAGAAAAACTGTTGTGATCAAAACCGCGTAGGAAAATAGTTCTATACAGAACAGATACCTTGTTGATTTTCAGTAACAAAATATAAGAAAAACAACAATTTAATATTATGCTATTCAGAAATGTTTTGATATCATTTAGATCTGTTATTATATAATTTTTAAAACAAAAGGCAGTTTAATTCGAAACAACTGAATATATGGAACTACTTTTTTTATATGTAAAGCGTTCGGCCGTAAGGAAGCTTACACGAAACTATCCTATCTGCTTCTATTTTCATATACACTTAGAGTAGTTTAGCAACATTCAATCGATGGTGCATTTCCTTGTGTAATATAGCTAAAATTACATGATATGACATGACAGAAATGGCCACAGCAAAATGATGCATGTCCTTGTGCAATATAGCTAAGATTACATAATATGACATGTCACAGATGGCCACAGCAAAATGATGCATGTCCTTGTATAATAAAGCTAAGTGACATATTTATCTGATGACGTAGTTATTTTACGTCACTAATCATTAGCGTATTGAGCAAGTAAGCAATTAAGGGGTGCGCTCAGCATTCACATCATAGTTCGAAAAGCTTAACTCTTAAAAATATTCTGTACAGATCTTTTGTGGACTGACATCTAAAAATAAGCTAGCAGATACAGGAAGTGTTGATTATTAAATAAAGAAGGAAAAGGCATGTGGTGCGTTAGAAGATGCGTTTAGCTGATACGTTTCCTTTTCAGAATATCGTGTACTTTAATAAGTAGTGACGAATGCCACAGAAAGAGGTTTCTCACAGTCTGTGTCCTCTCCATGTGCTCAATAAATGTGCTATGTAATTTTAAAATCCTTCGATCCACGACAGAGTTACCATGCATACAGTATTCCATTACATTTAAACAAAAAGTTTGACCTTAACCTTTAAGGTAGGGACATGGGTCTTGCACGCGGCACATCGGTGTGATGTGCTGAACATTTGTACCAAGTTATTTTAAAATCCTTCAATGCACGACAAAGTTACAGTCCGGACCACGTGCAACATGTTGAGCCGCCAGCTGTCAAAAGGGCTTACTCCTAACTAAGTAGAGATAGGTCAAAATACACCTAAATGTTGGATCTAACATACACAATACGTTTTTCCACACTTCGCGTGTTTTGCATAATCCTCCAGGCCTGTACTGTACATGTTGTACCACATAAAGTAGTCTCGGTTTTTCTCTACGGCCAGTAATAAAAAAGTTTCAATATAAGCTATTTCTAGTAACAACAAAGGGAAGTAATTCTAAAAACAAGGGTAGCTCAGCGTGGTGAACATTTGTGCCAAGTTACATCAAAATCCCTCCATGCATGAAGAAGAAATGTTCCGGACAAAGATATTCTTGAATTTGACCTCTAACCTCTAAGTGTGACCTTGATGTTAGACCTAGGGACCTGGTTCTTGCGCATTACACTCCGTCTCATAGTGGTGAACATTTGTGCCAAGTAACATCAAAATCCATCCATTCATAAAGAAGAAATGCTCCGGACAAAGTCAATCTTGAATTATTCTTGTATCTGACATTTGGTCTCTAAGTGGGACATTGACCTTGGAACTAGGGACCTGGTTCTTGCGCATGACACTCCGTCTCATTGTGGTGAACATTTGTACAAAGTGACATCAAAATCCCTCCATGTATGAAGAAGATATGCTCTGGACAAAGTCATTCTTGAATTTGACCTTTAACCTCTAAGCGTGACCTTGTGAATGACACTTCGTCTCATGATGGTGGACATTTGTGCCAAGTTATTTAAAAATCCCTAGATCCATGGATAAGTTACAGCCCGGACAAGCTGAACTCGGACGCACGCACAAACATACACCGAACCGCCATTTGAACAACTATATCGATTTCGCGAGCGGCTCAACAAAAATGGACCGTCCTGGTTCTAGGCTGTCTTGATTTTAGGCCGCCCTTACTGGTTTCTTATTGTGCTCTATTGTGAAACTAACGAATTATTAAACGAAGCAAAAGGTAGCTATATCTGTTCCTTTTATGCGATTTTTGAAATTACCTCCATTCTTTTCGTTGTATTTTGTAAACAACGTGGTTATATGTATTGGTGCTAATTGTGGACATCATGCAGGTGGATGGTATGGTGCGGTTTAGGTTACAGATGTTTCTCCTAATCGTTTCTGCCCTAGTCATTTAACCCCCAAATAAATTAATATTATATATGAAAGACAGGGGCGTAGCTGCTGTAATGCACAGCAGGCCCTAGCCTATAGATTAAAGATTAAACAAGAGGATCTTGGCCCTATATCGCTCACTTAACCACCATTGCCTATAATAAAAGTCATCAAATAACAATAGCAAAAAGGGTCAATTTTGCTTTGGGGATTCTGATTTGAATAATCTTTATATAGGTCCAATACAAATTATTATGTTCAAAATAGCTTAGCTCTGGGCCTAGTGGTTCTAGACAAGATGAACAATCTTAGTAGATGCTACATGCTACATATTTAAACTCTATGCCTTGTGATTTTGGAGAAGAAGATTTTAAAAGTTTTTCCTGTATAAGTGTATGTAAAATCAAGTGACTCAATTTTGACCCTAGACTAGAGGTCTAATAGACAATGCTACATGCCAAATATCTAGGCTCTTGGCCTTGTGGTTTTTGTGATAATGTTTTAAAAGTTTCCTTCTATAAGCATATGTAAAATCAAGTGAATGTAAAATCAAGTGAATCCTTGACTCGGGCTCATGATTGGAAAATCTTGATTGAAGTCCACTATGAAATGATACAGGCCAAATATCTTTTTGGTGTTCACTTGTGAAATAATCGATATTTCACTGAAACCAAGAAATAAGTATAAAATGCTCAAAAATGTACACTTGGTTTTTATGATGTGTAGTTGCAACAAAATGTGGGTAATACAAATTTGTTCTAATCTATAGGTAAACAAAGGTTACATGATCAGTTGAGGCAAAATTGGCACGATAGACTAAAAAATTGCAGTAGAGCATTCTTTTACAGAAATATAGCGAATTTAGATTTCAACCTTATTTAGAATATTTTACAATTATAAACTATGTCAGTCATTAGTTAGGTTAAGGGGTTTCCTCTCACAGATTATATATTGAAGCAGTCTACTGGTCTATACTAGTACAAATGTAGCTACACCATTAAATGAAAGAGTATGTAAATTTTGTAATGTCCTAGAAGAAGAATATCACTTGTTATAGAATGCAACTTGTTCAGTGTAGTAGGGCAGACATATACCATCAAAATATTGGAAAACGCCAAATATGTATAAGCATGATAAGTTTGTTGAATAAAGATAACCAAATAATTGTGAGAAATCTTGAAATTTTTATATACAATGCTTTCAAAATACGTACTGAACTCATGTATGGTAATAATTAATACATACCAGTATTTGTAATAAATCCGGTGCTACTATAATATCTCGGTATCTAAACATTATCTCTGAATAATCAAAATTAGTTGCTGTTGTTTTTTAAAACTTTACAATTTAGTATAGAATTAAAATCTCCAATAAGTTAACCTTTCTTCGTTTAGTGAAAGGTTAATAGACGCCAAACTGGAATATCTTAAAACAAGGGATTGGAAATGAAATAACTGTCTGTATGTGAAATATTCAGTAAATAGTGCTATATACATGTAATTGTGAAACCTCCACTTTGGTTAAGCAATATTAATTATCATGGCATTTGTATTTACTATTTACATTATTATTATTAGTAGTGTAAAAAGGGGGGTTTCGCGGCCATTTTGAACCACCAGAACCACCAATTCCAAGATGGCGGACGTTCGCGCCATTTTTGGCGCTTTTAGCGCCCATTTTTCTGTGCGCGTTTATGTTTTGGCGGACAATTTTAAAATTTGGAAAACGATCGCAGTGACCGATTTTAAATTAAGTGGGAACAATGGTATCGATTATAAATCAGTACGCTCTTTTTTGTTGACAGACTATCAAGTATCCATATTTTGAGAGTTGTAGTTTACATTGTTAAAATGTTTATCTATGAAAAGATCAAGAAGTGAACATTCAATACCTATTATAACTTGAGAGTTAATTTTATCCTTTAACAAGACGATTTTAAAGCTATCCAGGAATTGCAGTTTGCAATAACCTAATTAAAGGACATAAACATACAATTTACTGTGACCCAATCAAACTGTTAGAGACTGTTTTCTTTTTGTGTGTTAATGATCCGACCGTTTTTGCATTTTTGTTTTAGGCCAGGTTAAATTGTCCTTAAATGATATATATTAGGGTTTTATCGTTGGTACCGGTTTCCCATATGACCAACGCCCCCAGAAGAGTTTAGTTATTTTAGGTTTTCGGGGGATAGTGCAAGATACAGAAAGCGTCCCAATTCCAGAGACACCCCTGGTTCTTTATCATGCCAGGTTTTCACCCATACATGGGACCTCGGTTTTAAAGTCTCATCCGAAAGACTGTTAGTAATTTTAGTTGGTCAGCCCTGGGAACATTTGTACCGAAACCAATTATATAGTGTTATAAAGAAGTATCAATGCGTTAAACATTTGTACGTTGTTATGTGTCGAATCGACTTCATTTATGAAAGAAAATACAATTGAGATGAAAATTGAAAGCATTAACTTTCGACTAAGTGACCTATAAATCCATCCAAGTATAAATCATTAGCTTGATTAATTCGCTGTATGATTAAGTGTAGAGGCTCTTATACATAAAAAGTAACATATTCATAAAAAAAAAATTACGCATTGTAAAGTATTCAGATAAATTCAATTCAAAGTCAGTGTTTGTTAATAAAAAGTAACATTTTCAATTTCGTGGAGAGTCGTATAATATTTTAACAGTTCACTGTCATAAAACATCTTTTGTTGTTGCTACAAAAATAACTCGCCGATTGTATTATTTGCGGGGAAATGTGAACTTTCTTCTTATCAATAAATCCGTAAAAAGTTAGTATAAATAAACTTGGAAAACATAAAATACTGAAAAACTGTAAACAGAAGTAAAAGGTTTTGCCCGTTTTACTGAAATAGATTCCTAGATATTTGTATTCATTTTATAATTTGGAATTCTACCTTTTGAGAAAATGATGATTTTTTATTTATTTCGGACGTCTGGTAAATTTGAGCATATTTGAGTAAATATGTGCAACAAATAAGTACAAATGAGCAAGAAATGAGTAAAAATGAGCACAAATGAGTAAAAAATGAGCACAAATGAGTAAAAATGAGCAGGAAATGAGCAAAATTGAGCACAAATTAGTAAAAATGAGCAACAAATGAGCTAAAATTGAGCATAAATAAGTAAACATGAGTACAAAGGAGTAAAAATGAGCACAATTAAGTAAACAATGAGCACAAATGAGTAAAGATGAGCAAAAATGAGCATAAATGAGTAAAAATGAGCAACAAATGAGCAGGAATTAACAAGAAATGAGTAAAGATGAGCAAAAATGAGTAAAAATAAGTAAAAAATGAGCAAAATGAGCAAACATGAGCAAAATGAGCAACACATGAGCAAAAATGAGCACTTTTCAATTCAAGAAGGTCACCAGTAAAATTGTATGCTTTAGCCATGTAAACAGATATTCAAAAAATGCAGATCAATATCAACTGAAAGGATAAGAAGTTCAGGACAAAATGTATTATAAAAGCTGTAAATGATGAATTTGGTTCATTTCTAACTTCTTCAGTGTAACTTAGTCTTCACCTTAAAGCGTTTTGTTATAGCTATGAGTCGCTCTAATTTATATATACCAGACCCACAAAAATTGATTCATTTATTTAAAAATAAATCACAAGTGGGAAAAGGACATGTTATACCTAGCACTTTTCCCGTGGACTCTGACGAGAGCACAGTAACATTGGTTTCTCCAGCAGAACAGACTGTGAATCAAGCTAAAAGTGAGCTGAAAAGAGCACTTTTAAAAACTGTTACTTTACCAAAACCTGACATTAATACAAATACAACAGATGGAATCATATCAACAAAACAGAAGACGAACAGTGTTAGTAAAAAGTTACAAGTACACAAGCAAAAGTTAAGAAGAAAAGTTAACAAACTATCAATTAAAACACAGACAAACAGACCGGTTCTCAAGAAAAAGTTAATTACGGATATATTTGGATCTTTCAGAACAAAACTTTAAAATCACCACTTACTTAACTTTTTCGGTTATTTGGATATAAACATCTGAAGGAAAAGGATATGTTTGAGTGCGCCATCTGTTTGAAACGATTCGCCAAATCGTATAATATGTTGCGTCATAAGAATGCTGTACATAAGGAAGACACCGATGATGAATTATCAAGTTCTCCTAAGGCAGAAGATTATGAAGATTCTGATTACGAAATGGACACCGATGACGATGACGATGATGAATCAGTGATGGATGATACAGATGGTATTAATCCTTGGTCAAGCCTTATCGATGAAACATTTGAGCAGTGTCAAATGGATTATGAAGAACGTGTAAAACAACTCATGGACGATAATGAACTCAGTGAAAAACAAGCACGTGAGAAAGCATATAGTATCATGACATATCAATATCGCAATACCCTGATGAACATTTTCTTGGAGAAAGTTGTTTGGTATAACAACATAAAGAAAGACACTGTCTTTAAAGCTATTGCACAGACAGCTGCTAATCTAAGAAATGTTGATGATTTTGAACCGGATGAGGCTCTGAAGTATGCAGTTCATAAAAGGCGATTCTTATTTGACAAAATATTAAGTCAGTACCATGCTCCAGAAATTGAAAACGATGAGGACAGTTCTGATGAAGAATATGGTAATGAGGATATTAATGACAATTAGTTAACTACATTATAAAAATGTTTTTCTTGTTCTCTTAGACTGAATAAGTGGAAACCGGAGGATAACACATATTGCATTCGAAAGCGTGTTTATTTTTTAAAATGAGAATTCATTAAACTTTGTTATAAATTGTGCTAAGGATTACGATTTATATATGTGTCACGTCTTTCTTTGTACATTCGAACTAATAAAAATGGCCTAATTATTTTGTCTTGAGACTGTTTTCTTTTTGTGTGTTAATGATCCGTCCGTTTTTGCATTTTTGTTTTGAACCGTGTTAAAATGTTCCTAGACTAAAAAAAAATCAGACTACCTACATATTTTTACTCATTTCTTGCTCATTTTTACTAATTTCTTGCTCATTCCTACTCATTTTTTACTTATTTCTACTCATTTATGCTCAATTTTACTCATTTCTTGCTCATTTTTACTCATTTCTTGTTCATTCCTACTCATTTTTATGCAAAATATAATTTCGTCACATACAATTTCAACACAGTGCATCTTTGTAAACTTTGATGGTCTTCTGAGAGAGGTGTTCAAAGTACTATAAAGACTGAAATACAGCTAACGTGTTTCTACATGTATCTAGTAATAAAATACATGATCGCTTATCTACCAGTAAGCTAGGTGCTTATCATTCATTCATTATTCGTTTGTACATATAATATTATGTATTTACTGCTGTTTAATGCTTCATATATGCGATTTTATGGGGTTTAACGCCCGTTTTTAACAGTATTTCAGTTATTTACGTAAGCAGTCCTCCCGGGAAGAACCAGTACTAAAACTGACATAAAGAGACATGGTCAATAGCCGTGCTTGAACCCATAACCCTCAGTCAGTGGCTCTAACCACTTTACGTATACTTAGGATCAGGCTATCACATGTATTGACTATACAAACGCGATGTATTCTTTTGATATTGTTAAACTTGACATTTTATCAGTGAAATTTTCTCAAGGAACAACACAAGCTGTAGATCATATCTATGGATCAAATGGACGAACAAACCCACTCGCATTGTGTTAACGCTCAAAAGATTAATGATACCTATCCAGTTTAAAACTGTTAAAGCTGACACACTGTTTGATATTTAAGGTCAGCTGCGATTTTCCTTTCCCTAAAAGAATTACAGTTTTATTCCGTTTTCTCTTAATAGTAAGAAAATTGCAGCTCATATGTTTAGTTCAATGTTTCCAATAAGCGCACTTAAGTAGAACTAAATATATCACGTTTACTGCCTGGGTATAAAATAAGCGTACTTAAGTAGAACTAAATATATCACGGTTACCGTCTGGGTATAAAATCTTCTAAGTCATTTGATTGTCTGTTTAGAAGACTGGGTATAAAAAAACAGTGGTCTTCATGCCAGTGTGCTTCACTCCAATACCTTCTTGATATTGTTATATATTCATTTGGATAACTTCGCAATAAGTTCAACATAAATCTATGACTCTGATAAAGACACCAGTATATCGTTAATACCTCATTGTCTTGCACCCAAGGTAAGCTGTCTCCTTGTTCATCAAAAAATGAATCAAACATACTATCGGATGAATCATATCCTCTCAAATCCATACTATTGTTAAATGAAACTCAAAAACACCTTGCAGTATGAATAACAGTTAAATAAGTTAAAATTGAAAAAAGGGTGGACAATGGATACTTGATAGACCGTCAACAAAAAGAGCGCACTGGTTTATAATCGATACCATTGTTCCCGCTTAATTTAAAATCGGTCACTGCGATCGTTTTCCAAATTTTAAAATTGTCCGCCAAAACATAAACGCGCACAGAAAAATGGGCGCTAAAAGCGCCAAAAATGGCGCGAACGTCCGCCTTCAAATTTTAAAATTGTCCGCCAAAACATAAACGCGCGCAGAAAAAAATGGGCGCTAAAAGCGCCAAAAATGGCGCGAACGTCCGCCATCTTGGAATTGGTGGTTCTGGTGGTTCAAAATGGCCGCGAAACCCCCCTTTTTACACTACTATTATTTGCTGTTCGCCATAAAGTATTGTATAGGTATGCCTCATTGGGCTTTTTAGCCTAATGGTTTTACATGAAGATAAAACTTTGAAACTTAGAACTTTATCCGTACGTCACACAAAGCGATTTTGAAACCATTATAAGAGCATGTATAAAGGTTAACTCCTCCCAATTCAAGGACATATATATCGAAAAACGCCCCATTTTAGCACAAATAATCAACATAGAGACCTTTCGTAATAAATCAATATCCACCCTTTAATTGTATAACAACAACTTTACATAGAATATTGAATGCTTTACAGTACATCAACATATTTTAAAACACTGATTATACCGATGGTGACTGGAATGTATAGCTGAAACTTTTAGATTAAGTAATAATGCTTGCACACATGCCTTTAAAGTTATATCATTTGACACCAAATTAGGAAGTGCTATGATATGGTATGGCGCTTGTCATCTGTCAATCCGTTAGCAATTTCTGAACCATATCCAGCACATTGGTGATGCAATTTCAACTTAGTGGAATACAGTTTATCCCAGAGAAACACAGGAGTTATGACCCTCCGAAAATTGAATGCAAAATTACCATGTCAGTTTTTGCCAAGGCACCCAATTTATATTTTAATCAAACTTTGTGGAAATGTTTTAGTATATACTATGCAGAGTTGATGCACCTTGAGTTTCAATTGAGTTGCTTCAGGAGCAAAGGAATTTGGCTCTTTGAAAATTGAATGCAAAATTGCCGTGGCAATATTTGCCAATAAGCCAGGTGGAGCCATGCTGGCCTTTATCACTAGATGACCCTGAGTGTGTGGGGAGGATGAACGAGGAGGGTGTGCCAAGGGCCCACATAGCATATCTTTAGGGCGTATATGGCTGTTGTCCTTCTTACAGCTCGTATAATTGCATGTCAAGGCCTCAATAATTCTTTGATCCTTCATATTTTGTTCATTTACAGACTTGACCGAATAATGGAAACATTTCAAAAACAACGTAACTTCATTCTGGCGCCAGTCGGTCACCAATCAGTTACAACATTGCCTTGGATTAGGCCAATGCATGGAAGGAGATTGGCAGTGCAGCACTTTGGCCAGGTACTTTGTTTATCCACATTACAGAATTGTATGCTTTTGAGCTTGCCTGGGCTTATTAAGTATCGGGGCCAGAAATATGACCATGGTGTTGAGCTTACATGGTACTGCCATAATTTTATGTTTCTCAGTAAGAACTTGAACTTCACTTAAGTTTTATGGGTTGCCAAGCGAGGAAAAATACAGTGTTATTGGACATGAATTTTTAATGAATAAAGTTTGGATAAAACTGATTAGATTTCACTAACAAAGCTTTTTGAATATTGAAGTATGTTGTCATAAATCAGATCATTTTTCTGTATCATCCTTTCCTTAACTTCTTTAGTTACAAAATGTTCCAAGATCTGCCAATTATATTTCAGGCTTCTAATGACACTGGCCAGTATTCCGTGTATAACAGAGATGAGGCTGCATTTAAGAACACAGCTCATGCCAACGCATTCCATCCTTATGCCAACGCATACTATCAGCAACGATGTGATAATGGTGCGATTCAATGGTGTTACATATAGAGAGTTGTACCGTTTTAACTAGCTTCTACTTTGATTACTATTTACACTGCAACCCCGTTATAACGCGGTAGTCGGGGTCCAACTGGTCAGACCGCGTTATAAGTGAGACTCTTTTTATAACGCGGTCTGATCATCGGCCGCTGGTTTCTTGCATAACGCGTACATAACGCGAGTACCCCACCCACCTAACCAAATTAAAGCATATTGATGTTTAGCACGCATCATGTTTTTATGAAATCGAGAGGTTAAATTGTAGAAAATAATGATTCTATGTAAAATAAATTGGTTAATTAAGCACGAAATTAAATGTATAAAAGAGAAATTCTTACGTAAATATTTGCTATTGAAAACGAAAGTACATCCATTTTCCGAAAATGATGGCTAAAGTGAAAGTACTTTTTTGTTAAAACAAACGATAACAGTTTTGTAATTGATTTATTTAAGTTCAGGTAAGCCTGCAATCAAAGATGCGCAAACAAATATTAATTCACACGATTTAGAAGTTATTGTTTAACAAACAAAGAGGTCAGCTTGTGAATAACGGAGCCGTGAAAAAATACCAGTAAGCCTTAATTGTTTTAACACTTCTTTGTTTATAGACGCTTGATACCGCGCAAGTGACAAAGATCAATTAACTACCTGCCATGTTGTTTATTTACGTTTTCGAACATTTGTTTTGTATAGGGACAATGCTTTTTTTGACAGATATGATTTTGGTCGATCCCGAAATTTTTGGGAGCAAGACCCAACCGCGTTATACCGGGATCCGCGTTATAACGAGGTCGCAGTGTAATTAACAGACACTTTTTAACAATGATACGAAGAAAAAACAATACACTATGTTATACAAGGGTACTTTCTGCTGAAAATTACTATCTGATAAGCCTCCCAGCTTCACAGCGTAGGGCCAATTAATTAATGACCCTGTGAAATTGATAGCAATGAATTAGGGTTATACTGACAATGTGGTTTCCCCAATAGCTTGTCCTGATAATGAAGAATTTATAAATTGTAAAAAGCATAATGTTTCATTCTGTATCTGCTACTTTACACTGTGAATGACATTCCAAAGAAATTTGGACTTTACAGACGCTCATCGCATTTTTTCACAGATGTTGAAAATAACTAAAATATCTGTCAGTATATTTCATGTTTCTATACATGTTACTGTATCTACTTATTATCACATGTATTATAAACTATATTATCATACATGCAAAATTATTGTGCACATAAATTTCTGGTTCAGGTTTTAAAATGTTTACAAATAAACAAATAAATGAAACACAATGTTAATTATGACAGTTCTGATCTTCAAATAAGGATTAAAATATCATTGATTGTATTATGTACACAGTCTCTAACTTTATTCTTTCTAATGCTTATAGGCATGTGGACATATGAAAGTCATTGTTAAAATATGGAAATCATTGTTTAAATAACAGGGTTTCAGTTAAATTTCTGAAAGATTACTTAAAAATTACCAATGTTTATATATATTATCCTTAGAGGCAAAGATGGCTTATTATGAAGTTTAGAAGATTGTTTTAAGTTATTTTGACTTGATCAAGATGAAAATTCTAGTGGGCAAAATTATATCTGGTTACAAGATTTTGTGATTTTTTAAAAATCGAAAGGAGATCAAGTGAGCACTTTCAACATAAAAAGAAAATTTGAAAACTTTAAAGATGGAATTAAGACATATAATGGAAAACCAGTTCTGTCAGTCTCATCTGTGCTAAAATACTGTTTTCAATTTTCGGAAAGTTCAAAAGCGTGTGAATACATCACAACAGTAATCGAACAAGAACTATCAGAAGCATCGAGTGCAACTTCAGTTGGGGAGGCTGCGTTTTTGGTACGTGGCATTCCCTGTTTGATATTATTATTTTTTTTTTTTTTTTTCTTCCTCATTTGAACTTTATAAATTAATAGCCAAAACAAAGTTTCTAAACATTGAAAATGTCTTTGAACTGATATATATAACATCACCGCTATATTGTAGTTTTTAGTGAGTACATACAGGACAGGTGTATCGGAATTAAAGTTGCTCTAGCACTTTGTTTAGGTGGAAATGATTTTTTCCCAAAATATCACCAAATTTCGCATAAAACTGTATTAGAACATTTCATAGAAAACACAATGTTTAGAACTGATCTTTTCCAGATAACTAACAACACTATTTCACTAAACAGGGAGGTGCTCATTTTGTTCTTCAAAAAGCTTTACTGCCCAAAACGCAAAAAAAGAGCAAAACCTGTCATACGAGCAAGTGAGGGCTTAAGCTATAGGTAAAGCGACTGACCAATCTGTGAAAGGGGGCTTTCATACGAATGATCCCAGAAGGTGGTTACCCCCGTAATCTGCAGTGCACAAGTTAGGAGAACTGTTTCAACTTTTTATCACATACATTGAGACAGCAGAAACACATGATGCGAAAATGCCAGATTTTCTCAAAAGTGGCTGCTAAGTAAAAACAACTTCTGGAGAAGTTGAATACAATTTTGGGCCCGATTCCCACTTCTCATCTTTATCAGACCTACCCATCATAGAAAGGTGTACAAAAAGGCAGCATGATTCAACCCCACAGAGGGGCGCTAGAAAAAAACGCCAATATCTCTCATCAACACCAAAAGCAGGATATCGGTAATACTTCTGAATCATGTGACAAACATTTCTGTAAATGTTTTCAAAGTTTGTTAAACTTGACTTGACTTGATTAATATATTTTTCTGGTCCTAGGTAATTGTCAAGTTATGTGTATTCTCAAATAGATACAGTTTATAAAAAAGGAACCTATTGGATGAAATTTTCCAAATTGATGTTTTACATACTGTTTCGGTCCTTCATGAATAGGGTATCAACTCTATAGGTTAATCTTTAAAAAGCTGGCTTCAGTTAATGCCGATTATAATGCTCATATTGTAGGATTTCATTCACAAAATTGACATTCACTGTTGACGATGTTATAACTAGAAATACAATAGTATTGTACATGTATAATTGTGTAATTGTACGTCTATACTGTTATTGTTAGATGTAGACTACATTATGACAGTATGCATTTTGATACCGTGTCATTGTATACAATATTGTACATTTGTTTTAAATGCATGGTTTTATCAGGCAACTTTGCAAGCCTCTGCATACTCAAAATATCACTGCCTTTCTTTTAGAAAATAATAAAAATGTAGTAATTTGTAAGCATTATAAACAAATATATTATATCTCGTAATTCTTGGCAATGTTAAAGCATATTTATATATCATGTAAATATCAACATTGCAATCATTGTACAAAATAAATGAGGAAGAAGAGTATCTGTTTTCTATCTTCTAGCAGTGAAGATACACTCTAGTGTTGTGGTTACATTGTGATTTATTGATATCAATTACAAGGGGCCGCTGATAATAGCTTTCATGCTGAGATTACAGTTAACGCAGGTGATGCTCAGCCTGAGCAATTCTACTACCCTTATATTACATATTGAATACAGTAAACATTAATTGTGTTCAGCACAAGTGTACAGCCGTTTTGTTAAGGAAAGATACAAAAGAAAATGCAATTTTCTCAGACTTTAACTTACTTGAAAATTTTTTTTACATAGCAAACTTTACATAACTCGAAACTTTGAAAGAGATAGTGCATACCTTTATAGTATAACATTGACGATGTACTTACCACCACAATATATGTTAAATGTGCATGTGCTGTTGAAAAACATAAATAAACTTAATAATTTTCTTCATTTTTATCTCTTTTTTTCAAATAAGAAGTTTTTAACCTTTTTAAAGATGTACACCATCCTTTATCAACAATGGAGATATGCAGTAGCTGATTATGAAAGCAGAAGCTAGTCTATCACCCTAAGACCCCTACTGTGAATACACAGGTCTCTCTGCATATCTCACATTTCTATTCAATTATTTTTTAATTAGAAAAATCGCGTTACCGATGTTGCGAATTTTTGATTACCTAGTCGTTTAAAAGCGTCTTGTTCTCATGCAACAAACCATAAATCCCACTTCCAAAACAAAGTTATTATAAAGGCGCGTCAGATGAAAGATCATTAATGAGTGTATGCAAGTATATTCGTAGGAATGAACAAGTGTAATATTGTTTCACATTAAAATGTTTACAATAAACAACAGTTAGCAGGTAGAGTCACCTAATTGTAGTACCTAACAAACATTCACACTGAACACTACTGAAAATTTCTCCTATATACGATAAGAAGGATTTGAGCGTGAGATATACCTTACAAAGTATATCACTGTAGAAGTATGAAGAAGCTGAAAGACACTTAAATACCGCTAAGAATCAAGTAGCGGAAAGAGCAACTCGACCCGCGCCCCCTCCCCTCCCTCGACCCCTTGAGGGCTAACCAATACAACTTTAAACTATACATCGTTTAATAATATACTGTTGCAAATATAAACTGCTTTATATGTTTTCACTAAAAAAAGCGTGTCTTTTATTACATTTGTTGAACGCTTGCGTATTTTAAACGTGTCAAGGTGTGGAGCTCTCAGACACGGACCCATATGCTCATGTCTTAGATTATGTGCAGTACTGTTAACTGACTTAATTTGTATTCACTTAATATTAACATTGCCCAACTACCGACGTGTCCTTCATGCATTTTTATATTGCATAATAAATGTTGTCGAAGTTTTTTTAAAATGTTTTGTCAATGTAATTTTTGACTACTTGTCACGTCGATGTATCGTCGTGTCGACGAGTTGTCGTGTCGTTGAATTGTCTGTCGATGCATTGACACATACTGGAGTTGATGCCCCATTAGTTTTAGTTAAAGTGTTTAAAAACACAGAAGTTATGGCCTTTTGAAATTGAATGCAAATTACTACATGTATAAAGTGTTGATGCCACTTGTATTGAGTTTCAGTTGAATTGCTTCAGAAACACAGGAGTGTTGTCATGTCGATGAATTGTCTGCCGATGTATTGACACATACTGGAGTTGATGCCCCTTTAGTTTTAGTTAAAGTGTTTAAAAACACAGATGTTATGGCCTTTTGAAATTGAATGCAAATTACTACATGTATAAAGTGTTGATGGCACTTGTATTGAGTTTCAGTTGAATTGCTTCAGAAACACAGGAGTGTTGTCATGTCGATGAATTGTCTGCCGATGTATTGACACATACTGGAGTTGATGCCCCTTTAGTTTTAGTTAAAGTGTTTAAAAACACAGAAGTTATGGCCTTTGAAATTGAATGCAAATTACTACATGTATAAAGTGTTGATGGCACTTGTATTGAGTTTCAGTTGAATTGCTTCAGAAACACAGGAGTGTTGTCATGTCGATGAATTGTCTGCCGATGTATTGACGCATATTGTTGCCGATGCCCCCTTATCTTCAGTTGAAGAGTTTCAGAAACACAGGAGCTATGGTCCTTTAAAAAGTGAATGCAAAATTGCCATGGCAGTTTTAACAAAGACAAAACTGCCCAATTTACCCCGGAGCCATATCTTCCACATTGGTAAGACAAATTCAATCAAACAATGTGGAAATGTTTATTACTATATAGATTTGACGCCCCTTTACCGGGTAGTTTAAGTTGAATTGCTTGAGAAACACAGGAGTTATAGCCCTTTGAAAATTGAATGCAAAATTACCATACCTTGGTCACTAGAATACTTGGTGCGTGGACGGAAGAGAACAGGGTGGCATGCCCCCCACAAAGTGTCAGGTTGGGCTATAAGGATCGCTCACAGTCCATCGTGCATCCGTCCAACATTTTCATTAAGCGACATCTGCTCTGAAATCACTGCGCCAAACCTCTTCTCTGAAACCACAAGGCCTAGAACCTAGATATTTAGCATGTAATATTACCTAGTGGACATCTACCACGAGTGCTCAAATTATGACCCCCGAATAAAAACTGACCCCGTCAGGGGGTCACTTGATATTACATTAGACGTATATAGGAAAAACCTTAAAATCTTCTTCTCAAAAACCACGAGGCCTAGAGTTTAGATATGTAGCATGAAGCATTGCCTAGCGGACCTCTACCAAGAATGTTTAAATCATGACATCTGGGTCAAAAGTGACCCCGCTCAGGGGTCACTTGGTTTTACAATAGGCTAATACAGGAAAAACTTTTAAAATATTCTTCTCTAAAACCATAAGGCCTACAGTTTAGATGTGTAACATGTAGCATTGTCTAGTGGAATGTTCAAATCGTGACCCCGGGTCAAAATTTACTCCGCGTAGGGGATCACTTGGTTTAACATAGGTTTATAAAGGGAAAAATTTAAACATCTTCTTCTTGCCTAAATCTTAGCTATTTAGCAAGTAGCATTGTGTAGTGGATCTCCATTAAGACCGTCCAAATCATGAACATCTGGACCAATTTAGACAAAACCTAACACGAATGTTCCGTAGACGACTCTCGTCAAAGATGGTTCAAGCAAGAAAAAGGAGCAACTTTCAAAAACTGGAAGGCCAAGAGCTTAGATAGTTGGCATGTAGCATTTTCTATTTTTTTCGAATCATGACCCTGGGTCAAAATTGACACCGACATGGGGGTCACTTGATTTTACATAGGTTTCAACAGGAAAAACTTCTCCAAAACCACAAGACCTAGAGCTTAGATATTTAGTGTGTAGCATTGTCTAGTGGACCTCTACCAAAAGTGTTCAAATCATGCCCCTGGAGTCAAAATTGACCACACCCAGGGGGTCACTGGTTTTCATATAGACATAAATTGCAAAAACTTCAAACATCATGGAAAACCACAAGGTCTAGAGCTTACATATTTTGTCGGTAGCATTGTCTAGTGGGCCTCTGCCAACTTTATTCAAATCATTCCCCCAGGGTCAAAATTGACCCCACCGGACGGTCTCTTATTTTACATCAACTTATATAGGAAAAACTTACAAAATCTTCTTCTCCAGGACCACAAGGCCCAGAGCTTAGATATTTAGTATGAAATATTGTCTAGTGGATCTCTACCAAGTTTTTTTCAAAATCAAAACCCCGGGGTCAAAAATTGACCCTGGACAAGGGGTCACTTGGAATATGAAAAAAGTCCTTTTCTGGAAAACCGCCCGGTGTAAAGACTCCATATTTAGTAGTAGCACTGTCTAGTTGATCTCTATCAAGCTTATTCAAATTTAATCCCTGGGGTCAATATTGGCCCCGCCTGGGGAGTCTCTTATTTTACAAAGACTTACACAAGAAGTCCAAAACCAGAACGCATAGAGCTTAGATATTTCTTGTGTAGCATTTTCAAGTGGACCTCTACCAAGTTTGTTCGAATCATGTCCCTGGGGTCAAAATTAATCACGTCCTGGGGATCCCATAGAGTTATAGGAAAAACCTAGCATCCAGTGAGTTCCTATAGCAACCAGCGACTAACCTAGCAACCACTTAATACATCCTTTGCAACCAGTGACTTCCTTACGTTCTAGTGACTTCCTTAGCAACCATTGACTTCCTTAGCAACCAGTGACTTTCCCTAGGAACAAGTGACTTCCTCAGCAACCAATGACTTCCTAGCAAAAAACTAAAGGCATCTAGCAACCAGTTTGTTCCCCTAGCAACCAATTATTTCTTTAGCAACCAGTGACTTCCCCTAGCAACCAGTGACCTCCTTAGCAACCTTAACCATCCTCTTACCAACTCTGACTTCCTTGGCAATCATTGACTGCCCCTGGCAGCAGATGATCTTAACCGACCAGTTACTTCTTGAGCAACCAATGACTTACCCTAGCAAAAAGTGACTTCCTTAGCAATCTCCTGCTACCTTCGCTTTGTATTGCAAGTATAAATTTACTGGCGACACCACATATAGCTTGTTGTTGCCTTTGTTAAAAAGCACAGTTCAACAACCAAATCTTTACGTAACTGTGCCAGTATTTTCCTCTTCCGGGATTCATGCTTGATTTTCCTAGGTTTTCCACGACAGAACATTGGTCATGTAATCAGTTTTCACGACATGTTAGTAAATATGTCTGTTCCGTAACTTTAGTGTTACTGGTCCAATATCAAAACGAAAACCCAGGTGCACAACTTCTTATCCCAATGAACATTTGTATGAAGTATGGTGGCTCTAGGTCCATAAGTAAAGTAGCAGTGCGTGCCACAAACTTGCCATATGAAATGACTTAATTTTGACTACGTCAAGGGTGTAACTGGTCCAATATAAAATCTAAAACCCAGGTGCACAACTTGGTATCCCAACATTTGGTGACTCTATGTCAATAAAGGAGCAGTGCATTCCGCAATATTTTCGGGACGAACGTACGCATTGGGGGCATAAAAAGGACAGTATAGTATAGAAAGAAAATTTACAGAAGTACAGAAATATAAACGTGAACTTACACCATGTTTAGCCCTGCAATAGTTGGGCCCTCGAAATTCTTATAATGCTTCAAGTGCACGAGAAAATGATACATAATGTACAGTTGAACATGTATTATGCAGACACCTGGCTTAAGTAGCCGATACTGATAAATCTGGCAATTTTAATCACATCTGTAATATGCAAACTCCTTCTTTTCAGAGCCCACGGAACCTGTTTTATAAAGAGGCACACCCTAAAACTGGTTGAATTTTCAAATCAACTACATGTAAAAACTATTATGTAATATGTTAGCTGAAAGAATATTCAATAATGTTTCAGCAAAAAATTGCAGCAATAACCCGTTGCAGCCAAACCCTTATTCACAGTTGCTTATATCTAAATTTAAAGTGGATTTACAGTTGCTTATATTTAAATTTAAGGTGAGTTAACAGTTGTTTATATTTAAATTTTAGGTGAATTTACAGTTGCTAATAATTTTTAGGTGGATTTACACTTGCTTATAAATTTTATGTGGATTTATAACAATATAAACATTTAGGGAAAAAGCGGACGGAAGGATAAACGTTGATAAATTGTGATACATTAATAATTTTGTGAATTAATTTACCTGCATTGACTATGTTATGATTATTTACCAGAAAATTATTTCAAGAGAGGTACTTTTTGTAATTCAGATAATTAATGAATACTGAGGTATGCCTATTACGTGTAATATCATGATAAGAAGGAAAATGTAAGCTTTTGATAATTTGTTAAAGAAATTATGAATTATTTTAATAAAGTATTTATCAAAATTGTTTTGTTTTAAGCTGTGTATGACTTAACGGGTGTGAGTATCAAAGATTGAAACTTACGAGAGCCACGTGCACGTGCATATAGACAGAAATGCAATAACATAAGGGGAAAATCATATTCATTTCCCTAGACCATGCTGTCATTTAGAAAGAACAGATATATACTAAAACGTTAAAACTTTACCATGATTTGTAGCGTGTAACCGTGGAGAAAACTTATGCAACACTATAAAACGAGTACTTCTAATATGCAGAAAATACAAAGATAAAATGCAATTTTTCTCGGGCTACTTCGCCTATAGATTTAATACATTTAAGAAAAACAATTAGTCTTAGGATTCTTATCCTTAATACTTCTCGTCTTCAAACATGTAAAACAACCCTATCTCATAAAACATCAACGTTATAGATCTATATTTCAACTACTCAAACACCAAACGTTGCCCTAGAGGTTTTACTGAAGCAGCAGTATATTTTTGATGACAGATATCTGAGATTTCTGCACATCAGTAAATAGTACTACTACTTCTATCTGACACTTGCAAGGGCAACCACAAGAATGACTCTCAAACTCTTTTCTCAGCAACTATTTCCCATTTATAACCATTCAAAACAACCGTATCTCAGAAAACTTTATAGCTATATATTTCAACTGCGAAATATCTCTATGATTCTGAATTCAAATACCAAACGTTGTCCTAGAGGTTTTACTGAAGCAGCAATATATTTTTAATGTCAGATATCTGAGATTTCTGCGCATTAGTAAATATTACCACTACTCCGATCTGACACTTGCAAGAACAACCACAAGACTGACTCTCTAACACAGGGCGAGCCGTTTATATACTAGGCAGAATCTCCGCACCAAATCTTACACTTGCTTCTGATTGGCTAATAAACCTTTTACTACCATTTTCAAAGAGCGCCTTTTGATCCTATATGATTTTATGAGCGTCTTTTGCCTGTGATCAAAATTCACCTAAAACATCACAAAACTTACACAAATATATCTAAAGTATACAAGCTAAAACAGTTCTTTTGAAATAACTGCTAAATTTCCCAAATACTTACAAGATAAAGATACCCAGGACATAAAGAATATGTCAATCGTTTTGTTGATCTTTTTCCGTACAAATGGCGGAGGAGCTTCAAAGGGAGATAATCATGTCATGACTATATACCATTTAACTGAGTAAGTATCCGTCACATTACCCACGCCTCCGTTTTCATGCGTCCCGCATGTTCAGATGTTAAAACTATTTTTCGACAAAAAAAAAAAAAAAGTCGATACAGAAATATATTTACTGGGATACAAAGTCAACAAAACTTACAATTTTTAAGACATTTATGTTCACATATCTCTATATGTAAGAAAACTGAAAATAACATTAGATATATCTACTTGCATATATGAAATGTTTCAACTTAAGACAATGCTCTACTGTCTCACTGTTTACACTACTTTCTTTATTTTTATGACCTGAATTCTAGTTTCAGTACACATTTTCCAAGAGACAGTTTCCTTACAATCTTTATATCTTCAGGTTTTATCCTGATGTCTCCGGACACATAGTCTCCCAATGTTACGACTTGTTCCCTTTCTTGTTTTCTATTTGAAACGTTTTCAAAACTCTGGAATACCTTCTTATCCCCGTATCTAATAGATAGATCATGAGATGTACTTTTATCCTGATCTGCATTCATTTGACACTCAATACCAATGCTCTTGCCAGCTTTAGGAATGAGATCCTTCAAATCTTTCTTAGGTGATTTAGGTTTGGTTTCCATTTTCTGTTTCTTATACATATTCTTTGTCTTCTCCATCATAGGAAACGCTTTTCTCTTTGGAACGAATATCTTCGGTTTCGTCTCAATTCGAATCACACGTCCCTTGTTTAAATCAATGGGTTTGTCTGACTGTATCAAACTTGTCTTGTCCTTTGAGTGACTCTCCTGGACTTTATCAGTCTCTACACTTTTATCAGCACTTCTTTCATCACAACTTTTAGTTGCCTGTTCTTTATGTACCTTTTCAGGCTTCTCATGTTTCTCAGCATTCTCATCATTTGACTCACTGTTCACAACACTTTCTTCTTGAAAAGTGATATCCGGATCCACATCCCAGTCACTATTACTGTCACTCTGTTCGTGAAGCTCTTCACCATAACTTTTACTTTTCTCCTTTTCGTCAGTTCTCTTAACGTCTTGCTTGACCTTTGCGTGATACTTATTCATGTGAATTCTCAAATAAGCATTCTTCTTAAAGGTAACGCCACACACTTCACATGGCTTTCTCGTGTCTGTTTCTTTGTCACTGTTTTCTTTCCTTGTAGTTGTCTTGACATTTGACATTTTTGATCTGAAAATAGAATAAACAAAATCATTCATCCATGAAGGTTTCTTTCTTTCTCTACCAAATCTACTTTTATTTGGTATTATTTCTTCTAAATTTTCAGCTTCTGATATTTCTTTCTCTTCATCTGAATCCACCTGAAAGGAATCTGAGATTACTGGACCAGTGTCAAAATTCATCTGCTTTGGCGCTTTTCGCATCCTGTTTGCGTGAATAACCTGCAGAGAATTTGATCTACCACAATTTACCTTGTACAAAACATCTGAAACTACTTCTGTAACTTCGTATGGTCCTCTCCAAAAAGAGGTAAATTTTGAAGAGCAGCCTACTTTCTTTACTGGAAAATACACAAAAACCTTGTCACCTGTAGTAAAATGTTCGAATGATAGTTTGGAATCATGAAAAACTTTTTGACGTTTCATTGACTTTTCAGTAGTTTGTCTAACTAAATTGTGTGACGATTCTAAGTTTTCTTGTAATTCCCAAACCCATTGTGAGGTTGGTATTTTCTTTATGCTAGGGGGCATTCCAAAAGCTAAGTCTAAAGGAGTACTTAATTCCCTTCCTAACATTAACATGTTTGGTGTCATGCCTGTCGTCTCATGTTCAGTTGACCTATAGGCCATCATAACATAAGGGAGTAAGTCATCCCAATTTCTATGATTTTCCTCGACATACATACTCAACATAGTAGCTAAAGTTTTATTAAATCTTTCAACCATCCCATCAGATTGAGCATGGTATGGTGTTGTCCTAGTTTTCTTTATTTGTAACAAGGTACACATTTCAGCAAAAAGATTACTTTCGAATTGTGATCCTTGATCTGAATGAATACTATTCGGAATACCGAACCTAGATATGACATTTTCAACTAAAATCTTAGCAACTGTACGAGCCTCCATATTTGCCATGGGAAAACTTTCTGTCCACTTAGTGAAATAATCAGCAATCACTAAAATATATTTGTTTCCTGCCTCTGTTTTAGGAAGTTCTCCCAGTATGTCAATAGCAAGTCTTTCAAATGGGTAGCCGCTTCTCACAATTTGCATTGGGGCCCTTTTTGTTTGTGTAGGCCCTTTACGTTTTAGACATGCTTCACAGCTTGATACATAACCTCTTACATCATTCTGAAGCCCTGGCCAATAAAATCTTTGCCTAATTTTGCTTAAAGTTTTTCGAATTCCTAAATGTCCAGAAGCTTTAATATCATGCGAATATTTTAAAACCTTCTGTCTTAACTTAAGTGGAACTATTGCTTGCCAATAAACAATATCAGTACCTAGAACATCCCATTTTCGAACTACTAAGTTATCTCGAATGTCTAGTCTTGGCCATTGACACCAAAGTGATTTCAAAAAGAAACTTCCACTTGAAATTTCCTTAAGGTCTGGTCTATTTCCCTCGAGTAACCATGACTTTACTGTCTGTACATTTTTATCTTCTTCTTGGGCATACTCTAAATCATCATCGCTTGCAAAACTATCACTTAACTTGGCCATACAAACTTTTCCTTGAAATTCAGGATGGTTATCAATACCACATTGTCTACATGGGATTCTGCTTAAACCGTCCGCATTTTTATGGAGTCTTCCAGGCCTATGTTCTATAGTCATATCATATGCCGACAGTACCTCTAACCATCGCGCTACTTGACCCTCCGGGTTTTTAAAATTCATAAGCCACCGAAGTGAGCCATGATCAGTTCTAACAGTAAAATTTTGACCATATAAATAATGCCTGAAGTACTTGACAAAATAAACCAAAGCTAATAGCTCTTTCGAGTTACACAATATTTTCGCTCAGATTTACTTAAAGTTCTACTAGCATAGGCTACAACACGTTCCGAATTACCAACTTTTTGTGAAAGAATTCCACCAATAGCAAAATTACTTGCATCTACATCCAAAACAAATGGTTTTGAAAAATCGGGGTGAGCTAAAATTGGAGCTTCAATCAGCATTTGCTTCAATGTAGTAAAAGCTTTTGAGCATTCTTCATTCCAAAGAAATGACTGACGTTTTTCTGTTAACTTAAACAGAGGTTTTGCGATTTCAGAAAAGTTTAACATAAACTTTCTATAATAACTGCAAAGACCTAAAAATGACCTTACTTCATGAACATTAGTTGGTGTGGGCCAACTTTTAATACTTTCAATTTTCTTTGGATCTGTTTTTATTCCAGAAGCTGAAACAACATGACCTAGAAATTCAACTTCTTTTGCAAACAGACAACATTTCTTTGGCTTTAGTTTTAGATTTGCTCCTTCTAAACGTTGAAAAACTGTCTCTAGGTTTTTAACCATATCTTCGAAGGTTTTGCCAGAGACAATAATGTCATCTAAATAAATCAAGCAAATTTGCCAATGTAAACCAGCTAAAACAGTTTCCATAAGTCTTTCAAAAGTTGCAGGCGCATTGCATAACCCAAAAGGCATAACTTTAAACTCAAACAACCCAAATCTTGTTGAGAAGGCAGTTTTTGACTGATCCTCTTTTTCTACTTCAACTTGCCAGTATCCTGAGGAAAGATCAAGACTACTGAACCATTGAGCACCAGCTAATTGATCAAGAGATTCGTCTATTCTCGGAAGAGGATATGCGTCTTTCATAGTCAAGTTATTTAATCTTCTGTAATCTACACAAAACCGGTGTGTTCCGTCTTTCTTCTTAACCATTACTACACCACTTGCCCACGGACTAGAAGACGGTTCAATAACATGTCTCTCCAACATTTCCTTAATTTGCTTCTCAATTTCTCTGTTTAAGTGTTCTGGAACTCTGCGAAGAGGTTGCTTGATAGGTCTAGAATCACCAGTTGGAATTTGATGTCTTACTATACCGGTTCTGCCAATATCAGTTTCCGACTCAGAGAAAATATTTGAAAATTTATTCAGTAAATTAGCTACTTGTTTACTTTGTGTTTCCGTAAGGCATGAAACTGACCTTTTATAAAGATCTTTCAAATGTTCAGGTATTGTATTAGGTACCTTAAGATTGCTTGATGCAGAACTGATACTCATAACAGGACTTAAAGTTGCTAAATTAGTTCCTGGCTGTAACGTTTGTTCTTCGTTAGAAAGGTTCATTATCCTTAATGGGACTATACTATTTCCATGTACCAATGATTTTGCAATTAAGCTATTATCATATGTATGTTGATTTTCCATAGGTTCAATAATATATAGCCCATATTTTTGTATTAATTCAGGATTCGAAACTTTTCCCTCAATGATACTTTCTGATCTAGGGGGAATAACTGATTTATCTTTCACAAGAATTCTGTAACACCCAATGTTGCCTTGACAATTTAAATTGCATGTTTTGCCTTGAAGCAGCATTGTGTTATCTACAACATTCACAATTACATTTTGAGTTTTCATAAAATCAAGTCCAAGGACAACATCAACATCAATATCTGAGATAACCGCATTTGTCTGACATTTACAACCATTTATCTCAATTCCTATTTCTGTTTTACCTTTTGTACCTAAAGGCGAACCTGATGCAGTCAAAATGTCATACTCAAATGTTTCTAAGTCCTTGTTATGCTCAAGTAACTCAAAGAACTGTGTTGAAATCAGTGTAAGAGTCGCTCCTGTATCTACTAAACAGTTTGCTTCTCTTCCTTTTATTTTCGCAGTAACATATAACCCTGAACCTATTTTAGCATCAGCTGAAGTTTTCCTAGCAGACGAATTGACATTGTATTTAGGCCTTTGATCAGAAGATCTGTTTTCAGAGTTTTGTTGTCTTTTTGGACAATTATATTGAATATGGCCTTCTTCACCACAATAAAAACATTCAAACTTATTTTTTCCATTTCTATTCTGATTTGTAAAAGTTCTAGATGTACTTGAATTTGTGGACGAATTTGAATTAGTATTATCACTAGTTTTCCCTCGATATGTTGTGTTTGAATTATTTGAATTTCTGAAACTACTTTTCCGAAAAGACTCGAAATTTTTCTTAAGCTCTTCCATAGACTTTGCCAACATTTCTATAATGTTGTTTTGTTTCCTAATTTCCTTAGATTCTGGAGAGTTAAAACTTCTTAAATACCCTTGACCTTCTAAATGTTTTCGTTCGGCCTTATTAAACGCTTCTAGTTCTACTGCATGGCGTACAGCGTCATTCAAATTTAATGGCCGTGCTTGTTTTATTCTTAAACGCATGTCTGAATTTGAAAGTGAATCAACAAACTGTTCTTTGGCTAAAGTTTCTTTAACATCCCCAGGAGCTGAAGGGTAAGCCAAATTAGTTAAACGTCTGATATCTTGAGCCATCTCAGATAAAGTTTCTGTGGCCTTTTGCCGCCTTTCTCTTAATTGTGCTCTATATAACTCAGTCTGGTTTGGGGGTGCAAATCTTTCTTGAAGTGCATTCACTAAATCAGTGTAACTTCTACTAGCCGTACCTAAATTTCCGAATACACCTTGTGCTTGTCCTCTTAAAGATACAGCAAGATACAGACCTTTTTGTTTGTCTGTCCAGTTATTTATTTCAGAACAAGCCTCAAAATGTGCTTTATAGTCTAACCAAGACCCAGTACAGTCATACGTTGCTGGTTTTATAAAAACAGAATGTTTCCCAGAAGTATTTTTACCATCTTTAGTTTCTGACTGTATACCTGTTTTTGAACTATCTGATATGTTTTGATTATCAGAATAATTAGGCAGGCCAACGCTTACATTTTGTGTTGTAACGGAATCTTTATCTTTTGTTTTAGAATTCCTATTTACACTAGATCTTGTATATCTATCTCCACTTTTCTCAGACTTTGGATTTGTCTTTCGCCTTGTAACAAACTGATCCCAGTCCCCAGGAACCATATATGTATTGTCCGGGTCGTTCTTAAATCCCTGATAAGGTAAGTGGGGATAAATCTTGGGTGTTGAAAAATTCATGCTTGGGTCAAAACTTGGAAAAATACTCGAAAACTGTTCTGGATTCTCAGAGTCAGTTTTTACTGGTAATTTCCATTTTGGTTCTGCCTGAACAAATGTATCAGAAATACTACCTTGAGTTTTCTCAGGACACAAATCAACCTTAAACTCAGTTAACTTTCTTTCTAATACTTCTATTTCATATTTCATTCTCAAACTTTCGTTCTGTTTTCGCAATGAATCTATTTCCTCTAGATATATTGACAAATTTTCAGAATCTTTTGCCCCAGCCATAATTCTGATTTTACTAAATACGTAGGTAAGTGATAAAGGTATGTTTATCAATATAATATCCCACCGCTGCCACCAATTTTGTAGCGTGTAACCGTGGAGAAAACTTATGCAACACTATAAAACGAGTACTTCTAATATGCAGAAAATACAAAGATAAAATGCAATTTTTCTCGGGCTACTTCGCCTATAGATTTAATACATTTAAGAAAAACAATTAGTCTTAGGATTCTTATCCTTAATACTTCTCGTCTTCAAACATGTAAAACAACCCTATCTCATAAAACATCAACGTTATAGATCTATATTTCAACTACTCAAACACCAAACGTTGCCCTAGAGGTTTTACTGAAGCAGCAGTATATTTTTGATGACAGATATCTGAGATTTCTGCACATCAGTAAATAGTACTACTACTTCTATCTGACACTTGCAAGGGCAACCACAAGAATGACTCTCAAACTCTTTTCTCAGCAACTATTTCCCATTTATAACCATTCAAAACAACCGTATCTCAGAAAACTTTATAGCTATATATTTCAACTGCGAAATATCTCTATGATTCTGAATTCAAATACCAAACGTTTCCTAGAGGTTTTACTGAAGCAGCAATATATTTTTAATGTCAGATATCTGAGATTTCTGCGCATTAGTAAATATTACCACTACTCCGATCCGACACTTGCAAGAACAACCACAAGACTGACTCTCTAACACAGGGCGATAGGCAGAATCTCCGCACCAAATCTTACACTTGCTTCTGATTGGCTAATAAACCTTTTACTACCATTTTCAAAGAGCGCCTTTTGATCCTATATGATTTTATGAGCGTCTTTTGCATGTGATCAAAATTCACCTAAAACATCACAAAACTTACACAAATATATCTAAAGTATACAAGCTAAAACAGTTCTTTTGAAATAACTGCTAAATTTCCCAAATACTTACAAGATAAAGATACCCAGGACATAAAGAATATGTCAATCGTTTTGTTGATCTTTTTCCGTACAAATGGCGGAGGAGCTTCATGTCATGACTATATACCATTTAACTGAGTAAGTATCCGTCACAGATTCTTTTGCTCAACTTAACTTTGGCGGGTACATTCATACATACATTATTGCATATTATCATTACTATTTGTTACGAAATACTACTAGATTCTAATATGCTAAATAAGAAAGATAAAAGCCTGCTATTAAAACTTAGACAGGTTATGAATATTAAATACAGCATGGTAGAGAGGCTGGTTATGACCACTCCTACACCGTACATATATTTAGGTCAAAAGTCAAGGTCGTTCTTATTATACGTCCATTCGGGCGTATAAAAAGGGCTTCTATAAAAAAAACTTGACAGAGTTACCATCCCTTGCATACAGATGGGGCCATGATGCAAACAAGTTTTACAGCAATATTTTGAAGGGTAAGGTCAATGAGTGGATTTTACCCAGATTCCATGTATTTTGTTAGTTGAAAAAGGGGCCGTAATTGTGACAAAAACCTTCACAGAATTATGCACTCTTGTCTGTTGTTGAAAGTAATAATGGTACTAAGTACTGTAATTTACAAGCATTATCTGTAATGGTTTAGAAAACAAGAGGGCCATGATGGCCCTTTATCGCTCACCCGAGTACAACAAAGTTGCTAGAAATCATCGAAACAAACTTTCTGACAAATCTCCAGGATATTTGGGCTGAAAATGTTACCTCTAGAGTGTTAACAAGGTTTTTCCATATTTGGGCTCTGTGACCTAGTTTTTGACCCAAGATGACCCATATTCGAACTTGAGCTAGAAATCATAGAAACAACCTTTCTGACAAATTTCCAGGATATTTGGGCTGAAAATGTTACCTCTAGAGTATTAACAAGGTTTTTCCATAATTTGGGCTCTGCGACCTAGTTTTTGACCCCAGATGACCCATATTGAAACTTGAGCTAGAAATCATCGAAACAACCTTTCTGACAAATTTCCAGGATATTTGGGCTGAAAATGTAACCTCTAGAGTGTTAACAAGGTTTTTCCACATTTGGGCTCTGTGACCTAGTTTTTGACCCCAGATGACCCATATTCGAACTTGAGCTAGAAATCATCAAAACAACCTTTCCGACAAATTTCCAGGATATTTGGGCTGAAAATGTTACCTCTAGTGTGTTAACAAGGTTTTTCCATATTTGGGCTCTGTGACCTAGTTTTTGACCCAAGATGACCCATATTCAAACTTGAGCTAGAAATCATAGAAACAACCTTTCTGACAAATTTCCAGGATATTTGGGCTGAAAATGTTACCTCAAGAGTATTAACAAGGCTTTTCCATAATTTGGGCTGTGTGACCTAGTTTTTGACCCCAGATGACCCATATTAAAACTTGAGCTAGAAATCAACCAAACAACCTTTCTGACAAATTGCCAGGATATTTGGACTGAAACAGTAGCCTCTAGAGCCTTAACAAGATTTTTCTATTTTTGGGTCATGTGACCTAGTTTTTCATCCGAGATGACCCATATTCGAACTCGTCTGAGTAATTATTGGGACAAACATCCTGACCAAGTTTCGTGACAATTGAGGCAAAAATGTGACCAATAGAGTGTTAACGAACTAAGTGTGGACGGATGACAGATGACGGACATTCATCGATCCTAATAGCTCACCCTGAGCCAGCTAAGGTGAGCTAAACAGTGGGGTGGTACCGAAAACTTAACCAAGTTTAATGTACTTAATAAGTCTAAAAAGGGCAATAATTCTGACAAAACCTTCACAGAGCTAGGTACTCTGGACTGTTGAGCTGGTATTGGTGGTAAATAAGTATTGTAAGTTTCAACGCAATAGCACTAATGGTTTTGAGAAAGAGTGGGGTGGTACGCTCCGAAAAGTCCAGCTAAACAAGAGGGCCAAGATGGCCCTATATCGCTCACCTGAGACTACATTGTACTTAAGACAATATGTGACCAAACTTCAACCCTAAACTATATATCATTAACAAAAACATTATGTTTGACCTTAACAAGACAAACCTTCTGATCAATTTACATTATGATTTGGTTGCAAATGTCACCTGTATGGCATATACAAGGTTTTCTATGTTTTGACCCTGTGACCTAGTTTTTGTCTTCAGATGATCCATATTCAAACTCAGTATAGATTGCATCAAGATAGTTTAATGAAGATGTAATTAAAAATGCAACCTCTATTGCATACACAAAGGTTTTCTATGATTTGACCATATGACCTAGTTTTTGACCTCAGATGACAAATGCAAACTCAATTGATAATTCATCAAGAACAAGTTTCATAAAAATCAAATGAAACAAGAGGGCCAAGATGGCCCTATATCGCTCACCTTGGTACAAGTCCACTTGCCTGGTGGAAGATCACTAGATAATGTTATATACCAAATAAGTTTTCCTATATACGCCTTTGTAAAACAAATGATTCCCCCCCCCCGGGCAAGGTCAATTTTGACCCCAGGGGAAAAATTTGAACAAACTTTTAAGAGGTCTACTAGCCAATGCTACATGCCAAATATCTAAGCTCTAGGCCTTGTGGTTTCAGAGAAGAAGATTTTTAAAGTTTTTACTATATAAGCCTATGTAAAACTAAGTGACCCCCGGTGCGGGGTCAATTTTGATCCGGGGCTCATAATTTGAACAATCTTGGTAGAGGTCCACTAGCCAATGCTACATGCCAAATATCTAAGCTCTAGGCCTTGTGGTTTCAGAGAAGAAGATTTTTACTATATATTCCTATGCAAAACTAAGTGACCCCCGGGGCGGGGTCAATTTTGACCCGGGGGTCATAATTTGAACAATATTGGTAGAGGTCCACTAGCCAATTACACATGCCAAATATCTAAGCTCTAGGCCTTGTGGTTTCAAAGAAGAAGATTTTTAAAGTTTTTACTATATAATCCTATGTAAATCTAAGTGACCCCCGGTGCGGGGTCAATTTTGATCCCGGGCTCATAATTTGAACAATCTTGGTAGAGGTCTACTAGACAATGCTACATGCCAAATATCTTAGCTCTAGGCCTTGTGGTTTCAAAGAAAAAGATTTTTAAAGTTTTCCCTATATATGCCTATGCAAAAAATAAGGGCCCACCCGCGCGGGGTCAATTTTGACCCGGGGTTCATAATTTGAACAATCTTGGTAGAGGTCCACTAGACAATGCTACATGCCAAATATCTAAGCTCTAGGCCTTGTGGTTTCAGAGAAGAAGATTTTTAAAGTTTTTCCTATTTGTTGCCATAGCAACCAGAGTTCTGCATGGAATGGAATTCTTTGAACAATTTTGGTAGAGCTTCATGCAAGGAACATTCCTGCATAGTTTTATCAACATTGGCCTAGAGGTTTCAGAGGAGATGTCATTTGAATCAAAATGTTGACGGACGACGGACAATCATTGATCAGAAAAGCTCACCCTGGCATAGCCAGGTGAGCTAAAACTGCAACCCATATTGCAAACACAAGGTTTTTCTATGATTTTACCCCATGATCTAGTTTTTGACCTCAGATGATCCATATTCAAACTCGACCTAGCTTTAATCAAAACAGTCATTCTGACCAAGTTTCATGAAGATCACATGAAAAATGCAACCTCTATCGCATACACAAGGTTTTTCTATAATTTTACCCTAGCTTTTTACCCCAGATGACCCATATTCGAACTCAACCTAAATTTCATCCAGGCAATTATACTGACCATGATTCATGAAGATCCAATGAAAAATACAACCTCTATTACATACACATAGGTTTTCTATGATTTGACCCCTTGACAAAGTTTTTGATCCCAGATGACCCACTACGAACTCGACCTAGATTTCATCAAGGCAATCATACTGATAAAGTATCATGAAAATCCAATGAAAAATGCAGTCTCTATCGCATACACAAGGTTTTCCTATGATTTGACCCCATGACTTAGTTTTTGACCCCAGATGACCCATATTCAAAATCAACCTAGATGTCATGAAGGTAGTCATTCTAACCAAGTTTCGTGAAGTTCCAGTGAAAAATGCAGTCTCTATTGCATACACAAGGTTAAGTGTGAACAGACAGACAGATGACAGACAGACAGACAATGGGCACCAGGCAATCACAGTAACTTGCCTTAAGCTTCATGCTCAGGAGAGCTAAAAATGGCCTATTGGAACACATTAGTGCTGGCTGCTAACAGAAGGTACCTAATTAATTAAAGTGAAAACTAACACAGGTTTAACTGTATTCATAAGACTAACAATGTAACATACAAGACCAAAGCACTTTCAACTTTCAAAACTGGAGTTGGCTGCTGAGTCTCTTTCAAAGTATTGAAATAATGCTGCTGCAATGTTCCATAGCAAAAGCTGTAACATCCTCTCCAACAGTTCATGAAAACAAGCCCAAAATCGTTTCTATGTTCCTTTATGGTTTTATTTTCAGCTCATCTGTACCGTGTTCACAGTGAATTCATATCATGGTAAGATGTCTGACTTCTGTCTGCAAAAACTGTCCCCTCACTTCTCAGGGTCAAGTTCTGTAACTGGCTAGACCTTTAACTATCTATAATTTCTTCTCCTTTCTTTTGGTCTCATATTGTGCTTTGTACATACTGGTGTAAAACTGTTATATAATTATGCACTGTTTTGTACCCTCACATGACCTGATGGACCATGACTTACTGAAACAAGAGCTGTCCCTCATAAGTGACGAATGGCCCCGAAAGATTTGTCTCACAGACTGTGTCCTCTCCATGTGCTCAACAATTGTGCCATGTAATTTTAAAATCCTTCCATCCATAACAGAGTTACCATGCATACAGTATTCCATTTACTTTAAACTCTAAGTGTGACCTTGACCTTTGAGGTAGGGATGTGGGTCTTGCACGTGACACATCGTCTTGATGTGCTGAACATTTGTGCCAAGTTATTTTATATTCAATAAATACTTGACAAAGTTACAGTCCGGACACAAATGTGTGCATATATACAGGATTCTATTACTTTCAAACTCTTAGTTTGACCTTGATGGTTGGGACGTGGGTCTTGCACACTACACGACATCTTGCTGTGCTGAACATTTGTGCCAAGTTATTTTAAAATCCTTCAATGCATTACAAAGTTACAGTCCGGACACAAATGTATGCATATATATACAGGATTCCATTACCTATAAACACTAAGTGTGACCTTGACCTTTGAGGTAGGGATGTTGGTCTTGCACCCAACACGTTGTCTTGGTGTGCTCAACATTTGTGCCAAGTTATTTTAAAATCCTTCAATGCATAACAAAGTTACAGTCTGGACACAAATGTGTGCATATATACAGGATTCTATTACTTTCAAACTCTAAGTGTGACCTTGACCTTTGAGGTAGGGACATAGGTATTGCACGCGACACGTTGTCTTGATGTGCTGAATGTTTGTGCCAAGTTATTTCAAAATCCTTCAATGCATGACAAAGTTACAGTCCGGACACAATAAAATGTAAGGGCGGAAGGACAGACGGACAGACAGGCGGTGCGATTTTAATACGCCACCCTTTGGGGGCATAAAAATCTTAACCAGGGCATTGATGACCAGACTTATTACCCCTGATTTGAGAAAAAAACAATAGCTGTCAATAAGTAAATACCAAAACAAAAAAAGTCAAACAAGGGCCATAATTCGAATTAACTTCATACAAGAGTTGTCCAACTTGACAGGTTGACACTCCTGAAGACTTTAATGAAGTATCAAATCAATCCCATAAGTGGTAACTAAAAAAAGTGTATTATAGTATGTTGCATGCAAAACTATCCATTATTTCTAAGTTCAACAAGGGCCATGTTTTGTAATTAATTCAGTCCAGACTCAAGAGTTATCTTTTTTGATTGTTGGATACCCCTGAACATTCTTAAGATGTTTCAAATCAATTTCAGCAAAAGTAACTTAGATGTATGCCTGATAGTAGCTTGCACATAAAACTTTAACCAAATTCAGCTTGCATGCAAAACTTAAACCAAATTCAGCTTGCATGCAAAATTTAAACCAAATTCAGCTTGCATGCAAAACTTAAACCAAACTTTTCAAGTTCAGCAAGGGCCATATTTTATAGTAAATTCAGTCAAGTATTATCTAACCTGATTGTTTGATACCACTAAAGACTATATTGAAGTTTTAAATTAATCCAATGAGTGGTTACTGAGATATGTGCATGGTAGACCGTAGTACCTTCATGCAAAACTTTAAATAAATTTTCTAAGTCAAACAGGGGCCATAATTTGAATTAAATTCATACAAGAGTTATCTAACTTGACAGTCTGACATCCCTGAAGACTTTAATGAAGTTTCAATCCCATAAGTGGTTACTGAGATATATCCATGATAGTACAATGTACCTTGCATGCAAAACTTTAACCAAAGTTGCAACGCCGACGCACAAGCGACTGAAATAGCTCTCCATATTCTTCGAATAGTCAAGCTAAAATTCTACATCTTACCTTGTTTTAACTTGAAGTAACATTTTTCAAGCAGTCTTAAACTAATAAATGTTCGTCAGTTAATGCCTTAAATTAATGTGACCTATATAATAAGTATGTCCACATTAATGGCCCCTGAATAAAAAAAATCCCCAAAACAATTGATTTTTAAAAAGACCTCTAGCATGTGTTGCAATCAAGATTTTTCTAGTTTTTGACCTTACGACAACTTTTTTATATTCCAGATACAAAAGTTTAAATGTGAAATGTGTAAAAAAATATTCATCAAGTTAAACATGCCTACTGAGCTTCTTGAAAATCTGATCATAAGTGGAGCTACTTGAGTCTGAAACCGATTAATGTCCCTTTTAATCTATTTCTGACCCTAGGCGAACCATTTTCAATACCAACTAAGAATTAATGATAAATATTCTTACAATGTATCTGACAGAACCTACATAAAAAGTTTGCTACATTGTATCAAGAGTCTGAATATGGACAAAAGGTGGTCACTGACAAAAGCACAGTCTGAGCCTGTGGGTCACATGTTCTACAATTCTATGACTTCACAGGTATGTGAACTAGGTACATGTATTAAGTTGAAACATGTAATTTAGCTATTCATAAAAAATATTCATAGACTGACAGTTGATTTAAAAGTATTTAAACAAGTGGGCCAAAATGGCTCTATATTGCTCACCTTGGTACAAGTCCACTTGCCTGGTGGAAGATCACTAGCTAGACAATGTTGTATACTAAATAGGTTTTCCTATATACGTCTTTGTAAAACAAGTGGACACCTCCCCCTTCCCCCCTCCCGGGAAAGGTCACTTTTGTACCCAGGGGCATAACTTGAACAAACTTTAAAGGTCTACTAGGCTATGCTACATGCCAAATATCTAAGCTCTAGGCCTTGTGGTTTCAGAGAAGAAGATTTTTAAAGTTTTTCCTATATAAGCCTATGTAAAACTAAGTGACCCCGTGCAAGGTCAATTTTGATCCCAGGGGCATAATATGAACAATCTTGGTAGAGGTCCACTAGCCAATGCTACATGCCAAAAAGCTAAGATCTAGGCTTTGTGGTTTCAGAAAAGAAGATTTTTAAAGTTTTTCCTATTTGTTGCCATAGCAACCAGAGTTCTGCATGGAATGAAATTCTTTATACAATTTTGGTGGTGCTTCATACAAGGTACATCCCTGCTTAGTTTCATCAACATTGGCCTCGTGGTTTCAGTGGAGATGTCATTTGAATCAAAATGTTGACCGACGACGGACAATCATCCATCAGAAAAGCTAACCCTGGCGAAGCCAGATGAGCTAAAAAAACAAAAATGTTCTTCAAGCACTAAATGTCATAAATGCATGGACTGTACACCTATTTATAAAAGAATATTCAAAGCTTACAAATTATCACATATATAATTTCAACAAGAGTGCCAAACTGTCACAAAATACGCCCGTCAAGGAGGCATAACTCAGTATCTGGCAGTTCATTTGTTTTGTAAAACCTAGAACTAAAGAGCAGACAAGGCTAATTCCCCTGTTTGAACTATAGAGCTGAGAAGGATAATTTCATAATTTTTCGATAATTCAAGGGCAATAATCCAGAAGTGCCTAGGGCGATTTTGCTGGTTATCGAACTTGGCCTAGATATTACGCCCATAAACATTTTCAGCAAGTTTGGTGAAGATCGGATGAAAACTGTTCAACTAAGTAACTAAATGCCTGGTTCGATTTGACTGGTTATCGAACTTGGCTGAGATATTATGCCGACAAACATTTTGATTAAGTTTGGTGAAGATCAGATGAAAACTGTTCGGCTGTTCGCCCACCCGCTCGCCCGCCACGTGTAACTAATCTTATAATACGTCCCTTCGGGCATATAAAAACTCCAATCTGAAGTTTTGTTGAGTAGAGAGTGGTATTTGAATGGCAATAATTATGTCTGCCATAAAATATCTGAACATGTAAAGGTAAAACTTCATACAAAAACTATAACTGTTTCAACCAACTGGAAGAACTATCACCAATGTTGGAGATTAATAGGAAAAACAGAATTAAAATGACCACTAAAGCTAAAGGCAAAGGGAGACATTTACTGCAGTACACATTTTGACAAATGCATGTACAACAAGAGCTGTCCCTCACAAGTGACGAATGCCCCTGAAAGAGGTGTCTCACAGTCTTTGTCTTCTCCATGTGCTCAATAATTGTGGTATGTAATTTTATAATCGATGCGACACATAGGCTTGATATGCTAGACATTTCTGCCAAGATATTTTTAAATCAATGAATGCATGATAAAGTTATAGCCTGTAGTGTTTCCGCTAGACCGTTTTTGGATGGCGCAGCGCCGTCC
Source organism: Saxidomus purpurata (assembly GCA_022818135.1). Classification (NCBI taxonomy): domain Eukaryota; kingdom Metazoa; phylum Mollusca; class Bivalvia; order Venerida; family Veneridae; genus Saxidomus; species Saxidomus purpurata. The sequence goes on along the minus strand of JAFMSR010000001.1, from coordinate 27,007,136 downwards.
TGCCCTTTTGATGGCCGGTCATGCGCCATCCTGCCTCGATCAAAGGCCCTTACCGCCACCGCGCCCGTTTTACTAATAATGAAACTGCCAGCACGCCCTCAATACACGCGCGTGTCCGCCGAATTAAATCGATAATCCTAAACAGTCGGCAGACGTGTGCTCCGCCTCTCGACAATCCTTAAAATAAAAGTGTCAACACGTCCTCTAATACACACTATGTCCGCCGAATTAAATCGATAATCCGAAACAGAGTCGGCAGACGTGTGCTCCGCCTCTCGATAATAATAGTCACGTTAGATCCGCCTACATGAACTTCTATATTGAATATCACCTGTCAATCACAGCGTCCCGCGTCCAGTTAAAACGTTGCTGATCAATGTGTTTGATTCGCTAGAGGCAAATTAAAATTAATCTGTTGGTCATGCTATAATAGTCTGGACACAAATGTGTGCATATATACAGGATTACATTACCTTCAAACTCTAAATGTGACCTTGACCTTTGAAGTAGGGACGTGGGTCTTGCATGCGACACATCGTCTTGATGTGCTAGATATTTGTGCCGAGTAATTTTAAAATCCTTTAATGCACGACAAAGTTACAGTCTCTACGAATGTGTGCATACAGAGGATTCCATAACCTTCAAACTCAAAGTGTGACCTTGACCTTTGAGGTAGGGACGTGGGTCTTGCACACAACACGTCGTCTTGATGTGCTAGACATTTGTGCAGTTATTTTAAAATCCTTTAATGCATGACAAAGTTAGTCCTGACACGAATGTGTGCATATATACAGGATTCCATTACCTTCAAACTCAAGTGTGACCTTGACCTTTGAGGTAGAGACGTGGGTCTTGCACGCGACACGTCATCTTGATGTGCTAGACATTTGTGCCAAGTTATTTAAAATCCTTCAATGCATGACAAAGTTACAGTCCGGACACGAATGTGTGCATAATTTTTTTTAAAATATATACAGGATTCCATTACCTTCAAACTTTAAGTGTGACCTTGACCTTTGAGGTAAGGACTTATGTCTTGCACACGACACGTCATCTTGATGTGCTAGACATTTGCGCCTAGTAATTTTAAAATCCTTCAATGCATGACAAAGTTACAGTCCGGAAACCAATGAGTGCATATATAGAGGATTCCATAACTTTCAAACTCCAAGTGTGACCTTGACCTTTGAGGTAGGGACGTGGGTCTTGCACACAACACGTCGTCTTGATGTGCTAGACATTTGTGCCAACTTATTTTAAAATCCTTCAATGCATGACAGAGTTACAGTCCGGACACAAATTTGTAAGTGGGGACGCACAGACGGATGGACGATGCGATTTTAATATGCCACCCTTCGGGGGGCATAAAAATGTAAATGTGTGGCCAACATTTTTATGGAATTTCAATAAAATGCAATTTGATTGGTACTTAAATTTTGTTGATTTCATTTTATTCAGAATGGTAATTTAGGTTAGATTTTACTGGGATCTTAAAACTTGTGGATGAACCATCCAAAAATCCATAAAAATTTGTGACAGTGCCCCATGAAAATTTATATGGTTTCCCAGTATTTGAAGATGTGTATTCCATTCATACTACGATTTATCAACTTTTTATCTCCTTTAGTGAAACTGACAACAGTGAATGGCAATGCCCAGACTGCAAATGGAACTGCAGTTACATAATAAGTTTTTTATTGGCCACTCTCTCCGTAAGTTAGTACGGACAAGAGTATTTAAAACTATAAATGTATTTCGTAATTTTATTCTTCCTGTAAAATACAGTGCTGTTCCGACCTTATACAATGAGATCTCGAGCTATTTGGAAAATAATAATTATGCACTTTTATTTAACAACATATCACAAAATACAAAGTGTGCAACATTTACCCACCGGATTACATTTGGTGCTGTTTTGGTATCTCATATGTTTTTATTCCCTTTTACGACTAATTCTATGTTCTGCCAGCAAACAAATTTAACTGACCCCTTGAAATATTTGTAATCTTAAATATAAGCTTTTCCTCCAAACAATATAAAGTAAACTGAGTATTTAATAGCTAATTTCCAAAACTGAAACACTGAAGTTACAATTTAAGTAACAAATTCAGCAAAAAATTAAGACAAATAAATTTTATGTGTAGTGACAAAAGGCAGCAAGCACTGCCAAATCTTACTCGGAATGTGTTGCACCTTTTAAGCATTTCCATTGACTTCACATATATGTAAAAGCTACAAATGTAAATGCATATTTCTTCTAAAGGCAAAATTCTATCATCATCCATTCTTATCATTAGACTGAACAGCACACTCAGTTTTAACACTATCAGTTTTATCACTGTTATCTTTATCACTTTCACTTTTACTGCTGTCAGCTTCAAAACTGTTAGTTTTAGCACTGTGTCTATCGAACATTCCTCTGTATGCCTTACTAAGCTGTTGATCTTGTCTATGTATGCCCTCTCTACATATCTGTACATGTTTATTCAATAGGGCCTTCAGTCCTTTATCTGTAAGCAGAATAAAGTAATCTACAGTAAGCTAGACAGAAAAGAGTAAATTTATTGTTTGCCAATACATTTCTGACTTACAAAAATGTAGTAATGCTTAATGGACATTATGGTATTAGATTTTGTTTGCAAACAGATGTGTCTGCATGTTCCTTCGGCCTAACACTGCTCTGAAAATGGACATGTGCATAATTATGGACAGTACCATAAAATGTTCAAAGGGACATACATGTACAATGAAAATTATTTTTACTGAGTTAACTGCGTAATTTACATAATATTCAGGTTAAAACACATGCATGAACAGGTTTCATTAAGTTCATAATGACTATCATTCTTTATTTAACATAGCAGACAAAATTTATAGCTTTATGTTTAATAGAATATGATATATGTACCATATTCTTGATCCTTTAGTTTTAACCTTGAAATACTGGATATTGAAAATGCGATCAAAAGTCATGTTGGGCTTATAAAAGCAGAAAGAAATATTCTTTTAAGTCCAGCTATTTAAAGACATTTCCATGATACATATACATGTAGTACAGTATTAGTACTATTACAGACACTGCCAGCAATCTGTTTTCTTTAAAGTTATATACCGATAAATGTACCTTTGCATAAATCGAGGGTTGACCGCAAAACCGTCATAAGACCTTCTTTGATTTATTAAATTTACAACAGTTTTGCAGTCAACCCTCGAAATGTATCTAAGGTCTATTGAATGACAGATCCATATAAAAAGAAAACTTATTGTAATCCAGCTTACCAATTTTACCACCAGCTTCTGCTTCTGCCTGATCAAATGACTCCAAGGCTTTTTCATACTTTTCCAAGTTACAGTATCCTAGACCCCTTCTGTAGTATGCTTTCACATTGTTTGGTGTTATTTCAATCACATTATCACAGTATTCAATGACCTTTGCATAGTTTGGTTTCGGCTGTTGCAATAAACAAGCTGGAAAAGAATTATTTCATGACAGTTATCCAGTGACAGGTAAAACATGTATGATTTCAGTTTAAATACTTTCAGTTTCAATTAATTGATATTAAAAATATCTCATATAATGAGTTTATTCCAAATATGATCGTAACATGTAATAGCAATTGTCTTCTTTAACTTTTCTTCCTAAATTTTGTACTATAAGGTTACAGATGCATAGAGATTAACAATGTCTCATAAATGAAAGCCAAGGATTCACTTTCCCAGAGTATTCTCGGCTCCAAACATCCTCGCACAGGTGAAATCAAGTATATTCGGGAAAGGTGATCTTTCGGTTTTCATTGTTGGTCCCTATGCAACTTTAAGTAAGAAGACAATATTTCACATTAACGTATCAAGTAATTGCTAGAAATGGTTCTGAAATGTGTTTTTTATTGATCGAAACTTAAGGTTTTATAACAATTTAGCTAACAATTCATTAATCAAATCCCCAAGTTTTTTTCAACATATTGCTCTGGGGAATTTTTTGTCATAAATTATTAATAGGGGAAAACGGCGAAAAATTGACTTAGGTGCTTTGTAACTCTACTTTTAAAAATTTTAAGATCTATGATCTACTTAAAGTCTCAATATTAAAGAACGAAAAGATCTGATTTATATATATATATACTGATATTTGACCAGGACAATTTTGGTCCTCGACATTGGCGCTTTGATGTCAGGCTTAATTTATTATTAAGTATTGAGCTTCATTTAATGTTCTTCGATTCAACTGTGAAAAACAGCTTAGAATTTAACAAAGAAAAAAAAAAATATGCATCCATTAAAATTTGTTTTGTTTATACCAATTAAGGCAATTCCTGTCTAAAATGTCGGCCCATTGATTTTGCTCATAATTCATTATCAATATTGGAACACCCAGGATCATTGTTGTTCTTCCATCCAACTATGAAAAACTGCAGAGGATTAAAGCATTATCAATGCACGTTTATATCTAATATTGACAATTGACTTTGCTCCACCCACATGAGGGTGGTAAAACACTGATGATTGGCGACTATGCATGTATTGGTTTGACAACATGAGAATGTCTTAAAGCAATGATAAACAATTAATCTGTATCATTATGTCTGCAATTTGGTTGTATTCTCAGCTTTGCCGTGACATCGTACTAGCCAGTTAACCAATCAAATTATTAAATTGCGTTCCTTTCTTCATTCAGATTCGATTTTGTAGATTTTAAAATCAAGATATATAGAGACTAGCAACGAAAGTTTAGGAATCACCTTTCACAAATTTATATAAATAATTTGTCAGCACCCGGATGTGCGAGGCCAAGAATATTGCTATTTCCAGGCGTTGAGCTTTAGACTCATGTCACTAATTTTAGAATACAGAGTCAGATTTCGGACATTATGTGCGCCTATTCGCCGATTGGTCATGTTGGTTAGTATGGCATTATGGGAAAGTGGAGAACAAGAGTTTAACCAAAACCCACATGTTGTGATGCTAAGAACAAGAAGACTTGAATTTTAAGTTATTCCTGCAAAAATCATGAACTGTAAGACTAAAATTCTCACCAGCCAAATTATTATAACAATCTGCAGTCAGTTTGGTAACTTCAATTCTGACATTTTCTGGAACATGCTGAGCATATCCCATTTCTTGTAAGTCCGATTCTGACATAAATGCACCAAGAGCTGAACTTTGTGCCTGTCCTATTCCTTTTAACTGCAAAAGAGCTCTGTGGTACTTCCCAACTGCACGTTTGAAATCTTTGTTTTTATGACATTCATTACCCTCAACCTTAAAGTTTTTTGCTGTTTCTAATTTCTCTGTATCTGGAATAACTACGGCTTTATTAACAGCCATTATGAGTGATCAAGACGTATGAACAATTCAGAAATCTAAAATATTTAGTGAAAAATTTCCAAAAACATGTTAGGCGAATAATGGTAGTCGTAAAAGAATACACGCTTTTGTTGTAGCAAGTATCTGTATCAAAAACACATAAAGTTTTAGCTATATACACTTTTTGGTCCAAAATGATTTGTTAAAAATTCAATTAGAATGATTTAAAAGGTGCTAACTACCTTCAAAAAACATTTACGACATTTAACCGGCGTTGGAAAGTAGTCTACTTCCGCACATGTTTCAAGATGGCAGATGCGATGCGATCAACAGTTGCGACCCTACTAAAGGGAATTGACAGGTGAATTTTCACATAAATATGTCTAATATGAAATTAGGCACTGCCTAACAAGCGGAAAAGCCCTTAAATATGACAGATTTTGATAGACTTGAGAGAAGCTGTGACTTTTTCATTTGACCGTACCGATGATCCATGTTTTGCCAACCAGAAAGTCACAACAAGGCAATGGATCGGAAATAGCTTCTAAAATATATAGTCGACCTTTTAGAATAGACTTTCAAACCCCATGACACGTTGACATCTTGAGCATTTTAACTAGACAATTCATGAATTAAGGTATCCAGTTGGCAAGTGAGACCTCTGGCATAATTTGAGTATTTCAATCACATTACATGTATCACAGGTAAAATCTGCATGTATTCTATAGAATTTTTTTACCGTCCTGCATTCATTCCTTAAGAACTCTGACATGTCAGTTGTCTCCATTTATGTATAACCCCATCTGATGGGATTTTTTGCTTACGTGAATATGTTTGAGTAGAAACATATATATTATTTAAATTTGAAGTCTTTCAAAACAACTTTGAACGTAAATTTAATTGTAAATAACAGTCTGAACTCTTTTAAATGATCTTCATGAATGATGGAACTCCTTTGTTGTTAAAAAGATTGACAACCAGAAGATCAAAGACCACGATGATGCATACTTATATGCATGTGCAGTTGTGCACACAACACATACATGTATATCATAATTTTCTAAAATTAATATTCTTGAAAGAAAAACAGGGAAGACACTGACAGATATGCCTATTACATAATGAAAGAGCATAGATGTCAAAAAGGTATGTGTGTCAAGTACCTGTGGTTCAATTAAACAAACATCAACTTAATTTTTAAAAAAATGATCCTAACATTTTATAAATGGTGCTTTAAGCAAATGACTTGTGTCTTAATCTTTCATTTACTGTGTACCCAGTCTTTTGCATGAATTGAAAATCAGCCAGTCAAGCAGAGGCTGCATAATCCTTATACAGCTTTGAGAATAATGCTTGATGCATTATACAGAAGTAACAGTTATAGATGCAAATTGTTCGTATTTCTGTATCGAAACGTAATTGGGACGAATCGTCAGACATCTGTGACGTCACTATAGAGATAAATATAACGGAAGTCAGTGATGAGTTTTTGAAGTTACTTTTATTTGTACTTGCATGTTTTTGCGGCAATTCTCTTGAATTAAGGTGTTAATAACACTTTTGTTATTTTTGCAAACTAAATTTGTGCAAAACAAAAAACACCGTTATGGACATTTAATCGTTAATTTATTTTCAACCATTCCGTTACTTAACGCACATTCACTGCGGCGTTATTTTTGCCCACAATGCATCATCATGGCGCTGCCCATTATCAACTTCCGAAAAGGCTTCACTTTTCAAAAACTGATGGTATATGTAGAAGTATATTGGAAAAATAGGATTTTTTAACTTGCTACTTACTGACATGCTTTATACGTGTTATACGCATTACCTATAGGGCGGAAACGCCCCGTCGGCTTCGCCGACGGGGCTTTCCCGCTAAAAATATACATAAACAACTGCTTTTTTAAATTATGTAATCCTGCTATTTATGGGGTCATATCGATCTCGGAAATCCTAATAATATTTGTGGAGTTCGGTGGATATGTGGCCTGATGCACAGTAAAGTGCCCAATTGGTGTAAAAAATGTGTACAAGGCCATATCTTTTTAACTAACCATGATAGAGCCATGAAATAAAGTTTTTAAGAAAGCTGTAGTGTACATAAGAATGTGCAGGTGAAAATTTTTCATATATTTCCAAACGTTTTTTTAAAGGATCTGCAGAACCGGTCCAAAAATGGCAATTTTTCCCTGTAACACGTTAGCTTTGAAAATTTCACCCTTTTTAAAACCTTTATAACAGGACCATACTACTTCTAATATATTTAAGTTTGGTTTGGTTTTAAACCCAAGAGACACAGCTTTAATTTGGTATATGATACATTATATTTTTTTTATTTATCTGTATTGATATCTTGATTTGAATGCAACAAGTGCCTATGTAACGCTCAAGAAATCTTAAAACACTGAACATGCAAAAATGACAGCAAAATAGCAACCATAACACCCAGAACTTGTTAAATATCACAGATGAAGCTGGTAATAATGTAAGTTTACACTGTTCAAATTGTAGGACAGTGTAATAAACCATAAAAAATTATGTGTCGAAATATGTTAGCGTTTGATGAATGTTACGAAAAAACTGTAATGTCCGTCCCCCATGAGTAAATTGTGACATAGACTACTGACTTGCAAATAGCTGTTGTAGTCTTTTAACAAATGATGTCCAGGGCCGTAGCCAGAGGTTAAAAAATAGGGAGGCACTATCAAGGGGGCTCTGGGGCATGCCCCCTCCGGAATTGTTTTTTTCGAGGGTGCCATTTCGTGCATTTTCCTGCATTCAAACATATTTTTGATACTTTTAAAATACCGATTTCGGAAGCAAAAAAAAAGTTTGAATAAATAAAATTAAATTAAAGTGCCTCAGCTTGGCTATGCTGAAAGATGGTGCCTCAAAATATCTCCTTTTTTCATAATCTTGGCAGAAAAACAGGGAGGCACCGACCTCCCTGTGCCTCAGTGTAGCTACGGGCCTGATGTCATTAATAAAGTTTTAAAAAATCTTGAAAATCTACCAAGTACTTTTTGAAAAAAATGAGAAAATGTAAAAGTTATCTGTAATGTCCGTCCCCGTAATGTCCGTCCCCTTCAGACATAAGTTTTGAAATTGATTTATTTTTTTATTTAATAACAAAATGTTGGTTTCTTTTGTCTTAATTTTGCAAATTATTCTTAAAAATGAAATAAAAGTTTTATTTTCTATTAGAAAAACCTATTTTAAAGGCTTAAATAGTAATAATAACTGTGTGTTCAAATTTGTTGAGCAAATTCATTGATAAAATAAATACACTCTACATTTTTATTTCAACGTTATTCTTAAATCATACTTGTAAAAAACTTTAAGCTTTGAAATGCAGAAATAAAAATATTTTAGTCTACAATGTCCTTTTTTCATTTTGCAACAGACCTATTTTTAAGTTTCTCAGTGCTCTCTGCAGGAACCCCAAGAACTTGCACAAGAATATAATCTTCAAAAAGATTACTAATAAATTGCATAATATTGCTTATTTTGATTTACTTTCATTAGTTGTGTTATTATACTGTTTTTAAACTATTTCTTCCAAGGGTATTATGTCTTTAGTTTGTTTTAGAAAAAAGTAAACTTTCGAAATGCTTAAAAAATTCTTAACTTCTGTACCTCACAACACCACATTTGAAAAAAAAGGCAACATATAGGGTAAAAGGTGCATAATTTTAAACTTTAGCTATAAACAAATGAAAAATATGTAAAAACATATTTATTTTCATACACATGTTTTCACCAGAGGGTTTAATATATGTTTATGTAATGTCCGTCCCCTACCCTGACCAGACACACAAAAAATGAAATTTACAAAAAATGGTTCAAAAAGTTATCTTTTTAATTACTGATCATTGTCCAGGACATACTGCTCTACAAAAGTGGCAACTTCTTGAAGTTATACCTGAAACTTTTTTTTTTGACTTTGAGGCTAACACAATTGGGCACTTTACTGTGCATCAGGCCATGTGTAATTTGTAGATGGAACCGTCTGTTGTCGTCATGGTCATGCAGGTATTTTAAGTAGAAAATGGGAGTTTCAACATATTACTTTAAATGCTGAAGCGTTGGAACTGACTATCACACTTTATTTCTTTCTAAAAGGACAAACCTTACGTCTAGCAGACTATATTCTCGAAACATAGATAATGACTAATGTGTTCGTACTAAAAAATCATAGCTTAAACAACTTCAGCATACTGGGTTTATATACTTGACAGAACGGGTATGCTGAAGCTTACTCTGTAGGGAAATCATTCCAATAATTGTGTCAGAAATCTGACATGCTTGCATTTCGGTATTTCACAATATATGGGTGAAAATAATAAAGTAGTTAATTAATCAGACCTATCTAATCTTTTTATGTGCCACTTTTAAATATCAAAGTATATTTCACCTAATGCACAACAAAAGTTTCAAGCAGGTCAGGATTTGCACCAATTGGCTACCATCTTGCTGATTAGACTAGATCATTTAACCATTCCTGAGAAGCTTTGGAAAAAGATCTCTGCGGGAAATCGCTGAATGTTCCAATTGAGGTCATGAGGACAGAACTTTATTTATTTATTGTGAGTTTTGGCGTGAACATTTTCCGCATCATTTCGCGTTTAAAATAAAGGACATTTCTAATGAAATAAAAAAATTAAGTGGTAAATGCTATTTCATAGTAACACTAGTCCTAATATCATTTTGAGACTAAATAAAAGGAAAATACCAAGCATTGTTAACAACATGAAAAATGAATGTGATTGCATCATACAAGATCTCGTGATAGCAGGTGTTTAGAATGTCCGTTGTCTTATTTAGCTCTGCCTTCTTTCATATACTAGCTAACAGACGACGATCAATTTTTGATTGACACAACGAAATTGCCAAGATTATTTTGTTGGTGCCACTAACATTGGCCACCTGAAAGATTTTAGCGTCAGAATTTATTTTTAGTCACATTTGATGCCATTGACGACCGACAGTGGGAACCCTGTATAATTATGTTGCTTTAATGTATGCATGATGATGTAAAGTAAACTTTATATTTTACCAGTAATCATGATTAAACTGATCAGATGTCACTAATACAGCAATTTCATAGGCGCCATTTGGTTATACTTAATATAGTGATTCTTAGCGGAGTTACAATGTATTGTCCTTTTACATGTACCTTACCTGAGCACGAAGATATTGTGATCGCCTAATGTTCGTCGTCTGTCTGTCGTCCATTGTCTGTCCACACTTAACCTTGTGTATGCGATAAAGGTTGCATTTTTCATTGGATCTTTATGAAACTTGGTTAGTCTAAATGCCTTGATAAAATCTATGTTGTCACAGTTGAGTTTGAATATGGGTCATCTGGGGTCAAAAACTAGGTCACCCGGTCAAATCATAGAAAAACCTTGTGTATGCAATAGAGGTTGCATTATATTTTCATAAAACCTTTTCAGTATGATAAGCTTGATGAATTCTAGGTGGAGTTTTAAAATGGGTCATCTAGGGTCAAAAACTAGGTCATGGGGTCAAATCATAGAAAAACCTTGTGTATGCTATAAAGGTTGCATTTTTAATTGGACCTTCATGAAACCTGGTCAGTATGATTGTTTTGATAAAATCTAGTCCGAGTTCAAACATGGGTTGACCAGGTTCAAAAACTAGGTCACGGGGTCAAACCATAGAAAACCCTTGTGTATGCAATAGAGGTTGCATTTTTCATTGGATCTTCATGAAACTTGGTTAGTATGATTACCTTGATGAAATATAAGTCGAGGTCGAACATCTATTGGTCATCTAGGGTCAAAAAACTAGGTCACAGGGTAAAATCGTAGAAAAACTTTGTGTATGCTACAGAGGTTGCATTTTCCATTGGACCTTCATGAAACTTTGTCAGTATGGTTGTCTTGATAAAATTTACAACCCAATCATCCTGTTAATTGGTTAAAAGTTTTGCCTTGTCAAGGTTAGACAGAATGTACCATAAGTGTTTGTGACATGGTTCGCACAGGCCTTGAAAAGTACTTGAATTCTGTGCTGAGAAAAAGTCCTTGAAAAGTACTTGAATTTGAAAAAAAAACTAGTGAATTTCTTTAAAAAGTCATTGAATTGGTATGTTCCGCGTAAAAATCTCCAAAATAATTGTAGCATGCCTTAAAATGACGAGAAAACAGTCTAATTTTTTTCTGTATGGGTCTATCGAACCTACTCGCATGTGATGTATCAACTACGTACCGGATTCGGGAATTTAGACACGCTTGCTTCCGTAGTGATTTCCCTTTACCAAAAGTCATGGTCGTGATAAAGTTGTGAAATTTAGCCGAAATAAGTGCATTTTCTCATCGACATTCCTCACAAATGATAGTTATAAGCATGGGAAAAGGATTTTTAGGGGAACAAACACAAGTATTCTTGCGTTGTGTTGGATTAACTTATAGACACAGCGCATTATGGGCGAAAGTGCGTTGAAACTTGAAGAGTCGTCAACGAGAAGAAAAGCATTTATAAACAAAATCTGACAAATTAACGTTCCAATGAGTCACTACAGTCGTTCCTCGTGACAAAAAGCAGGATTTGAATAAGAAGTAAATATTGAGATTATCAACATGTATTTTGCTTGATATTAATTTGAATAGCAAAGATACATATTACATTGTGTTCCTATTATGATTTAAGGTGACATTTGACTATATATCCCGACATAAAGTCAGATTTTGCGCATCATTTTAGTCCTTGAAAATCAGAAAAAGTCCTTGAAAAGTACTTGAATTTTGTCTCAGAACTTCTGTATGAACCATGTGTGATATATAGTTTATGAGTTGAAGTTTGGTCAAATATTGTCATAAGTTGCAGGTGAGCGATATAGGGCCATCTTGGCCCTCTTGTTTGTAAACCCTAACCTAAAGTTTCCGTGCAACTCCTCTAACACTTCTAGGTGAATTTCAGTCAAACTTTTACATCAATGGGGGTACTCTCAACAGTCAATTTCTGATCATTAATGAGAGGTTGGGGAATAAATGATCAGTGCGAAGGCTAATTGTGCATATCGTTCACATTTTCCTGTTCAGTGATTCTTAGCAGAGGTATTGTTCATTTTCGTAAACCCTAACTCTAACCCTAAGTTTGTCCGTGCAAACCTCTCGCTAGGCAGAAATCAACCAAACTTCACATGAATGATCAGTGCAAAAGCCTAGTTGTGCATATCATTTGCATTTTCAGTTCTGTGATTCCTAGCGGATTTTTTTTTAAGGAATTTTTACATTGTACAGTAAGGCTAGGTCATTTTCCCTGCCTGTGAAAAAATCTAAACATACAAATGTACATATTGTTGAAGTTATCAGCACTACTTTCTTTACAGGTATAATCCTGAAAATCTTGGAACGTTAGAAAGATATGTAGACATGCAGGTTAGAGAAAATACATACGATTTGGAGGCTAATCTTGGAGTCCTCAAGTTGTAAGTATGCGTTAATTACCTCATTATAATTGTTTAGTGGTAAACATGAGTGTTGGGGTATTTGAAGATACAACAAGATTGCTAATGATGTTAGTGCATAATTGTGTATATTATACAAATAATGTACATTGCAGCTTTAAATGGATGTTTACATCTTACATTTTGTGCCATTCTGGTATGTACATGTACAGTTCTTGTAAATCAGTGTAAGTTATGGCTGGAAATTTAGTTGAACCCTCTGTGCAATTATTTTGATTGTCTTAAACTTTGTTGTCTCCAGTTTTATTCATTTTAATGGTCATCAAAAATTTACAAACTCAACAACAGTGTAGACCTCAAACAAAACATAATATATAGGCAGATTGTGGTCTGCACTGTAGACCTTGTAACTGAGTTGTTAAGATGGTTGAAGTCACTAAACCGTTCAGTAATTTAGACGATTCATCGGTCTGAGTTGTGCTACCAACCCGACTCTTCATGTGAGAAAGTAAGCAGTTTATTTCAAAGGATGGAAGTTAACATGTAGTTAAAGCCCTTCCTGGGAATGCTGGTTTGGTAAACTTGATTGCCTAGAACAATTTGGAAGTTGTTAAAGAGTGACAGTAAATGAGTAATTTTAAGACCCTTGGAAAGCAGCATGACACAAACAGGAAAGTAACTACCCGCCAAGAGGTTGTCCTTCTATGTAAAAACTTCGTACCCTTTTGCGTGAATGTTTGATTGTGTACTGTTAGTATGGTTCAAGGTATATGTATGTGTGATATAGGCAGTTTCAGTGTTAAATCAACCTTTTTCAGGTACCAGTTCAACCCGGGCTACTACCAGACAAATGTCACAGCACAGATCCTGATGAAAGCTCTTACTAACCTTCCACATACAGACTACACTTTATGTAAATGTCTCATAGACACTGTTAGAGTATCCTTCTATGTTCCATGCAGTACTACAAGAAAAGTTACTTCTAAATACAAGTCACCCATCGCCAATGATGGGAGTGGTTGAAGGTCTCTGATTGTAATCGCTATATAATATGTACCTCTAACTGGTTGAGTGTAAATGATGCATTCCCCACAACTTACCTGGCTGACCCTTTATATGCAAAAGTTAACAGTTTCTTACAGACAATGAGTACTGATCCACGCCAAGAATAATGGGTAGATGCCGGCCAGTAAATATATGAAAAACTGTTGAAACAGGTAGCAAACCTCCAAGAAAAAACAACAACAGAGAATGTGCTTCTTATTTGCTTTGAATCTGATAACTGTTGTTTAACATACATGTAGCACATAATATGAGCTTTGTTATAGAAAGGCCCAGCATCAGGTACTACCACAAGTAAGGTCTTGTATGCACTGGCATGGTGTACAAATTCTGACAATTGTAACCATCTTTGGTTGATATACTGATTGTCTACTTCTATGAGCAGATGATTAAAGCAGGAATATAGCACTTAGATTTGTAGTTGAAATGCAAAAATGTACTGTTCAAAACTGTTATTAACTACTTCTATCGAGACATATCAAATTGTACACATGCATTAACGTGTATGAGAAATATAATTTCCTTGACTGTGCTCAGCAAACAGAGGAACCTGTAAACACAGTAATGAAGTTAGCAAATTTACTGGAAACGTGTCGATTTCAAGAATTCTGGGTATGTAGTTAGAACTGTTTTATATTATTTTCATTGTCTTTTTGATAGTAGTTTTACCAAGGATGTGCAAACTGCTATAGATTATGGAATATAGTAATTACTTAATTTGCACATATTTTTGCCCTCAACAAATTTTTACATTTGAAGACTTCATACAATGTAAAATCATATTTACTTTTAAAAACATGGTGTAACACTTCAGTTTCTGCTTTTGCCTGCATAATTGTTGGCATCCTGAATATGTCTCAGTAAATAAACATGACTCAAAGAGTTCATAGATTACATTAATGCAATAGTAGTTTGGGTAATTGCTTATAAGGAAACAAGATGATCCAGACACAATAAATGAGCTTTGACCAGTGTCCATACTCAAATGGTTATGACCATTGACTTTAAATCGCTGAGCCTCTGCCGTTGGAGATTTTTAGTTCAATACCAAGGATAAGAGGCAGGCTAGAGCTTGTTCTTCACAAGATTCTCTCTTCTTCATGATGGTTATACTCTCTCCACGATCATGGTCTACACTGTCAACCCAGTCACAACACAGGAAGTGTCCCTTTCATGTGTACAAGGGATGATTAAACTCATTGGCATGTTTCTTCCATGTTAAGACCTCTGACTGTTTTAGTACATATTTCATTATGTTTTAGTTTTACATAATTATTCTTTTTCAGGACCTGTTGCAGAAGGAACCTGATGTTACAATGGGTGTGAGAGGGTTTGAAGATTCTGTCAGAAAATGTAAGGTCACATCAAAATTCTTTGACAAAGCAGCTTAAAACTCAGATTTTGCTTATTTGTTAATTTGCTGATAAAATGAATCTGTAATTTCATATTTTGATTAAGATTTAATCACCATTTGTATGAAGTCTTTAAAGGCCGGGATTTGTTTCAGTGAAATACCGGCCGGCAAACAATTAAGCATATTAGGAGTGTAGGGAGGAGCTGTACTACCTAGCAGAGGGTTAACAACACTTTGTAATGTAATAATGTAAACACATAGATTGTCTGCTTGGTCTTTCCAAGATGGTATGGCAAATTGCCTGCCGGAACATAAGTCAAATACATTCAAAATGGGTGTTAAACCCCAGGGGGTAAAACAAGAAAAACGAAACAGATTGCTGTAAATGTAATAGCGTTGGTTTCCGTGCAGTAGTGCTTATGTGATGTCTTTTGTTACAGTTGTGTGTCATGTTGTGGGTGCAACTTACCAAACTATACCAGTAGACCACCTCACAGAGCTACTCGGAGGAATTCAAGGTAAATCTATAACACTTTCAATCATACAGAATACGTCATGCAGGTGTTTAACAAGCCATTCAAGTTATGAGTTTAGGACCAAATATCTAGAGCTGGAAAATGGGCTTAACCTACCCAAGAAGTCTAATGCTAGATCGTGTGATGCATTTAAAATTTCATTTATTTTATATATTACAATTAAAAAGCTTCTAGTAAAGTAGATTAGTAGTACATTTTTGGGTTTTGCAATTTTAATACATGTGTCTTTTGATACTTGTCAGAATTTAAATGTTACAAATGGCTGTAAATATAAAAATGTCCTATTGATTTGGTATATTTTCATTTGATTTTAACACTGATATTACAAATACAGTATTTAAAAGTGGATGAAACATTAAAGAATAACTGAATTTTGATACAAAATAATTTCACATAGATCATGTTTGAAGTTACTTTTAAAAATGTATATGATTTTTCTAGCATTTTAAAACTTTACAAGGTAAAATGGATTAACATTTCTACTTTTCTATTATCCTTCTATTAAGATACTCAAGTAAAACAGTGGATAAGCAAATACGGCTGGCAGCTGGGAAATGATGGCAATGTGTACATAACCAACCAGGAAGATAACATCAAAACTAAAAATATCACAGAGAAAATCACATTTGACAGTATGTATTAAATTAGTGTCAATAATCAATATCTCTTGTGTTTACTGTTGTCTTTGTTAAGGTCACAACTTAACATCAAACATTTGGATTCTTACATTTCCTGTCAATTCCTTAACTCTTTGAAATTTTTTAATGAAGCTGTTGTCATATGTTTACTTCATGAAGACAATGTGTAGAACCCACGAGCCAGTCATGCTGGCTCAAGGTCACAAATTAAGGTGAAATGTGTGAGTCCTGAAATTTGTTTCTGCTCCATATTTCCTTAACCCCTTGAAAGATTTTGATGAAACTCTGGTCAAATCTTCACCATTTCAAGACAATGAACAGAACCCATGATCTTGTCATGTTGGTTTAAGGTCACAACTTAAAAGTCAAAGGTTTGAATCTTGAATTTCCTGTCCGCTCCAAATCTACATAACCATTCCATATTTTCCATAACCATATTTATTCAAAACATTTTCATATCTATTTGCAGGTGTGGCAGCTATCATGGCCTCGCACCGATAATGCAAAATAAAGACAACTTCAAGAATCTACATCATGTTTATAAACCGAGCTATGTAAAATGGATTGGAAGTTGGGCGACCTAGGCCTGACCTCTATTCCAGCTATAGAAAGGAAAATTTATTGACAAGTGCTGAATGCTGCCTCTAAACAAAGTCTGAAAGTGAAAAACCAAATTTTCTGCATCGTGTTATCAAATCTGGATAAAGCGAGGGATAAACAAACAGTTATTTTAATGTATAGACAAGCAGTTATTTTAATGTGACTGTAAAGGAAGTTGCATGATGTTGTCTTATTGAGAATGAACTTATTTGCAATAATTTATGGACAATAGATGTAGATAAAAGAAATGTGTTCATTTCATTGGTAGTTTTAAGTGCTGAAAATCCTACTGATATCAGTTGTTGGGTGATGAAAACAAATTTTTGTTGTATTAAGTCTAACTTTTTTGTGAATGGATGATATTCATTTGGATTTCATTGAGATTTTTCAGTGCAACAGGCAAATAGGTTTTACTTACCGGCTTTCATAGTTGAACAGTTATGGGAACTGTCTCGAAATCTCTAACCTGTCACTGGTTCGAGCCGTACCACAGACTGTTTTAATATGTGAGAATGTTGGCAGTTTCTTGCTGTATATAGATATCTAGTACTGGTCCTTCCCAGGAACGATAATTAGGTAAACTTATGGCCTTTAATCTACCGAAATATTGTCATGGTCCCCAAGAAAAAATTAACTGTCATGAATATTATAAATGAGCTGGTCTTTACATACATGTACTTATATTAGGACTGACATGATGCAAATACCAGGGAAATTGAAATTAGAAAACCGTCAAGCAGGTTTATTTATGTTACACCAAGACACAGAATGTTAATGGAATGCTACAATAACTGTTAGACTGATTTATCATTCTTAATAAATAATTAAAGAATAGACTGACTAGAATTGTCATTCTTACCTTCTGCAATTACTGACATAAAAAAGAATGTGAATTTAATTGGACAAACCTCTGTTTGTCAGACCTTTTGTTACATTTTGTTCAAGGCTCGTACAAACCAGAAAAAGCCTTGAAATGCTTTGGTGCCAGAGTGAGCTATTGTTACCATTAACTGTTGTACTTCTATCAACCATTTTTGTCAAGCTGCTTGTGAAAGCTCGGTATATTTATCGGACAATTCTATCGATTTGGACAGTCCAAATGGCTGTTGGGTTTAGGTGTGTGTGTCCGTCCGAGTTTACTTTGTCCTGGCTGTAACATCCATGGATCAAGGGATTCTTAAATAAATTGGCACAAATGTTCACCATCATGAGACAGAGTGTCATGCGCAAGAACCAGGTCCCTAGGTCTAAGGTCAAGGTCACATTTAGAGGTTAAAGGTCAAATTTAAGAATGACTGTCCGGAGCATATCTACTTCATGAATGGAGGGATTTTGATGTAACTTGATACAAATGTTAACCATCATGAGATAGAGTGTCATGCGCAAGAACCAGATCCCTAGTTCCAAGGTCAAGGTCACACTTAGAGGCCAAAGGTCAGATACAAGAATAATTCAAGAATGACTTTGTCCGGAGCATTTCTTATTCATGCATGGAGGGATTTTGATGTTACTTGGCTCAAATGTTCACCACCATGAGACGGAGTGTCATGCCCAAGAACCAGGACCCTAGGTCTAAGGTCAAGGTCACACTTAGAGGTTAAAGGTCAAATTCAAGGATATCTTTGTCCGGAGCATTTCTTCTTCATGCACTGAGGGATTTTGATGTAACTTGGCACAAATGTTCACTACCATGAGCTACCTTTGTTTTCATAATTACTTCCCTTTGTTGTTACTTTAAATAGCTTATATTGTAACTTTTTTATCAGTAGCTGTAGAGAAAAATTGAGACCATTTTTCTGTGGTACAACATGCATGTTACATCCAATATTTAGGTGTTTTGACCTATCTCTACTTGGTAAGGAGTTGGCCCTTTTGACAGCTGGCGGGCTCGACATGTTGCACGGGGGCATCTAGTCTTCAAACAACATCTCAAGAAAACAATGAGCTAGTTTCAACCAAACTACATAGGAATGTTCCTCAGGTGGTTCCCCTTAAAGTTTGTTTAAAGAATTCAATTCCATGCAAAATTCTGGTTGCCATGGGAACCTAGAGGAAAACTTCTAAAAAATCTTGTACAAGAGCATAGATATTTTGTGTGTAGCATTGTCTCAGAGGACCTCTACCAAGATTGCTCGAAAGATGTCTAATTATCTGCACTAAGTCTTGTTGCGTAGGCAGAAGCACTTGCTGCCAACAGAGTAAAAGTTACTACTTGATTTCCTTACAAAGCCTTGGAAAAAACATTTCAGTTTTTGCTCTGAAAGATTTTGAACCGACTGTACAGGATTTGGCATATGGTGGTCATTCTTTGGGTGGAACTGGAGAAAATCCACCTGTCCGATCTGGTGACCACCTACCATCTCACAGGGCAGGAATCGAACCCAGGACGGGATGTATATATACCTATAACCAAAATATATTTTCATGTTTTGTTACGTGATTACCTCGGGTGTATTGTTCATGAGTCGATCCCATGCTCTCTGGGTTACAAAGCAAACGTCCTAACTACTACACCAGTGGGGCCAACTTACAGTGTTGAGCCACACCCACCAGTAAGGTGCCAATTACTACGCCAATAGGATCACTGCTGAATGATCTCCCACAAAATTTTAGTTCACATAAGCACACGGTCCTGAGCTTAGATATTTGATAAAGACCAGCCAATCTTTTTTCACAACGTAAACTGATGTAAGAACGTACGAAATAGCATGGAATCAATATTCAATCACTACCTGCAACAAATAAGGCCAACCAGCACCAAAATAATGTGGTTGAAGTCCTGTGACTGTCATTGCATTTTAATGCTTAGATCTTCGAATTAACGTGTGTTTTACACAAACTAAATCTATCTCTCTTTTTAAATGAAACACATTTGAAGGCAACCATTTTGGAGAAAGACACATGTGAATTATATTGGTTCAATGTCGAGGTCACTTTTCAATGTCAACATTTAAATGACTATACCCGTAGTCGGCAGTTACATATTCCAAGAAGATGCCTTGATAGGTTTTCGTGATTTCAGTTGAAATATAACATATTACAAATGACCATGTGGCATTAAACATAGCATTTACATGCTGAAAATCCAGTGTTATAACCGCACCAGTCTTTACTTTAAAGTGGGTCGTGGTCATTTGTTAATTGCGCCTGTCACACTGTCCCGAAATTAACACCAGATGGACACACGATAAAGGAAATGTTCAAATTCGGCTCTGATCGTAAAAACATCGGGCCGTTCGTGAGGGCATCTTAAGCCATCGTATGACCGCCAGTGGAGTTTCTCAGGCTCCGGTAGCAACTTCGTGAGCGGTGGCAAAATCTTTGGCTTGCTAAAAAATTGTCGAAGGACCTTGCGAATGTTCATTTTCGTGTTGAATTCGTGTGTCCATTTTGCCCTTCATAATGCCATCGTGAGGGCATCTTGTCAAATCGTGTCATCTTCGTCTTTACTTCATGTGATCATCGGTGCCATCGGGCATTTTTCGCCTCATGAAGAAGATACGAAGGAAACAAGAAGCTGCCAGATTGTCTTAGGAAGGCAACACGACTACGTGAAGCCCTCGCAATGCCGTCATGTAGCCATCGTATTATAGTACGATGACATTGAGATGGGACCACGGTGGCGAAGACAGCCGAATTTGAATAGCTCAAGCGTTTCCCGTGTGTCATGGTAACGTGGACATATAAAAGGCCAGCCTCAGAGCATCTTCCCTAAAATAACTAACAGTCTTTCAGATGAGACTAAAATCGAGGTCCCATGTATGGGTGCTATACACCTGGCATGTATAAGAACCAGGGGTGTCTCTGGAATTGGGACGCTTTCTGTATCTTGTACTCCTCCGAAACCTAAAATAACTAACCTCTTCTGGGGGCGTTGGTCATATGGCAAACCGGTACCAACGATAAAGCCGTAATATACGATACGATCTTCCCCAGTCAGTCCCGAGCAACTCTACAGAGTAGAGGCGTGTGTAACTTCCAAAGCTTCAATCACAATTAATCAAAATTCAGTTCCTGCAGAATGGCATACTTTCGTGTAGCCATCGTGTGGCCTTCGTGTGTCCTGTGCATGGGTGAAACTACTAAATGAAAATTCACATCTTCGTGTTGCGTTCGTGTGTGGTTTGGGTGCCATCGTGTGACCTTCTGTAGGCATCGTACTTGCTTCGGGCTGTTGATTGGCTGTTGACCAAGTTCGGGGCCATCTTCGCGTGAAATTCAAAATTCCATATTCGTATTGCCATCTGGTGTCAATTTCGGGACAGTGTGAAGAGTAGAGATTATTTGCCACTCTTGGAGACCTCTCACATTACAATGTAATTACGTAAACCTCACAAAAATGTAAATTGCAAACACTTTTCTTCACAGATAGCGATAGTGGAACAAATAAAATAATTTTTTTAAAGAATAGCGTTATCTTGGAAAGCATAGACGACAAAGGATCCGAGCCCCTGTTGCAAACTCCTCAAAACTCAAGATATACGAATAGTCCTTTGAACAGAATTCCCTTGTTCTCGCGAACCACTGATGGAAGATATCTTCTGCGACATATACCATAGTACATCGGAGATCTTTTGTTAATCTAATAAATCCTGAGTACATATGTAGTAAGATTTTAGGAAATATTTTAGAATTTCGAAAAATGAAGCTAAGAACCACTGATGGAAGGCATCTTCTGTGACATGTACTATAATACAGCAGGGGTCTTATCGTAATCCTGGTTAATCTAATAAATCTTGTGCACTGTAAGTAAGATTCCTAACCAGAAATATTTTAGAAATTCGAAAAATGAAAGAGAAAATTTCCTAAAGTATACAATTTCTCGACATAAAGGTCATAAAAAATGAAACACTTTCAAAACGGACAGAACTGTGTACAATACCGACCTGTAGCAATCTCCTCACATGTGACATGATCGTTTCACAATCAGAAAAGTTTAGTTTAAAGCATAGGTAAGTATAAAGAACGAGACTTGAGTATGGATTTGACGTATGCAATAATACTGAAAAAGGGCGTTAAATCCCGTATAAATTATACGTGTGTGAATACGAGTTATTTCCATTGATTTAACCTACACTACAATAAACTTCCTGTTACTTTGGACTTTAGACGATAGATCTGTAAATGAAAACGAAATGAAATAGAAAAGACAAAGTGTGACTTATGTCAAATGTGACCTTGTTTGATGCAAGTTTTTTGGAACTAAAACAATGGAAGTGTCTGGAAAAAGAGAAACTAATTCAAAACATCCAAAGAATGGCGGTCAGAAGGATATTTTATGTCAACCGTGTCAAGGGGATGGAGATAACATACAAGCAGAAGGTTATTGTGAAACTTGTAATGAATATTTCTGTTCCTCCTGTCTGAAGTTTCATCGTAAACAGTCTGCAACTAAAAATCACGTGATCAAATCTAAGGATGAAATGCCGAAAGTTCAAGTTCAGAGTGACCCGTGCTCGGAGCCGTGCGCTATCCACAAGACAGAGATAGTGAAATTCTGCTGTCAAGAACATGATTCTGTCGGCTGCGGCGATTGTATGGTTCTACATCACAAGTCTTGTAGTGTTCAGCTAGTACCCGATGTATCCGGTAACTATGGCAACAGTCGGGAACTTAAAAATATTAAGCAGAAGATAGAAGAACTAGAGAAAGAGATCATTTCTTCTAAACGTGAAATAAAACACAACCTGAAAGCTGCTGCAGAAACGAAGACCAAAGTTATTTCTGATATAAAGACGTTCCGCAAAGAATTCAACAGTTACCTGGACCAGGTGGAAGCTGAACTTCTAAAGGAAGTAGACCAACTGAATGCAACAGAAGTCAACTTACAGAGAGAGCTTCAAGCCGAATGTGAAAGTATGGAAGACGAATTGAAAGAATTTCAGAGTAAGTTATACAAATACTCAGACAAGATTAACCAGTTGTTTGTAACAGCAAAACTATCAAAGGAAAAGATCCAGCTGTGTCAAACATCGATTGCAGAAATTGCTTCTAAATGTCACATACAACTCTGCAAGTTTGAACCATCGAAAGAGTTGGTGACTCTGAAAATAAAGCATGTTCCCCTAGGTTTGCTAGCAACAGTGACACAGAACCCAAATCAAAACGTAGTAAAGCCAAATAAGAAATTTGTTCAAATGAGATCCAACTTCGTGAAGAAGGTGAATGTTCGAGACAAAAAAGAAACGCTTAACTGTTGGATAACAGGACTAGCAATGATTTCCAGTGATGAACTTCTTCTCTCTGATCGTCACAATAGTTCTCTAAAGATCTTCCACATTGGAAGAAATGCTGTCACGCAGAAGTATAAGACACCTGGTACACCTTGGGATGTGACAGTGATCGATTCTGAAACTGCTGCAACGACGCTTCCAAATGAAGGGAAAATCCTGTTTATGAGTACAAAAGATGGACTATCAGAAAGTCATAGGTTGTCAGTCAGAGTGAGCTGCCGAGGAATTGATTATGGTAATGGTATTCTTGCTGTGTCTTTTGTAAGTCCACCTGCTGTTCAGGTATTGAACGTGAAAGGAAATATTCTGCATGAAGTTGCTGATACAAACATGTTGAAGTGTCCAAGCTATATATCTCTGAGCAATGACAACAATAGTATTTTTGTGTCAGACGCAAGTAGTTTTGCTGTGTATGAACTTACAATAGGTGGTCGTCTAAAGAACACGTTCACATGTGAGAGTATGAAAAATCCAGAAGGACTTGTAGTGACCAGTGATGGAACTGTCGTTTTTTGTGATTACACAAGTAATACAGTGCACATGATAGTGCCAGACACCAGAGAAATACTGCCTCTCTCTGTCCAAGGTGTACGGAAACCATTTTCTGTTCTTGTTTGTGAAGACCTGAATAAAATTTACATCTCTGAGGATGTAATGTCATCAGACAACAACTTCCTGAAGATATTTGATTTGCTCTCATAACAAATCAGTGAACTGCACATTGCCAAATTTTTTACTCAGTGACAGAATGCTACATTGGTGTTCTTCGTTTTTCAGGGAATCTATAAACTGGAATTATATGCTGAAATAGATTCTGAAGTACAAGGTTTTATATTCTGTGTGAATTCTTTTTCTGGATTAACCTTAAATGAGAAACTACGAGGAGTGTTGAATTTTCAGTAAAGTCTTGTAAATTAATTTCATTATGCTAAAGCCAATTTGTGATCATTAGCTATTATAAGATGCTCAAAGAGCTCGACCTATAGTCATTGAAAGAATCTTGTTGAAAATAAGAGATGAAATGTATGAGTGATGTGCACCGTTTCTTTGGTGTGACGAACTGTAACAGAATGTGAACAGCAGGATGAATTTTTTTTAAAGAAATCTTTGAATAACTAATTTTACGTCTTGACATAATTAAAACAATGGCGGTTTGTCGTGCATGCGTGCGTGTGTCCGTTTATAAGGACAGCATTTTCAGACAGCAGTTATTATCGTATCTGAGTGTTTAATATTGTCTTTATTAGAATCTTAAATATTCCGATTTGTATATAGGATATTTTAACTCTCCAAAAAGAATCATGTTTTTGCCACGAAGGTGAACACAGTCTGCTTTCTACATCACGAAAAGATCCTATTAGCAAAAGCTTATACAAAGATTTATTTTCATACTATAGCTTTAAAGTGTAGAATGATATTCCTATTAATTTGACAACCTTTTAGACATAGAGTTTTACAAATGTCTACTTGACAAAGTACATAACTCTGTATTACTGATGAAACTTTGTACTTAGTATTGCAATAGCTGTATATGTATTTGAGTGTCTGGTGTAAGCAATGCGATTACAAAAAAATACCATGTATATTTATTTTGTATGATATAATTTGATGCACAATTTATGATGAATTGGCTTTATGTTGCTTGTATTCATATTTGGTTGTCACATTCGATTGGAGTTACTTTTTCTTTTCTTTATATCAAGCCATGCATTGAAATATTGTAATTCATAATGTATCAATGACCGTCTCCCTTGGTCTAGTGGTTTAGGCATCCGCCTTGGGAGCGGGAGGTCGAAGGCTCGTATCCCAGCAGGGTTCCGTTCTGATATGGCCGGTTGGTGAGTCTCCAGGTTCCCGTATACTACCTGCCTTGTGTCTGGCATTAAAAAGGATAGGATTCGGGAGGTAAATGGGCTCAGAAAGAAAGTGTCTCATAAGTCAGGTACGGCTGGCCCTTTAAGTAGGACACTATAATAAACAAACGCTTTGTATGTTATATGTAACATTTGTAAATTAAAGCTATTAGAATCATTATTATTTTGGTTGATTGCTCAATACCCACGAAGGCTAAATTAATGAAGTTTCAATTTGAAAAAACAAGAACATTTGTTGTGATATATGCATGATACATGCACACAAAACTTGTACTAAGGTGTGACGCTGATGCTAGGTACATTAGCTGTAAAGTTTCTTAATATCTAACTTCAAGGGTGCCCGCTGGTGAGGTCTTTGGATTTTTGCACTTAACAATTGTTACTTTTCAAAAATATTATTAAGCTGAAAACATAAAACAATTATGCAGTAACAATAGTAATATTTTAATGTAAAAAGAATGAACATTTATTAGAAAATAAATGACCTCCCAGTTTGTGTCTAAAATTGACAATCTTTGCAATACACCAAAATGGGAGTAAATAGTTAAATCAACGACTCATCATTATTTTTTCAGAAACGAACACACAATATGTAGTCTCAATAAAAAATTAACAGAGATGATAAAATGTCTCGTTATACCTTAGTTTCACCAGTTGCCCCTTCTTAATGGCATTTTTATTGAAGTTGGCCACACTTAGCCACTCTCTGTGACCATGACCTTTTGACCTGTACTTTGTTGTTTTTAAGCTACAGCAAAGACATTTGGAATACATGACTGTACAGTTTTGTAAACATATTCCAGTACTAACCTTGGATGATCTTGACCCTGACCTTGGGCTGAAGAAAACCCTCAAGTCAAATCTGGTTACCACCTACCATCTCATATACCTCCCAGAACAGGGATCAAACCCCGGTTGCATTAGTGAGAAGCTAGTGCGCTAACCGGACATATTGAAATAATGGACCAACAGCTCATTGATGCTTCATCATTTCTCTGACCAAGATTACAGTGTATAACGTGAATGCGGAGTGATACATAGAGAAAATGATGAGAGGTAGTATAATGACTAGTGACAGGTTTGTTGTTTCTTGGCTTTGTATATATATACATTATAAACAAAAGTTATTATTGCAGTACAGAAGCTTCACACTGCTTAACAAACTGGCTGGGACATGTTATTGGTGTGGAACCCAAATTTAAGTGCGGTACTGGACGTTTACCCTCAACAATTCAGAAGTGTGGTGCAAAACTAGAAATCCATCAAAATTATTTTGATCTAAACCGCTGTAATATTAGTCGTGCCTGTTTGGAACTTGGCAAAATAAATTTTGAATGCTAAAACAGTTATGCATGTGAGATGAAAAATTGTAATGTTACAGTAGTCAAGGTTGTGAGACCTGTTCCGGAGACTTTTCCCGCATTTCTATAGCTTGGAATTCAGAATTCACATGACTTTAATAAATAAAATGAATATAATAACAATCATATGTGCTGATCTCGGGTGTCTTGCTCATATCAAAGATGCCCATTGCTGGGAGTCGATCCCCGGTTCTCTGGGATACATAACAAACGCACTAATAACTACACCAGTTAGGACCACTCACATCAGTAAGGTGCCAATTATTACGCCAATAAGATCACTGAGTCACATTTTAACTACTAGTTGTGCTTAGATATTTGTTATGTAACCTAAGAATAAAGTGTTGGTCAACAAAGTCCCGCAAATCAAATGCATGTAAGCACATATAATATACACGGAATCAATTATTTCCATAAAAAACATAAGGGGGTCGAGTGGTTAGTGTAGCTCACTTGAGATCACTGTAACCTCTCATAGATTGCGGACCATGGGTTTGCACCCTGCTACCGACCTTGTCTCTTTATATGAGAATTATACCAGGAACAATTGTTAGGTTAACTGTACGCTTGTTAAAATGACCAAAGTTGGAAGGGGCGTTAGACTCATACAACGACAACAACAAATAAGGCCAGTCAACACCAATATATCATTACGTTTAACCTTTTAATACTTAAATCTTCAGATTAACGTTTAATTCACACAGATTAAATGACCAAACTGTCTTTACCTCTTTTTTAGATAAACAAATTTCTGTTTAATTTCAATGCAACCCTTTTGGAAAATGACACCAGTAAATATCATGGTTCCAAGTAAAAAACCTCACAAAATGTAATTTTCAAATGCTTTTCTGCAAAGATAGAGAGAATGGAATAAATATAAGCATCTTTTAAAGAACAGCATTATCTCGGAAAGCACAGAAGTCAAAGGATTGGAATTCTAGTCCTTGTCACAACTCCTCAAAACTCAAGTTTTACTTATAGTCCTTTAAACTAAATTCCATGATACCCGCGAGTTTGTTAAGAACCAAAGATGGAAGGCATATTCTGTGACATATACTATAGTACATCCGGGATCTTCTGTCCTAACAGGAAATTCGAAAATTGAAGCAGAAAATATCAAGATATATTTCGTAAAGTATATACAGTTTGCCGACATACACTCAAAAACTTCCAGACGAAATTAGCCGATCGTAAAACAGACAGAACTGTGTGATGATGATGAGTATTTATGTTGTTTATCAGGCCAGTGACTCACTTTTTGAGTAATCAACTGACCCAAGGATTTCTCCCATAATGCTGTTAAAATTGTGTTTTATATCTAAAGGGAGAATATTTTGTAGCAGATGCCACCCTCCTACTTTGCTAAAACGGTGTTATTCTTGTATGCCATTATAGGGTGTAACTGAGCCCCTGGAAAGGTATGTGTAGGTGGACCCTGTGAAGAGGTTTTTTTACTATTTTATTTTTGTTTATTTGGTGCATGTATATGGAATTATGTACTTTTGATATTTTGGCAGAACTGTGTACAATACCGGCCTTTAATTATAATCTACTCAAATATGACATACTCGTTGCAGTAAATGAAAACGGCGAGGACCTTATTTTCACGGTTAATCTGACTATAATTTCATCCTTGGAAAAGTTAACTTTAAAATATAGGTAAATACAAAAAACGAAGCTTGATATGAATTATACAGTATTTGATGAAAAGAGCGATACTTTTGACAACGGGCGTTAAATCCCGTAGAAATTATACGTGTGTGAATACGAGTTATTTCCATTGATTTAACCTACACTACCATAAACTTCCTGCTGCTATGGGCTTTAGACCAGAGATCTCGTTTAAGTTGATTGTAAATGAAAGCGAAATAAAAAAGAAAAGACGAAATATGACTTATTTCAAATGTAAGCTTGTTTAATAGCAGCAGTTTGGAACTAAGACAATGGAGGTGTCTGGAAAAAGAGAAACTAATACAAAAAATCCAAAGAATGGCGACCAGAAGGAAATTTTATGTCAGCCGTGTCAAGGGGATGGAGATAACATACAAGCAGAAGGTTATTGTGAAACTTGTAATGAATATTTCTGTTCTTCCTGTCTGAAGTTTCATCGTAAACAGTCTGCAACTAAAAATTACGTGATCAAATCTAAGGATGAAATGCCGAAAGTTCAAGTTCAGAGTGACCCGTGCTCGGAGCCGTGCGCTATCCACAAGACAGAGATAGTGAAGTTCTACTGCCAAGAACATGATTCTGTGGGCTGCGGCGATTGTATGGTTCTACATCACAAGTCTTGTAGTGTTCAGCTAGTACCCGATGTATCCGGTAACTATGGCAACAGTCGGGAACTTGAGATGATTAAGCAGAAGATAGAAGAACTAGAGAAAGAGATCATTTCTTCTAAACGTGAAATAAAACACAACATGAAAGCTGCTGAAGAAATAAAGTCTAAAGTTATTTCTGATATAAAGACGTTCCGGAAAGAATTCAACAGTTACCTGGACCAGGTGGAAGCTCAAATGTTAAAGGAAGTAGACCAATTGAATGCAACAGAAGTCAACTTACAGAGAGAGCGTCAAGCCGAATGTGAAAGTATGGAAGACGAATTGAAAGAATTTCAGAGTAAGTTACATCAGTACTCAGACAAGATTAACCAGCTATTTGTAACAGCAAAACTATCAAAGGAAAGGATCCAGCTGTGTCAAACATCGATTGCAAAAATTGCTTCTAAATGTCACATACAACTCTGCAAGTTTGAACCATCAAAAGATTTGATGTCTCTGAAAATAAAGCATGTTCCTCTAGGAATGCTAACCACAGTGACACACGATAAAAACGTAGTAGAACTAAATAAGAAATTTGTTCAAATGAGAGCAAATTATGTAAAGAAGGTGAATATTCGAGACAAAAATGAAATCAACTGTTGGATAACAGGACTAGCAATGATTTCCTGTGATGAAATTCTGCACTCTGATTATGGTAATAGTTCTCTAAAGATCTTCCATGTTGGAAGAAATGCTGTCACGCAGAAGTATAAGACACCTGGTGAACCTTGGGATGTCACAGTGATTGATTCTGAAACTGCTGCAACAACGCTTCCAAATAAAAGGAAAATCCTGTTTATGAATACAAAAGATGGACTATCAGAAAGTCATAGGTTGTCAGTCAGAAAAAACTGCTATGGAATTGATTATCGTAATGGTATTGTTGCTGTGTCTTTTGTAGATCCACCTGCTGTTCAGGTATTGAATGTGAAAGGAAATATTCTGCATGAAGTTGCTGATGTAAGCATGTTGAAGGATCCAAGCTATATATCACTGAGCAATGACAACAAGAGTATTTTTGTGTCAGACTCAAATAGGTCTGCTGTGTATGAACTAACAATAGATGGTCGTCTAAAGGGCACGTTCAAATGTGAGAGTATGAAACATCCAAAAGGACTTGTAGTGACCAGTGATGGAACTGTTGTTGTTTGTGATGTAAACAAAAGTAATACAGTGCACATGATAGTACCAGACACCAGAGAAATACTGCCTTTGTCTGTCCAGGATGTACAGAAACCATTTTCTGTTCTTGTTTGTGAAAACCTGAATAAAATTTACATCTCTGAGGACATTTCGGCACGGGAAAACAAGAAATTTATAAAGGTGTATGACTTGTTATGGAAACAAATAAAGAGTTTGCACATTCTCTGAAATGTTTCAATGAAGATAATGAAACATGTGTGTGAATAACAGATCCATTTAAACATCTTCAAGGAACAACAAGTGATGTGAATCTACTTTGCACGACCAAACCTAACGTAATGTTTTAAGCAACTTTTCCTTTCGTGTGAAAGTGTTTAGTTTAACTCTTGTCCATTATTCAGGACATCTGTACGTATCAAGTTTTGTCAAATTTATTGCAATATGCAAACAGTAACAAATTGTTATCGTTAGATTTATCAAAGCATGCTTAAACGGATCTTATGTCAGTCATACTGAATTTGAAGGAGATAATTAAATAACGATTGCTGTGCTTCTAAGATGGTGAGTTGACAAACTGAGAATGTTTTATCAAGTCTACCTTTTAGCGAGTTTTTTGAGTGAACGTGCGTGTGTCCGTTCGTTAGAAGTTTTTCAGTGAGCAAAATATTTTTTTAAATTTTTATATCAAGGCGTATTTTTCCGAAAGAAATATTTGTAACGATAACAACAAATAAGGCCAGTCAACACCAATATATCATTACGTTTAACCTTTTAATACTTAAATCTTCAGATTAACGTTTAATTCACACAGATTAAATGACCAAACTGTCTTTACCTCTTTTTTAGATAAACAAATTTCTGTTTAATTTCAATGCAACCCTTTTGGAAAATGACACCAGTAAATATCATGGTTCCAAGTAAAAAACCTCACAAAATGTAATTTTCAAATGCTTTTCTGCAAAGATAGAGAGAATGGAATAAATATAAGCATCTTTTAAAGAACAGCATTATCTCGGAAAGCACAGAAGTCAAAGGATTGGAATTCTAGTCCTTGTCACAACTCCTCAAAACTCAAGTTTTACTTATAGTCCTTTAAACTAAATTCCATGATACCCACGAGTTTGTTAAGAACCAAAGATGGAAGGCATATTCTGTGACATATACTATAGTACATCCGGGATCTTCTGTCCTAACAGGAAATTCGAAAATTGAAGCAGAAAATATCAAGATATATTTCGTAAAGTATATACAGTTTGCCGACATACACTCAAAAACTTCCAGACGAAATTAGCCGATCGTAAAACAGACAGAACTGTGTGATGATGATGAGTATTTATGTTGTTTATCAGGCCAGTGACTCACTTTTTGAGTAATCAACTGACCCAAGGATTTCTCCCATAATGCTGTTAAAATTGTGTTTTATATCTAAAGGGAGAATATTTTGTAGCAGATGCCACCCTCCTACTTTGCTAAAACGGTGTTATTCTTGTATGCCATTATAGGGTGTAACTGAGCCCCTGGAAAGGTATGTGTAGGTGGACCCTGTGAAGAGGTTTTTTTACTATTTTATTTTTGTTTATTTGGTGCATGTATATGGAATTATGTACTTTTGATATTTTGGCAGAACTGTGTACAATACCGGCCTTTAATTATAATCTACTCAAATATGACATACTCGTTGCAGTAAATGAAAACGGCGAGGACCTTATTTTCACGGTTAATCTGACTATAATTTCATCCTTGGAAAAGTTAACTTTAAAATATAGGTAAATACAAAAAACGAAGCTTGATATGAATTATACAGTATTTGATGAAAAGAGCGATACTTTTGACAACGGGCGTTAAATCCCGTAGAAATTATACGTGTGTGAATACGAGTTATTTCCATTGATTTAACCTACACTACCATAAACTTCCTGCTGCTATGGGCTTTAGACCAGAGATCTCGTTTAAGTTGATTGTAAATGAAAGCGAAATAAAAAAGAAAAGACGAAATATGACTTATTTCAAATGTAAGCTTGTTTAATAGCAGCAGTTTGGAACTAAGACAATGGAGGTGTCTGGAAAAAGAGAAACTAATACAAAAATCCAAAGAATGGCGACCAGAAGGAAATTTTATGTCAGCCGTGTCAAGGGGATGGAGATAACATACAAGCAGAAGGTTATTGTGAAACTTGTAATGAATATTTCTGTTCTTCCTGTCTGAAGTTTCATCGTAAACAGTCTGCAACTAAAAATTACGTGATCAAATCTAAGGATGAAATGCCGAAAGTTCAAGTTCAGAGTGACCCGTGCTCGGAGCCGTGCGCTATCCACAAGACAGAGATAGTGAAGTTCTACTGCCAAGAACATGATTCTGTGGGCTGCGGCGATTGTATGGTTCTACATCACAAGTCTTGTAGTGTTCAGCTAGTACCCGATGTATCCGGTAACTATGGCAACAGTCGGGAACTTGAGATGATTAAGCAGAAGATAGAAGAACTAGAGAAAGAGATCATTTCTTCTAAACGTGAAATAAAACACAACATGAAAGCTGCTGAAGAAATAAAGTCTAAAGTTATTTCTGATATAAAGACGTTCCGGAAAGAATTCAACAGTTACCTGGACCAGGTGGAAGCTCAAATGTTAAAGGAAGTAGACCAATTGAATGCAACAGAAGTCAACTTACAGAGAGAGCGTCAAGCCGAATGTGAAAGTATGGAAGACGAATTGAAAGAATTTCAGAGTAAGTTACATCAGTACTCAGACAAGATTAACCAGCTATTTGTAACAGCAAAACTATCAAAGGAAAGGATCCAGCTGTGTCAAACATCGATTGCAAAAATTGCTTCTAAATGTCACATACAACTCTGCAAGTTTGAACCATCAAAAGATTTGATGTCTCTGAAAATAAAGCATGTTCCTCTAGGAATGCTAACCACAGTGACACACGATAAAAACGTAGTAGAACTAAATAAGAAATTTGTTCAAATGAGAGCAAATTATGTAAAGAAGGTGAATATTCGAGACAAAAATGAAATCAACTGTTGGATAACAGGACTAGCAATGATTTCCTGTGATGAAATTCTGCACTCTGATTATGGTAATAGTTCTCTAAAGATCTTCCATGTTGGAAGAAATGCTGTCACGCAGAAGTATAAGACACCTGGTGAACCTTGGGATGTCACAGTGATTGATTCTGAAACTGCTGCAACAACGCTTCCAAATAAAAGGAAAATCCTGTTTATGAATACAAAAGATGGACTATCAGAAAGTCATAGGTTGTCAGTCAGAAAAAACTGCTATGGAATTGATTATCGTAATGGTATTATTGCTGTGTCTTTTGTAGATCCACCTGCTGTTCAGGTATTGAATGTGAAAGGAAATATTCTGCATGAAGTTGCTGATGTAAGCATGTTGAAGGATCCAAGCTATATATCACTGAGCAATGACAACAAGAGTATTTTTGTGTCAGACTCAAATAGGTCTGCTGTGTATGAACTAACAATAGATGGTCGTCTAAAGAACACGTTCAAATGTGAGAGTATGAAACATCCAAAAGGACTTGTAGTGACCAGTGATGGAACTGTTGTTGTTTGTGATGTAAACACAAGTAATACAGTGCACATGATAGTACCAGACACCAGAGAAATACTGCCTCTCTCTGTCCAGGATGTACAGAAACCATTTTCTGTTCTTGTTTGTGAAGACCTGAATAAAATTTACATCTCTGAGGATGTAATATCATTGGACAACAGCCGTTTCCTGAAGATATTTGATTTGCTCTCATAACAAATCAGTGAAACGCCCATTGCCAAATTTTTTTACTCAGTGACAGAATGCTGCATTGGTGTTCTTCGTTTTTCAGGGAATCT
Source organism: Saxidomus purpurata (assembly GCA_022818135.1). Classification (NCBI taxonomy): domain Eukaryota; kingdom Metazoa; phylum Mollusca; class Bivalvia; order Venerida; family Veneridae; genus Saxidomus; species Saxidomus purpurata. The sequence goes on along the minus strand of JAFMSR010000001.1, from coordinate 26,973,418 downwards.
ATAAACTGGAATTATATGCTGAAATAGATTCTGAAGTATAAGGTTTTATATTCTGTGTGAATTCTTTTTCTGGATTAACCTTAAATGAGAAACTACGATTTGTGTTGAATTTTCAGTAAAGTCTTGTAAATTAATTTCATTATGCTAAAGCCAATTTGTAATCATTAGCTATTATAAGATGCTCAAAGAGCTCGACCTATAGCCATTGAGAGAATCTTGTTAACAATAAGAGATGAAATGTATGAGTGATGTGCACCGTTTCTTTGGTGTGACAAACTTTAACAGACTGTAAATAGCAGGATGATTTTTTTAAAGAAATCTTTGAATAACTAATTTTACGTCTCGACATAATTCAAACAATGGAGGTTTGTCGTGTGTGCGTACTTGTGTCCGTTTATAAGGACAGCATTTTCAGACAGCAGTTATTATCGTATCAGAGTGTTTACTATTGTCTTCATTAGAATCTAGTATATAAGGACATGTACTCCCTTGATTGTTATTAATAAATTAAAAACAAAATAGTATCTTAATTATAATCAACGTGATAATATCATGAGGCATGCTTGCATTTTTTCCTTTTCTTGGAGCTGTTGGTATTTTCTATCAGCGAAGTTACAAGCACCCTTTAGCAAAACATTCCGATTTGTATATACATGTAGGATATTTTAATTCTCCAAAAAGAATCATGTTTTTGCCACGATGATGAACACAGTCTGCTTTCTACATCATAAAAAGATCTTATTATCAAAAGAACCCTAAGACAAACTCATTCCAAGATTTATTTTCATACTATAGCTTTAAAGTGTGGAATGATATTCCTATTAATTTAACAACTATTTAGACATAAAGTTTTATAAACGGCATTATACAAATGTATAGAAAAGTACAGAACTCTGTATTACTGATGAAAATTTATTCTTACTATTGCAATAGTTGTATATGTATTTGAGTGTCTGGTGTAAGCAATGCGATTACAAAGAAATACCATTTATATTCATTGTATGATATAATTTGATGCACACTTTATGTTGATTTGGCTTTATGTTGCCGTTGTCACATACGGTTGGACCATGCTTTTTCTTTTCTTTATATCAAGCCATGCCTTGAAATATTGTTATTCATAATGTATGAATGACCGTCTCCTTTGGTCTAGTGGTTAAGGCATGCGCCTTGGGGCGGGAGGTCGAAGGCTCGAATTTCAGCAGGGGTCCGTTCTGATATGGCCGGTTGGTGAGTCACCAGGTTACCGTATGCCTACCTGCCTTGTGCCTGGCAATAAAAAGGATAGGATTTGGGAGGTAAATGGGCTCAGAAAGGTGTCTCATAAGTAAGATATGGCTGGCCCTTTAGGTAGGACACTATAATAAACAAACGCTTTGTATGTTATATGTAACCTCTGTAAATTAAAGCTATTAGTATCCTCATTATTTTGGTTGATTGCTTAATACCCCTAAAGACTAAATTAATGAAGTTTCAATCTGAAAAAAAACCCCACAACATTTGTTGTGATATACGCCTGATACATGCACACAAAATTTGTACTAAGGTGTGACGCTGATGCTAACATTTGTTACATTTCAAAAATATTATTAAACTGAAAACAAAAAACAATTATGCAGTAACAATAGTAATATTTTAATGTAAAAAGAATGAACATTTATAAATTAGAAAAAAATGACCTCCCAGTTTGTGTCTAAAATTGACAATCTTTGCAATACACCAAAATGGGAGTAAATAGTTAAATCAACGACTAGTCATTACGTTTCCAGAAACTAACTAGCAATATGTAGTCTCTATAAAAAACACACACAGAGACGATAAAAATTTTCGTTATACTTAGTTTCACCAGTTGCCCCTTTTTAATTGCATTTCTATTGAAGTTGGCCACACTTAGCCACACTCTGTGACCATGACCTTTTGACCTGTACTTTGTTGTTTTTAAGTTACAGCAAAGACATTTGGAACACATGACTGTACAGTTTTGTAAACAGATTCCAGTACTAACCTTGGGTGATCTTGACCCTGACCTTTTGACCTACTTCCTTGTTTGTGAAACTACAGAGATGAAATATGGACAATGTGTACAGTTTTACAAATTAATTAAAACATTTTATTTGAATTACCTTTTTTGACCTTTTAACAAGCTGTGTGTCCTTTGGAACACTGGTACCCAGGTAAGCGATATAGGGTCATTATGGCCCTCTTGTTCTATATTCAATTTGACTCATCAGAGCAATCGAAGGTTACTGTTAGAACTAAACATTGCTTTCGTAGGATAAGGAAAACTGGAACATAAAATATTGGCGATAAAACTTTGACATGCCATCAAACTGTTTTAAACCCCCCGTTACTAATGTATGCATCATCTATATGCAAGCTACTTGTGATATACACTTGTCGCACTGACAGAACCACTTGCTACCAAGAGAGTAAAAGTAAGATTTTACTTAATTTCTAAAAACACGAAAGATTTTAAACCAATCATACAGATGTTGGCGTATTGTGGCCTTACTGTGGGAGGAAACTGAAGAAAACCCTCCTGTCAGATCCAGTGACCACCTACCATCTTTCATACTTCCCAGAACGGGGATCGAACCCCGGTTCCATTGGTGAGAAGCTAGTGCGCTAACCGGACATATTGAAATAATGGACCAACAGCTCATTGATGCTTCATTTCTGTGGCCGAGATTACAGTGTATACCGTGAATGCGGAGTGATACATAGAGAAAATGATGAGAGGTAGTATAATGACCAGTGACAGGTTTGTTGTTTCTAGGCTTTGTATATATACATTATAAACAAAAGTTATTATTGCAGTACAGAAGCTTCACACTGCTTAACAAACTGGCTGGGACATGTTATTGGTGTGAAACCCAAATTTAAGTGCGGTACTGGACGTTTACTCTCAACAATTCAGAAGTGTGGTGCAAAACTAGAAATCCATCAAAATTCTTTTGATCTAAACCGCTGTAAAATTAGTCGTGCCTGTTTGGAACAAAATAAATTTCAAATGCTTAAACAGTTATGCATGTGAGATGAAAAATTGTAATGTTACAGTAGTCAAGGTTGTGAGACCAATGCCGAAGACTTTTCCCGCATTACTATTGCTTGTAATTCAGAATTCACATGACTTTAATAAATAAAATGAGTATAATAACAATCATATGTTCTGATCTCGGGTGTCTTGCTCATATCAAAGATGCCCATTGCTGGGAGTCGATCCCATGTTCTCTGGGATACATAACAAACGCACTAATAACTACACCAGTTAGGACCGGTGCCAATTATTACGCCAATAAGATCACTGAGTAACATTTTAACTACTAGTTGTGCTTAGATATTTGTTATGTAACCTAAGAATAAAGTGTTGGTCAACAAAGTCCCGCAAATCAAATGCATGTAAGCACATATAATATACACGGAATCAATTACTTCCATAAAAAATAAGGGGGTCGAGTGGTTAGAGTAGCTGACTTGAGATCACTGTAACCTCTCATAGATTGCGGACTATGGGTTTGCACCCTGCTACCGACCTTGTCTCTTTATATGAGAAAGTTGGCAGTTTTTGACGGAGGATAGGAGTCTACTACTGGTTCTACCCAGGAACAATTGTTAGGTTAACTGTACGCCTGTTAAAATGACCAAAGTTGGAACGGGCGTAAGATTCATACAACGACAACAACAAATAAGGCCGGTCAACACCAATATGCCATCTTACTAGAATAAACACAAATTAATTGGCCAGTCAACACCAATATGTCATTACGTTTAACCTTTTAATGCTTCAATCTTCAGATTAACGTTTTGGAAAATGACACCAGTAAAGTATTATGGTTCCAAGTCAAAACACTTGGGGGTTTTTTTTGGGGGGGGGGGGGGGGGGGGGGGGGTTTTTTTTGGGGGGGTTTTTTTTTTTTTTTTTTTTTTTTTTTGGTTTTTTTTTTTTTAATTTTTTTTTTTTTTTTTTTGGGGTTTTTGGGAATTTGGGGGGGGTTTTGGGTTTTTAAAAGTTTTTTTTTTTTTTTTTGGGGGGGGGGGGTTTTTTTTAAAATTTTTTTTTTTTTGGGGTAAAGATTTTTTTTCCTTTTTGGAGATTTTTCACAAGACAGTTTAATTTCGTGAACCTCACCAAAATGTAATTTTCAAATGCTTTTCTGCAAAGATAGAGAGAATGGAACAAATAAAAGCATCTTGTAAAGAACAACATTATCTCGGGAAGCACAGAAGTCAAAGGATTGGAATTCTAGTCCCTGTCACAAACTCCTCAAAAACTCAAGTTTTACTTTTTTTTTTATAAATAATATAAAAAAAAAAAAATTTTTTTTTGGAAAATTTTTTTTTTAATTAGCTATTGTTATTACTTTATTTAAGTCCTTTTTTTTTTTTTATATTTTTGGATATAAAAAAAAATTTTATTTTTTTTTTTTTTTTTTTTTTATAAAATTTGAATAAATTTGAAACACATAACACTTAAACTAAATTCCATGATACCCACTTTGGGTGTCCTTTAAACGGGGGCGAGGGGGTTTGTTAAGAACCAATGATGGAAGGCATCTTCTGTGACATATACTATAGTACATCCGGGATCTTCTGTCCTAACAGGAAATTCGAAAAATGAAGCAGAAAATATCAAGATATATTTCGTAAAGTATATACAGTTTGCCGACATAAACTCAAAAACTTCCCGACGAAATTAGCCGATCGTAAAACAGACAGAACTGTGTGATGATGATGAGTATTTATGTTGTTTATCAGGCCAGAGACTCACTTTTTAGGTAATCAACCGACCTCAAGATTTCTCCCATAATGCTGTTAAAATTGTGTTTTATATCTAAAGGGAGAATATTTTGTAGCAGATGCCACCCTCCTACTTTGCTAAAACGGTGTTATTCTTGTATGCCATTATAGGGTGTAACTGAGCCCCTGGAAAGGTATGTGTAGGTGGACCCTGTGAAGAGGTTTTTTTACTATTTTATTTTTTGTTTATTTGGTGCATGTATATGGAATTATGTACTTTTGATATTTTGGCAGAACTGTGTACAATACCGGCCTTTAATTATAATCTCCTCAAATATGACATACTCGTGTTGCAGTAAATGAAAACGGCGAGGACCTTTTTCACGGTTAATCTGACTATAATTTCATCCTTGGAAAAGTTAACTTTAAAATATAGGTAAATACAAAAAACGAAGCTTGATATGAATTATACAGTATTTGATGAAAAGATTTCTTCCACGTAAGCGATACTTTTGACAACGGGCGTTAAATCCCGTAGAAATTATACGTGTGTGAATACGAGTTATTTCCATTGATTTAACCTACACTACAATAAACTTCCTGCTACTATGGGCTTTAGACCAGAGATCTCGTTTAAGTTGATTGTAAATGAAAGCGAAATAAAAAAGAAAAGACGAAATATGACTTATTTCAAATGTAAGCTTGTTTAATAGCAGCAGTTTGGAACTAAGACAATGGAGGTGTCTGGAAAAAGAGAAACTAATACAAAAAATCCAAAGAATGGCGACCAGAAGGAAATTTTATGTCAACCGTGTCAAGGGGATGGAGATAACATACAAGCAGAAGGTTATTGTGAAACTTGTAATGAATATTTTTGTTCTTCCTGTCTGAAGTTTCATCGTAAACAGTCTGCAACTAAAAATCACGTGATCAAATCTAAGGATGAAATGCCGAAAGTTCAAGTTCAGAGTGACCCGTGCTCGGAGCCGTGCGCTATCCACAAGACAGAGATAGTGAAGTTCTACTGCCAAGAACATGATTCTGTGGGCTGCGGCGATTGTATGGTTCTACATCACAAGTCTTGTAGTGTTCAGCTAGTACCCGATGTATCCGGTAACTATGGCAACAGTCGGGAACTTGAGATGATTAAGCAGAAGGTAGAAGAACTAGAGAAAGAGATAATTTCTTCTAAACGTGAAATAAAACACAACATGAAAGCTGCTGAAGAAACAAAGTCTAAAGTTATTTCTGATATAAAGACGTTCCGGAAAGAATTCAACAGTTACCTGGACCAGGTGGAAGCTGAAATGTTAAAGGAAGTAGACCAATTGAATGCAACAGAAGTCAACTTACAGAGAGAGCGTCAAGCCAAATGTGAAAGTATGGAAGACGAATTGAAAGAATTTCAGAGTAAGTTACATCAGTACTCAGACAAGATTAACCAGCTATTTGTAACAGCAAAACTATCAAAGGAAAGGATCCAGCCGTGTCAAACATCGATTGCAAAAATTGCTTCTAAATGTCACATACAACTCTGCAAGTTTGAACCATCAAAAGATTTGATGTCTCTGAAAATAAAGCATGTTCCCCTAGGAATGCTAACCACAGTGACACACGATAAAAACGTAGTAGAACTAAATAAGAAATTTGTTCAAATGAGAGCAAATTATGTAAAGAAGGTGAATATTCGAGACAAAAATGAAAACCCCAGCTGTTGGATAACAGGACTAGCAATGATTTCCAGTGATGAAATTCTGCTCTCTGATTATGGTAATAATTCTCTAAAGATCTTCCATGTTGGAAGAAATGCTGTCACGCAGAAGTATAAGACACCTGGTGAACCTTGGGATGTCACAGTGATTGATTCTGAAACTGCTGCAACAACGCTTCTAAATAAAAGGAAAATCCTGTTTATGAATACAAAAGATGGACTATCAGAAAGTCATAGGTTGTCAGTCAGAAAAAACTGCCATGGAATTGATTATCGTAATGGTATACTTGCTGTGTCTTTTGTAGATCCACCTGCTGTTCAGGTATTGAATGTGAAAGGAAATATTCTGCATGAAGTTGCTGATGTAAGCATGTTGAAGGATCCAAGCTATATATCACTGAGCAATGACAACAAGAGTATTTTTGTGTCAGACTCAGATATGTCTGCTGTGTATGAACTAACAATAGATGGTCGTCTAAAGAACACGTTCAAATGTGAGAGTATGAAACGTCCAAAAGGACTTGTAGTGACCAGTGATGGAACTGTTGTTGTTTGTGATGTAAACACAAGTAATACAGTGCACATGATAGTACCAGACACCAGAGAAATACTGCCTCTCTCTGTCCAGGATGTACAGAAACCATTTTCTGTTCTTGTTTGTGAAGACCTGAATAAAATTTACATCTCTGAGGATGTAATATCATTGGACAACAGCCGTTTCCTGAAGATATTTGATTTGCTCTCATAACAAATCAGTGAAACGCCCATTGCCAAATTTTTTACTCAGTGACAGAAAGCTGTATTGGTGTTCTTCGTTTTTCAAGGAATCTATAAACTGGAATTATATGCTGAAATAGATTCTGAAGTACAAGGTTTTATATTCTGTGTGAATTCTTTTTCTGGATTAACCTTAAATGAGAAACTACGATTTGTGTTGAATTTTCAGTAAAGTCTTGTAGATTAATTTCATTATGCTAAAGCCAATTTGTAATCATTAGCTATTATAAGATGCTCAAAGAGCTCGACCTATAGCCATTGAGAGAATCTTGTTAACAATAAGAGATGAAATGTATGAGTGATGTGCACCGTTTCTTTGGTGTGACAAACTTTAACAGACTGTAAATAGCAGGATGATTTTTTTTAAAGAAATCTTTGAATAACTAATTTTACGTCTCGACATAATTCAAACAATGGAGGTTTGTCGTGTGTGCGTACGTGTGTCCGTTTATAAGGACAGCATTTTCAGACAGCAGTTATTATCGTATCAGAGTGTTTACTACTGTCTTCATTAGAATCTAGTATAAAAGGACATGTACTCCCTTGATTGTTATTAATAAATTAAAAACAAAATAGTATCTTAATTATAATCAACGTGATAATATCATGAGGCATGCTTGCATTTTTTTTCCTTTTCTTGAAGCTTTTGGTATTTTCTATCAGCGAAGTTACAAGTACCCTTTAGCAAAACATTCCGATTTGTATAAACATGTAGGATATTTTTAATTCTCCAAAAAGAATCATGTTTTGCCACGATGATGAACACAGTCTGCTTTCTACATCATGAAAAGATCTTATTATCAAAAGAACCCTAAGACAAACTCATTCCAAGATTTATTTTCATACTATAGCTTTAAAGTGTGGAATGATATTCCTATTAATTTAACAACTATTTAGACATAAAGTTTTACAAACGGCATTATACAAATGTATAGAAAAGTACAGAACTCTGTATTACTGATGAAAATTTATTCTTACTATTGCAATAGTTGTATATGTATTTGAGTGTCTGGTGTAAGCAATGCGATTACAAAGAAATACCATTTATATTCATTGTATGATATAATTTGATGCACACTTTATGTTGATTTGGCTTTATGTTGCCGTTGTCACATACGGTTGGAGTTACCATGCTTTTTCTTTTCTTTATATCAAGCCATGCCTTGAAATATTGTTATTCACAATGCCCTTTGGTCTAGTGGTTAAGGCATGCGCCTTGGGGCGGGAGGTCGAAGGCTCGAATTTCAACAGGGGTCCGTTCTGATATGGCCGGTTGGTGAGTCACCAGGTTACCGTATGCCTACCTGCCTTGTGCCTGGCAATAAAAAGGATAGGATTTGGGAGGTAAATGGGCTCAGAAAGGTGTCTCATAAGTAAGATATGGCTGGCCCTTTAGGTAGGACACTATAATAAACAAACGCTTTGTATGTTATATGTAACCTCCTCTGTAAATTAAAGCTATTAGTATCCTCATTATTTTGGTTGATTGCTTAATACCCCTAAAGACTAAATTAATGAAGTTTCAATCTGAAAAAAAACCCACAACATTTGTTGTGATATACGCCTGATACATGCACACTTGTACTAAGGTGTGACGCTGATGCTAACATTTGTTACATTTCAAAAATATTATTAAACTGAAAACAAAAAACAATTATGCAGTAACAATAGTAATATTTTAATGTAAAAAGAATGAACATTTATTAGAAAAAAATGACCTCCCAGTTTGTGTCTAAAATTGACAATCTTTGCAATACACCAAAATGGGAGTAAATAGTTAAATCAACGACTCATCATTACGTTTCCAGAAACTAACTAGCAATATGTAGTCTCTATAAAACACACACACAGAGACGATAAAATTTTTCGTTATACTTAGTTTCACCAGTTGCCCCTTTTTAATTGCATTTCTATTGAAGTTGGCCACACTTAGCCACACTCTGTGACCATGACCTTTTGACCTGTACTTTGTTGTTTTTAAGTTACAGCAAAGACATTTGGAACACATGACTGTACAGTTTTGTAAACAGATTCCAGTACTAACCTTGGGTGATCTTGACCCTGACCTTTTGACCTACTTCCTTGTTTGTGAAACTACAGAGATGAAATATGGACAATGTGTACAGTTTTACAAATTAATTAAAACATTTTATTTGAATTACCTTTTTTGACCTTTTAACAAGCTGTGTGTCCTTTGGAACACTGGTACCCAGGTAAGCGATATAGGGTCATTATGGCCCTCTTGTTCTATATTAAATTTGACTCATCAGAGCAATCGAAGGTTACTGTTAGAACTAAACATTGCTTTCGTAGGATAAGGAAAACTGGCACATAAAATATTGGCGATAAAACTTTGACATGCCATCAAACTGTTTTAAACCCCCGTTACTTATGTATGCATCATCTATATGCAAGCTACTTGTGATATACACTTGTCGCACTGACAGAACCACTTGCTACCAAGAGAGTAAAAGTAAGTTTTTACTTAATTTCTAAAAATACGAAAGATTTTGAACCAATCATACAGATGTTGGCGTATTGTGGCCTTACTGTGGGAGGAAACTGAAGAAAACCCTCCTGTCAGATCCAGTGACCACCTACCATCTTTCATACTTCCCAGGACGGGGATCGAACCCCGGTTCCATTGGTGAGAAGCTAGTGCGCTAACCGGACATATTGAAATAATGGACCAACAGCTCATTGATGCTTCATTTCTGTGGCCGAGATTACAGTGTATACCGTGAATGCGGAGTGATACATAGCGAAAATGATGAGAGGTAGTATAATGACCAGTGACAGGTTTGTTGTTTCTAGGCTTTGTATATATACATTAATATAAACAAAAGTTATTATTGCAGTACAGAAGCTTCACACTGCTTAACAAACTGGCTGGGACATGTTATTGGTGTGGAACTCAAATTTAAGTGCGGTACTGGACGTTTACTCTCAACAATTCAGAAGTGTGGTGCAAAACTAGAAATCCATCAAAATTCTTTTGATCTAAACCGCTGTAAAATTAGTCGTGCCTGTTTGGAACAAAATAAATTTCAAATGCTTAAACAGTTATGCATGTGAGATGAAAAATTGTAATGTTACAGTAGTCAAGGTTGTGAGACCAATGCCGAAGACTTTTCCCGCATTACTATTGCTTGTAATTCAGAATTCACATGACTTTAATAAATAAAATGAGTATAATAACAATCATATGTTCTGATCTGGGGTGTCTTGCTCATATCAAAGATGCCCATTGCTGGGAGTCGATCCCATGTTTTCTGGGATACATAACAAACGCACTAATAACTACACCAGTTAGGACCACTCACATCAGTAAGGTGTCAATTATTACGCCAATAAGATCACTGAGTAACATTTTAACTACTAGTTGTGCTTAGATATTTGTTATGTAACCTAAGAATAAAGTGTTGGTCAACAAAGTCCCGCAAATCAAATGCATGTAAGCACATATAATATACACGGAATCAATTATTTCCATAAAAAAATAAGGGGGGTCGAGTGGTTAGAGTAGCTCACTTGAGATCACTGTAACCTCTCATAGATTGCGGACTATGGGTTTGCACCCTGCTACCGACCTTGTCTCTTTATATGAGAAAGTTGGCAGTTTTTGACGGAGGATAGGAGTCTACTACTGATTCTACCCAGGAACAATTGTTAGGTTAACTGTACGCCTGTTAAAATGACCAAAGTTGGAACGGGCGTTATACAACGACAACAACAAATAAGGCCAGTCAACACCAATATGTCATTACGTTTAACCTTTTAATGCTTCAATCTTCAGATTAACGTTGGAAAATGACACCAGTAAATATTATGGTTCCAAGTCAAAAACCTCACAAAATGTAATTTTCAAATGCTTTTCTGCAAAGATAGAGAGAATGGAATAAATATAAGCATCTTTTAAAGAACAGCATTATCTCGGAAAGCACAGAAGTCAAAGGATTGGAATTCTAGTCCTTGTCACAAACTCCTAAAAAACTCAAGTTTTACTAATAGTCCTTTAAACTAAATTCCATGATACCCGCGAGTTTGTTAAGAACCAATGATGGAAGGCATCTTCTGTGACATATACTATAGTACATCAGGAATCTTCTGTTCTAACAGGAAATTCGAAAAATGAAGCAGAAAATATCAAGATATATTTCGTAAAGTATATACAGTTTGCCGACATAAACTCAAAAACTTCCCGACGAAATTAGCCGATCGTAAAACAGACAGAACTGTGTGATGATGATGAGTATTTATGTTGTTTATCAGGCCAGAGACTCACTTTTTGAGTAATCAGTCGACCCCAAGATTTCTCCCATAATGCTGTTAAAATTGTGTTTTATATCTAAAGGGAGAATATTTTGTAGCAGATGCCACCCTCCTACTTTGCTAAAACGGTGTTATTCTTGTATGCCATTATAGGGTGTAACTGAGCCCCTGGAAAGGTATGTGTAGGTGGACCCTGTGAAGAGATTTCTTTTATTATTTTATTTTTGTTTATTTGGTGCATGTATATGGAATTATGTACTTTTGATATTTGGCAGAACTGTGTACAATGACGGCCTTTAATTATAATCTACTGAAATATGACATACTCGTTGCAGTAAATGAAAACGGCGAGGACCTTATTTTCACGGTTAATCTGACTATAATTTCATCCTTGGAGAAGTTAACTTTAAAATATAGGTAAATACAAAAAACGAAGCTTGATATGAATTATACAGTGTATTTGATGAAAAGATTTTTTCCACGTAAGCGATACTTTTGACAACGGGCGTTTAATCCCTTAGAAATTATACGTGTGTGAATACGAGTTATTTCCATTGATTTAACCTACACTACAATAAACTTCCTGCTACTATGGACTTTAGACCAGAGATCTCGTTTAAGTTGATTGTAAATGAAAGCGAAATAAAAAAGAAAAGACAAAATATGACTTATTTCAAATTTAAGCTTGTTTAATAGCAGCAGTTTGGAACTAAGACAATGGAGGTGTCTGGAAATAGAGAAACTAATACAAAAAATCCAAAGAATGGCGACCAGAAGGAAATTTTATGTCAACCGTGTCAGGGGGATGGAGATAACATACCAGCAGAAGGCTACTGTGAAACTTGTAATGAATATTTTTGTTCTTCCTGTCTGAAGTTTCATCGTAAACAGTCTGCAACTAAAAATCACGTGATCAAATCTAAAGATGAAATGCCGATAGTTCAAGTTCAGAGTGATCCGTGCTCGGAGCCGTGCGCTATCCACAAAACAGAGATAGTGAAGTTTTACTGTGAAGAACACGATTCTGTCGGCTGCGGCGATTGTATGGTTCTACATCACAAGTCTTGCAGGGTTCAGCTAGTGCCAGATGTATCCGGTAACTATAGCAACAGCCGGGAACTTGAGAATATTAAGCAGAAGATAGAACAACTCGAGAAAGAGATCATATCTTCTAAACGTGAAATAAAACACAACATGAAAGCTGCTGAAGAAACAAAGTCTAAAGTTATTTCTGATATAAAGACGTTCCGGAAAGAATTAAACAGTTACCTGGACCAGGTAGAAGCCGAAATGTTAAAGGAAGTAGACCAACTGAATGCAACAGATGTAACCATACAGAGAGAGCTTCAAGTCAAAATGTGAAAGTATGGAAGACGAATTGAAAGAATTTCAGAGTAAGTTACATCAATACTCAGACAAGATTAACCAGTTATTTGTAACAGCAAAACTATCAAAGGAAAAGATCCAGCTGTGTCAAACATCGATTGCAGAAATTGCTTCTAAATGTCACATACAACTCTGCAAGTTTGAACCAGCGAAAGATTTGATGGCTCTGAAAATAAAGCATGTTCCCCTAGGAATGCTAACCACAGTGACACACGATAAAAACGTAGTAGAACTTAATAAGAAATTTGTTCAAATGAGAGCAAATTTTGTAAAGAAGGTGAATATTCGAGACAAAAATGAAATCAACTGTTGGATAACAGGACTAGCAATGATTTCCAGTGATGAAATTCTGCTCTCTGATTATGGTAATAATTCTCTAAAGATCTTCCATGTTGGAAGAAATGCTGTCACGCAGAAGTATGAGACACCTTGTGAACCTTGGGATGTCACAGTGATCGATTCTGAAACTGCTGCAGCAACGCTTCCAGTTAAAGGGAAAATTCTGTTTATGAATACAAAAAATGAAATATCAGAAAGTCATAGGTTGTCAGTCAGAAAAGGCTGCCGAGGAATTGATTATCGTAAAAGTATTATTGCTGTGTCTTTTGTAGGTCCACCTGCTGTTCAGGTATTGAATGTGAAAGGAAATATTCTGCATGAAGTTGCTGATACAAGCATGTTGAAGGGTCCAAGCTATATATCACTGAGCAATGACAACAAGAGTATTTTTGTGTCAGACTCAGATAGTTCTGCTGTGTATGAACTAGCAATAGATGGTCGTCTAAAGAACACGTTCAAATGTGAGTGTATGAAACGTCCAGAAGGACTTGTAGTGACTTGTGATGGAACTGTTGTCGTTGTTTGTGATGAAGACACAAGTAATACAGTGCACATGATAGTACCAGACACCAGAGAAATACTGCCTCTCTCTGTCCAGGATGTACAGAAACCATTTTCTGTTCTTGTTTGTGAAGACCTGAATAAAATTTACATCTCTGAGGATGTAATGTCACCGGACAACGACCGTTTCCTGAAGATATTTGATTTGATCTCATAACAAATCAGTGAACTGCACATTGCCAATTTTTTTTACTCAGTGACAGAATGCTGCATTGGTGTTCTTCGTTATATCAGGGAATCTATAAACTGGAATTATATGCTGAAATAGATTCTGAAGTACAAGGTTTTATATTCTGTGTGAATTCTTTTTTGAGTTGATTAACCTTAAATGAAAAACTACGATGTGTGTTGAATTTTCAGTTAAGTCTTGTAAATTTATTTCATTATGCTAAAGCCAATTTATGATCATTAGCTATTATAAGATGCTCAAAGGGCTCGATCTATAGTCATTGAGAGAATCCTGTTGACAATAAGAGATGAAATGTATGAGTGATGTGCACCGTTTCTTTGGTGTGACGAACTTTAACAGACTGTAAATAGCAGGATGAAATTTTTTTAAAGAAATCTTTGAATAACTAATTTTACGTCTCGACATAATTCAAACAATGGAGGTTTGTCGTGTGTGCGTACGTGTGTCCGTTTATAAGGACAGCATTTTCAGACAGCAGTTATTATCGTATCAGAGTGTTTACTATTGTCTTCATTAGAATCTAGTATATAAGGACATGTACTCCCTTGATTGCTATTAATTAATTAAAAACAAAATAGTATCTTAATTATAATCAACGTGATAATATCATGAGGCATGCTTGCTTTTTCCCTTTTCTTGGAGCTGTTGGTATTTTCTATCAGCGAAGTTACAAGTACCCTTTAGCAAAACATTCCGATTTGTATATACATGTAGGATATTTTAATTCTCCAAAAAGAATCATGTTTTGCCACGATGATGAACACAGTCTGCTTTCTACATCATGAAAAGATCTTATTATCAAAAGAACCCTAAGACAAACTCATTCCAAGATTTATTTTCATACTATAGCTTTAAAGTGTGGAATGATATTCCTATTAATTTAACAACTATTTAGACATAAAGTTTTACAAACGGCATTATACAAATGTATAGAAAAGTACAGAACTCTGTATTACTGATGAAAATTTATTCTTACTATTGCAATAGTTGTATATGTATTTGAGTGTCTGGTGTAAGCAATGCGATTACAAAGAAATACCATTTATATTCATTGTATGATATAATTTGATGCACACTTTATGTTGATTTGGCTTTATGTTGCCGTTGTCACATACGGTTGGAGTTACCATGCTTTTTCTTTTCTTTATATCAAGCCATGCCTTGAAATATTGTTATTCATAATGTATGAATGACCGTCTCCTTTGGTCTAGTGGTTAAGGCATGCGCCTTGGGGCGGGAGGTCGAAGGCTCGAATTTCAGCAGTGGTCCGTTCTGATATGGCCGGTTGGTGAGTCACCAGGTTACCGTATGCCTACCTGCCTTGTGCCTGGCAATAAAAAGGATAGGATTTGGGAGGTAAATGGGCTCAGAAAGGTGTCTCATAAGTAAGATATGGCTGGCCCTTTAGGTAGGACACTATAATAAACAAACGCTTTGTATGTTATATGTAACCTCCTCTGTAAATTAAAGCTATTAGTATCCTCATTATTTTGGTTGATTGCTTAATACCCCTAAAGACTAAATTAATGAAGTTTCAATCTGAAAAAAAACAAACCACAATATTTGTTGTGATATACACCTGATACATGCACACAAAACTTGTACTAAGGTGTGACGCTGATGCTAACATTTGTTACATTTCAAAAATATTATTAAACTGAAAACAATTATGCAGTAACAATAGTAATATTTTAATGTAAAAAGAATGAACATTTATTAGAAAAAAATGACCTCCCAGTTTGTGTCTAAAATTGACAATCTTTGCAATACACCAAAATGGGAGTAAATAGTTAAATCAACGACTCATCATTACGTTTCCAGAAACTAACTAGCAATATGTAGTCTCTATTAAAAAACACACACAGAGACGACAAAAATTTTCGTTATACTTAGTTTCACCAGTTGCCCCTTTTTAATTGCATTTCTATTGAAGTTGGCCACACTTAGCCACACTCTGTGACCATGACCTTTTGACCTGTACTTTGTTGTTTTTAAGTTACAGCAAAGACATTTGGAACACATGACTGTACAGTTTTGTAAACAGATTCCAGTACTAACCTTGGGTGATCTTGACCCTGACCTTTTGACCTACTTCCTTGTTTGTGAAACTACAGAGATGAAATATGGACAATGTGTACAGTTTTACAAATTAATTAAAACATTTTATTTGAATTACCTTTTTTGACCTTTTAACAAGCTGTGTGTCCTTTGGAACACTGGTACCCAGGTAAGCGATATAGGGTCATTATGGCCCTCTGGTTCTATATTAAATTTGACTCATCAGAGCAATCGAAGGTTACTGTTAGAACTAAACATTGCTTTCGTAGGATAAGGAAAACTGGCACATAAAATATTGGCGATAAAGCTTTGACATGCCATCAAACTGTTTTAAACCCCCGTTACTTATGTATGCATCATCTATATGCAAGCTACTTGTGATATACACTTGTCGCACTGACAGAACCACTTGCTACCAAGAGAGTAAAAGTAAGTTTTTACTTAATTTCTAAAAATACGAAAGATTTTGAACCAATCATACAGATGTTGGCGTATTGTGGCCTTACTGTGGGAGGAAACTGAAGAAAACCCTCCTGTCAGATCCAGTGACCACCTACCATCTTTCATACTTCCCAGGACGGGGATCGAACCCCGGTTGCATTGGTGAGAAGCTAGTGCGCTAACCGGACATATTGAAATAATGGACCAACAGCTCATTGATGCTTCATTTCTGTGGCCGAGATTACAGTGTATACCGTGAATGCGGAGTGATACATAGAGAAAATGATGAGAGGTAGTATAATGACCAGTGACAGGTTTGTTGTTTCTAGGCTTTGTATATATACATTGTAAACAAAAGTTATTATTGCAGTACAGAAGCTTCACACTGCTTAACAAACTGGCTGGGACATGTTATTGGTGTGAAACCCAAATTTAAGTGCGGTACTGGACGTTTACTCTCAACAATTCAGAAGTGTGGTGCAAAACTAGAAATCCATCAAAATTCTTTTGATCTAAACCGCTGTAAAATTAGTCGTGCCTGTTTGGAACTTGGCAAAATAAATTTCAAATGCTTAAACAGTTATGCATGTGAGATGAAAAATTGTAATGTTACAGTAGTCAAGGTTGTGAGACCAATGCCGAAGACTTTTCCCGCATTACTATAGCTTGTAATTCAGAATTCACATGACTTTAATAAATAAAATGAGTATAATAACAATCATATGTTCTGATCTCGGGTGTCTTGCTCATATCAAAGATGCCCATTGCTGGGAGTCGATCCCATGTTCTCTGGGATACATAACAAACGCACTAATAACTACACCAGTTAGGACCACTCGCATCAGTAAGGTGTCAATTATTACGCCAATAAGATCACTGAGTAACATTTTAACTACTAGTTGTGCTTAGATATTTGTTATGTAACCTAAGAATAAAGTGTTGGTCAACAAAGTCCCGCAAATCAAATGCATGTAAGCACATATAATATACACGGAATCAATTATTTCCATAAAAAAATAAGGGGGTCGAGTGGTTAGAGTAGCTCACTTGAGATCACTGTAACCTCTCATAGATTGCGGACTATGGGTTTGCACCCTGCTACCGACCTTGTCTCTTTATATGAGAAAGTTGGCAGTTTTTGACGGAGGATAGGAGTCTACTACTGGTTCTACCCAGGAACAATTGTTAGGTTAACTGTACGCCTGTTAAAATGACCAAAGTTGGAACGGGCGTTAGACTCATACAACGACAACAACAAATAAGGCCAGTCAACACCAATATGTCATTAAGTGTAACCTTTTAATGCTTCAATCTTCAACCAGTAAATATTATGGTTCCAAGTCAAAAACCTCACAAAATGTAATTTTCAAATGCTTTTCTGCAAAGATAGAGAGAATGGAATAAATATAAGCATTATCTCGGAAAGCACAGAAGTCAAAGGATTGGAATTCTAGTCCTTGTCATAACTCCTAAAAACTCAAGTTTTACTAATAGTCCTTTAAACTAAATTCCATGATACCCGCGAGTTTGTTAAGAACCAATGATGGAAGGCATCTTCTGTGACATATACTATAGTACATCAGGGATCTTCTGTAACAGGCAATTCGAAAAATGAAGCAGAAAATATCAAGATATATTTCGTAAAGTATATACAGTTTGCCGACATAAACTCAAAAACTTCCCGACGAAATTAGCCGATCGTAAAACAGACAGAACTGTGTGATGATGATGAGTATTTATGTTGTTTATCAGGCCAGAGACTCACTTTTTGAGTAATCAGTCGACCCCAAGATTTCTCCCATAATGCTGTTAAAATTGTGTTTTATATCTAAAGGGAGAATATTTTGTAGCAGATGCCACCCTCCTACTTTGCTAAAACGGTGTTATTCTTGTATGCCAATATAGGGTGTAACTGAGCCCCTGGAAAGGTATGTGTAGGTGGACCCTATGAAGATGTTTTTTTTATTATTTTATTTTTTGTTTATTTGGTACATGTATATGGAATTATGTACTTTTGATATTTTGGCAGAACTGTGTACAATACCGGCCTTTAATTATAATCTCCTCAAATATGACATACTCGTGTTGCAGTAAATGAAAACGGCGAGGACCTTTTTTTCACGGTTAATCTGACTATAATTTCATACTTGGAAAAGTTAACTTTAAAATATAGGTAAATACAAAGAACGAAGCTTGATATGAATTATACAGCATTTGATGAAAAGATTTTTCTTCCACGTAAGCGATACTTTTGACAACGGGCGTTAAATCCCGTAGAAATTATACGTGTGTGAATACGAGTTATTTCCATTGATTTAACCTACACTACAATAAACTTCCTGCTACTACTGGACTTTAGACCAGAGATCTCGTTTAAGTTGATTGTAAATGAAAGCGAAATAAAAAAGAAAAGACAAAATATGACTTATTTCAAATGTAAGCTTGTTTAATAGCAGCAATTTTGAACTAAGACAATGGAGGTGTCTGGAAAAAGAGAAACTAATACAAAAAATCCAAAGAATGGCGACCAGAAGGAAATTTTATGTCAACCGTGTCAAGGGGATGGAGATAACATACCAGCAGAAGGCTATTGTGAAACTTGTAATGAATATTTCTGTTCCTCCTGTCTGAAGGTTCATCGTAAACAGTCTGCAACTAAAAATCACGTGATCAAATCTAAGGATGAAATGCCGATAGTTCAAGTTCAGAGTGACCCGTGCTCGGAGCCGCGCGCTATCCACAAAACAGAGATAGTGAAGTTCTACTGCCAAGAACATGATTCTGTGGGCTGTGGCGATTGTATGGTTCTACATCACAAGTCTTGTAGGGTTCAGCTAGTACCCGATGTATCCGGTAACTATGGCAACAACCGGGAACTTGAGACGATTAAGCAGAAGATAGAACAACTAGAGAAAGAGATAATTTCATCTAAACGTAAAATGAAACACAACCTGAAAGCTGTTGAAAAAACAAAGTCAAAAGTTATTTTTGAAATTAAGACTTTCAGGAAAGAATTCAACAGTTACCTGGATCAGGTGGAAGCTGAGTTTTTACATGAAATAGACCAGCTGAATGTCACAGATGTCACCTTACAGAGAGAGCTTCAAGCTAAATGCAAAAGTATGGAAGACGAATTGAAAGAATTTCAGAGTAAGTTACATCAGTACTCAGGCAAGATTAACCAGTTATTCGTTACAGCAAAACTATCAAAGGAAAAGATCCAGCTGTGTCAATCATCGATTGCAGAAATTGCTTCTAAATGTCATATACAACTCTGCAAGTCTGAACCATCGAAAGATTTGATGTCTCTGAGAATAAAGCATGTTCCCCTAGGAACTGCTAGTCACAGTGAAAAAAACAACAACTGAAAATGTAGTAAAACTAAATAAGAAAATTGTTCAAATGAGAGCAAAATTTGTGAATAAGGTGAATGTTCGAGACAAAAATGAAGAGGCTAACTGTTGGATAACAGGACTGGCAATGATTTCCAGTGATGAAATTCTTCTCTCTGATTATCACAATATTTCTCTAAAGATCTTCCATGTTGGAAGAAATGCTGTCACGCAGAAGTATAAGACACCTGGTAAACCTTGGGATGTTACAGTGATCGATTCTGAAACTGCTGCAACAACGCTTCCAGATGAAGGGAAAATCCTGTTCATGAGTACAAAAGATGGACTATCAGAAAGTCATAGGTTGTCAGTCAGAAAAGGCTGCCGAGGAATTGATTATGGTAATGGTATAATTGCTGTGTCTTTTGTAAGTCCACCTGCTGTTCAGATATTGAATGTGAAAGGAAATATTCTGCATGAAGTTGCTGATACAAGCATATTGAAGTGTCCAAGCTATATATCACTGAGCAATGACAACAAGAGTATTTTTGTGTCAGACTCAGATAGTTCTGCTGTGTATGAACTAACAATAGATGGCCAACTAAAGAACACGTTCAAATGTGAGAGTATGAAAGGTCCTAGAGGAATGGCAGTGACCAGTGATGGAACTGTTGTTGTTTGTGATCAAGACACCAGTAATACAGTGTACATGATAGTACCAGAAACAAGAGAAATACTGCCTTTGTCTGTACAGGATGTGCAGAAACCATTTTCTGTTTTTGTTTGTGAAGAACAGAATAAACTGTATATCTCTGAGTTTATTTTAGCGAAGGAGAATGGGTTCATAAAGATGTATGACTTGCTTTAGAAACAAATAACAGGTTCGGGCACATATGCATTCTCTGAAATGTTTGAACGAGCAGAAAGAAACATGTGTGTGTGAAGAACAAATTATTTTGAACGCAATGTACATGAACGTACCAGACACAAGAGAAATACGGCCATTCCCTGTGCAGGGAGATGTATGACTTATAAATCAAAGCATGTGCCCCCTGAAAGTTGAGAGAATAAAACATTTGTGTGAAGAACAGAAAAAAAGAACACCTTACGTTTATAGTTATCAAATTTAGTAATATATTCCATGTGAAAGTAGATGTTTAGTTTAACTCGAAACAAAATCTCAATGTCTGAGATTAAAGACAGTTGTATTTACCACGTTTTGTCATACCGGTATTTATTGCAATTGAAACGGAAATGAATTTTCATCGTAAGATTTATCATAGGGATTGCTTAAAGGGATCTGTGGTAAATCGTACTGAATTTGAAGGAAGTCATAAAATAATAAATGATGTGCTTCTGAGATGGTGAACTTTGACGAGCTGAAAAAAATTAACCAAAAACATTTTTGTTAGCCCGCCTAATGTGAGTTTGACATAAGTGACATGATGTGTGTACATGCTAGAGTCTAGATGATCTTTAGAAGAAAAACATGCTAACAACATAATATTATTATTTAGAATTTTTCAGTAAACAGTGTTTTTTTATATCTGAGCGTGTAACATTGAGTCCATGAGTATCTTACATTTAAGGGCATGTACTCCCTGGTTTGCTATTAATAACTTGAAAACAAAATAGTTTTTGATTAAGCAACATGATAATTGTGAGGAATGCATTCATTTTTTTTTCGTTAGAGTTGTTAGTAAACTATTATCTATCAACAAGGTTGCTATTATCCATCAGCAAAGTATTCAACCATGTACATGGGATATTTTTATTGTCCAGAATGAAAAAAAGTATATCTGGCACCTTGAAAAAAAAAGAGCCAAGATGGTCCTATATCGCTCGAATGAGTCAACAGATAACATACATAACTATGATCATAGTTCATTTGTAATATACAACTACATGTATATATATCTGAATATAATAGGATTTGGTTTTGTTTCATTATATTCCTAGAGTATAATGTGGGCTCAAGAGAGTTCATAATGTTTTATTTTTATTTTAACCTGGTGACCTTAATTATTTTTGGCTCACTGTGACTTACTTCAGAAGTTAAACTAGAGGTTACTGAAAACAGACCTTCTGACCTATTTCATTATGATAGGGTACGAAAGTCAGTCGTCTCTAGTGTTCATAAATTAAATGTGGACAACGACATCAGGCGATCATAATAACTCACATTGATTACTTTGCACAGGTACCTGTAGATAAGTGATGTTATAATTTGAAGAATATTTATATTCCCATGAATGGTTACCCATGCAGCTGTGCTTATAGCCAGGTTTCACTCAATACCTTGTGCTCAACAGATTTTAATTCATTTAAGTATTTAGAAATATACTGGAAGTTTTTGATGTCCTACAATATTTACTGAAATAAAAGGTATTAAATCAATTTTAGGTAACTGAAATACTGTCATGACAGCAGCCAAAAAAAAAAAAATTTAAAAATAAAAAAAATTTTTTAATAAAAGGGGGGAAAAAATTTTAAATAAATTTTTTAAAGAGGAAAATTTTTTTATGTTTTTATTTTTTGGCAGGTGCAAATATTCTGCTGATTTTTGATACCGGTATAATGAATAATATTTGCACCAAGATATATCGGGGAAATAATAATGTTTTTGCCACAATTATTAACAGAGTCTGCTTTCTACATCATAAAAGGATCTTATTTACAAAAGAGACCTATGACAAACTTATACAAAGATTTTTTTAATATAGCTTAAAAGTGTGGAACGATATTCATACTAATTTGAAAACTGGATAGACATAAAGTTTTTCAAATAACATTATAAATATTATCTCCATGACAAAGTATAGTAAGTATTCATATTACTGGTGAAATTTTATACCTAGTATTGCAATAGCATATAACATGTATTTGTGTGTCTGTCATAGATAATGTGATAACAAAAATGTATAGCCATTGTATGACATAACTTAGGCTGGATTTATTATGATTGTTGTGTTTATGTGGTCTGCATTTGGTTTGTTTTTCATATACAGTTTAAAATGCATGATTTTTCTTTTCTTCTAAGTACCAAAGGAAATTAAGCTCTGTCTTGCTATATTGTAAATCATGATGTACATTAATATATGGAACCTTTGTAAAATAAACATGTAAGTATATTTACTGATGTTATTTTACTGATGCTGTTTTACTGATGGTTTGATAATCCTGAAGACTTAAATGAAGTTTTAATTTGACAGAAGCATTTGTTACTGTGATAATGTGCATGACCCTTGCTTGCATGCAAAACTTGAACTAAGTTGCGATGCTGATGCAAAAACAACAATTTGTTCAGCTATTGCCATGCAATACAAAGTTCTCTATACGTTTTGAGCTTTCGGGTCAGTGTATCTATAAAGAAGGGTGTACATAGGTAAAACAATGAAAATGGCAAGGAGAACATGAATGTTACAGTTCATTTATTTTGCAATATAGATACAGCTGTATAAAACCATGGTTAAGACCATGGTATAAGTGTGACCTTGACCTAAGGGGGTAGGAGGCTACATATCCTTATGGTAAAGGGTAATAATTGTGGGACTACATTCCATACATGTACAAGCTACAGATGGGAAAAATTGCTATATAACACTATGTGAAAGGGTTTGAGCCCCAAGTGTGACCTTGACTTCCAGAGTGGGTGGCTGGGTGTTGTGCATGACACATTTTCACATCACAGGGGTAACAATCCTGTGAAGTTATATTGAAATTATTCAATGTACTAAAAAGATACAGAGCGGACAGAAAATATTGCAATTTTACACTAACTTACAGAGCCCTTAAGTATGACATTGAGCTGGGGAGCAGGTGACTGTGTATTGCGCATGACACACCTTCATTATGTGGATAACAATTGTGTAAACTTATATGAAAAAACATCCATGCATGTGGAAGACAAAGATCGGAAACACAATGGCATGTACAGTCAAATTTGACCATTGAGCTCTGACCTTTGTTTGGGTAAACGAAGTTTAACACCATGGATTTAACATATTTAAGAGATAAAACACTATCTTTACAAGCATAACCTCGAAAGACAACATAGTGCAGTTGGTAACCTACAGAACTTCAACCCTGAGCAATTTAAGTTCAAAACCTGATCTTTTATTTTAAAGAATTTCCTCATGTGTATATTATAGGTCCCAGTTTAATTTAATATTTTCATAAGATTTATCTCATCGTATTTTTCATTTCATGTATTCATGCATTTAGGCCATACACCTTTTTTCCATTTATATTTTAAAGTTTTTGTTTAAATTCATTGTAACATTTCAGTTCATTTCACATAACAATAAAATTCAAAGTTCGCCCTCGTATCCGTCTCTGAATCATTGGATGCCTGGGCTTCCGACCCTAGATTGATGACAACTGGATCATCTAGCTTTTACAGGACTATGTAAGAACATTTTGCTTGCTTTGGGCATGACAGGATTTTGTAGATTTACATGAATATGAGCTAATAGAATTTACGATTTTGTTTATACTTTATTTAAAAAAATAAGTGTATTGTAGGATTCAGACTCGGTACCTTACCTACAGTATTCAAGCCCCGTTACCCTCAACACAATACCACCGTGAGATGACTCTTACCTCATGTGTGATTATTATTGTATCATGTAAATCCTAATTTACATAAAATCCAGAATGGAACAGAATTCTAAAAATACAAAAGTGCAGACGAGGCTCAACAAACAATTTTTACCAGTAGCAGCGCTTTAGCCCTAAGTTTGACCGTCACTTTGTGATGGTTGTTGTGCGTGACACACCCTTGGGGTATGGGTAACAATTGTGTGAAGTTATATCAAAATGAGTCCATGTAACTATGTGGAAGATACCGAACAGAAAAAAATGTGAACAAACAGACGGACAGATAAATGGAGCAGTGAAAACCTATAGTCCCTGAACCAGTAGAGGACTAATAATAGGTTGCACCATTCTTTGAACAGTGGAATTATAAAGTAGTGGTGTTTGTATGAACATTGTGTCATACTTAACGTTGGAGGAAGTTTGAATGTTTTCTTAAAATCTTAATTCCAATTATGTTATTTTGTGATAACATTCACATACTGATTTAATGTGGGGTTTTGTACGTGTTATTCTTTTACGTTAAGACAAAAAAGTACTTTCAAAATCTATTTTATTATCTTGTATTCAATCTCATGTACTTTACATACATTTTCAGGTGATTCAAACACACGACAGTGCTTTGGCATAAACAATTTTTTACATTGTTACATAAAGATTTATGCTATTTACATGTAAATAAAGCGTAAAAAAGCAATGTATCACAGGTAAATCACTAATATAACAAAACATTAATGATTTTTTAAAGACTTTCTTACCAGTAAGACACAAATGTCTTCGATATTGGCCAACTTGATTTAAATGAATAAAAACAGCAAAGCAATAGGTACAAAAATTGTTCCCAAGTTTATATGTATACAAATTTCATATAAAAATATGGCTTAGAAATGGTAAAATTGTCATTACTGTTAGTGCAGTACAAATATACAGGCATTTTGCAACCTAGAAAGAAACCGAGTTTGAAAACATGGACTTGAATTTTGTCTAGAAGGTAAAAAATGGATTAAAAAATACATCTTTTTATGCAGGTGGTCTTTATTCACAGGTGTTTCTAATATTATATGAATAGTCCGCTTTGGTCTCCCTGCTGGTCTTTATTCACAAGGTGGTCTTTATTTGGAGGGGTCTTTAACACAGGTTTGACTGTAGATATATATATCCTCTACCACTTTAACTTCCAATGCTCCAATATTCTTGTAACAATATGGAATCAGAAATTACCTTGACCCTGATGTGTGCAGTAAATTTTGCACATGCATATGTGTTAAACCTTCAATTTGATTCCACGATAAGTTTGCTACATACCACTTTATTTTACCTCAAACATTTAAAAAGAGCTTGAAGCTGGTTAAGTAAGTAACCACTGGGAATGTTTCTGGGAAAAAACTTGTAAGTTGTGACTGCTGCTGGCAGCATATAGGATTAACTTTTATTTTTGGCAACTGGGAATGTTTTTCAGCTGGCGTCTGGTAAAAGCTATTGAGAACTTGAAAAAAAAACTTCTGTGTTTCTGGGAAAAACTGTTTTTGGTGGCTTTATGGAATGGTGTTATTATGATCAATGAAATTACCATTCAGGTTAAGTCAACTACACTTGCTCCCGGGAACAAGAGAACGCCTGTAATGCCCAAATGGTCCTAGACTTAATGCATAGGACCCTTATGCCAAATGACTATGATACACAATTGTACTGTTGAAGGTCTCCAAAAACTTGATATTTAACCTTCTGATTTCAGAAAAAAAAGTCTCTACAAACTCTGAATAACTTTGACCTGAAAATGCTTTAGTTATTGATTTGTTCAATGTCAACTTGATCTTCACTTTAGAACAACTGACCTCAAAATTCAGGAAGGCCATTTACTACTTAAGAGGTTGGGGTAGAAGCTCAAAATATTTCAAAATAAAGACACTGCACTATTTAAGAAGATATGGGACCTATAAAGTTTAAATGCAGTTGACTGTTTTGCTCTGGAGATGCTGGCTGTTTAACACTGAAAGAATTCTTGACAAGTAAAGTCAGCATACATGCAAAATGACATTCTTCATATTGTAACAAAATATCACAAAACAAAAATCTGAAAGACAGACAAAGGCAAAATAATTGTACCTATAGGTAAAATCAACTTTATGAAATAAACAATATCTGTAATTATTACTGTGAACTCATCTAAGTTCATCGGCATTAAATTTCATGAAGTTTTAATAAAATGCATTATCTTATGTTTTTTGGTTGTTTACTGAAGTAGACTTTTATACATGAAATAAACAGAAAACAATTGTCCTCAACTTAGATTTGTTGATTCAGTTGTAAAGCTGTTTCTCATAGGTATCTTAAAATGGAGGATCCGCCAACCAATGAAATTCATGAAAATTAGTACCGTGAATATTAATGGATTCACAGTATATCTTTGATTATCTCTCTGGACATTGCACATTCACGATAGAAATTTATATGCATAAACTAAAACTATTTTCATGCAATAATAAAATATAAAGGCTTTAAAATATCTTGGGAAAAAGGAACATATCTGTATATTTTCATTGGCTACTTTGTCTAAAAAATTTCTACATATGGACAATTATCTTAAGTGTGCTCTATAGCGAAACATATTTTCAACGGCAGCTTTACACTTTTAATAGCAATACTGGCATTTGAAGCTGAAAAGCAAAAAGCATAATTTAATATGCCAATATCCAAGTCAAGCATTTTTAAAATATCAACACACATGTATCATACAAGACTTACAGACAAACATTGCTTAAGTTCCCAGGACCATAATTACAAGTAGCTCTTATTTTACCAAGAAAGATGTCTTACTGGCAAAAATGACTTTTATTTGTACCAAAAACATTAATAACTTTACTTTTTGAATCCATGTGTTTTTACACATGTTTGAAATATAGAGCAGTCTTTTTTCAATGACATTGCAAAAAATAAGAAAGGCAACTTTTTTCGTGAAGAAATGACTTTTATACAAAAGAGATGAATATGTCAACATTGTTTTAGAGTGAATAGAACATGGTTCTATCATTATCCTATCAGTATACTTAGCTTTCAATATCAGTCAATTCAAAGAGATCCTGGGACTTTGAGTTCATTTGAATTTTTATGTCATCAAGTTATCATTTAATTAAATACCACCAAAACAAGTGAATCATAAAACTGCATGGTGAACTTGTGATTTGTCTCCCTTTAACAAAATTATGTCTTTAAAAAAAACAACAACAATATATGGTGTGTTTTTGAGAGTATTTAGAACACCATCATTTTAAAAACATCTTCCAGTAGATATACCAGGAAAAAACGTAAAAAAGAAAATTAAGTAAATATTATTTTCCTAATAAAAGTTTTCACACTGAGACATAGTAATAAACAGTAATAAATAATTTCAAAATTTAAATGGACAGCATTTTAAATGACTAGTATTTCTCATTGGCATTTGATTATTAGTAACACTGATCTAATAAGGTGTAAGTAACAGTTCTATATCAAGATATAAAAGTAAACTCTCTAGACTCTAAGTACATATGACTTTTGTTACTTCTGAAAAAAACTTCAATAAAACCTACTACATGTATATAGTTACTTAAGTAATCTCAATACACCATGACATGGGTCAACAATCTTTAAAGTTCAATATTTTTATATCTTAGTATCAATATTCCTCTATAACTTAGTGACAAAGTTTTGCCACATTATCATGAAAAAAATTCTGACATTATATACTAGTAACACAATTTATGTGAAGCATTCAATGATGGAAGTCATACCCCGTTGTTCATACCCATAGTATATCCTAAGAAATAAATCAATTTAAATTTTCTCCACATGCATTTATTTGTGGCAGGTATATAGACTACATTTGATTGTATTGGTATTGTGCCTAACCTAGGAAGCCTGTTTGACATTGCCAACTTGAAGACAGACTTACCATAAAGAACATTCAAAGGGAGAATTCACAGGAATACAGAAATCAAGAGGGCCATGATGGCGCTATATCGCTCACCTGACTACCATTGGCTATAATACAAGGGCTCATGATTCTAACATAATTCGTAGAGGTCCACTTCACAATGCTAAGTAACATTCCAAATATCTATTCTCTGCCTGTCAGCCTTCTTGATTTTTTTTAAGTTTTCCCTATATAAGCCTATGTGAAATCAAGTCACCTTCCCTCCCCCACCCTCCCGGGAAGGGTTAATTTTGACCTGGGGGTCATGATTTGAACAATCTTGGTAGAAGTCCAATAGGCATTTTTACATGCCAAATATCTAATCTCTAGGCCTTGTGGTTTCAGAGAAGAAGATTATTTAAGTTTTTCCTATATAAGCCTATGCAAAACCAAGTGACCCCGCCGCCCCACCCCAGGGTCAATTTGACCCAGGGGTCATGATTTGAACAATTTTGCTAGAGGCACAGAAAAGTTATAGATTAATACTTCAAGTGGTTAATGATATATGTGCATGACAGTGCCAGTTGCACACAACACTTACACTTTAACTAGAAATGTCTAAGTACAAATCAAGAAACATTTTCACAGAGTTACAGATAGGTGTCATGATGGTGCAGAAGTACTCCAACTTTCAAAGTTACTGTAATATCTCAAATGGTTAAGTCAACTAGTGGACAAGAATGAAAACTTTAACCGAGTTTCTAAGTAGATAATTAAAAAAAAAAATCTTTGACAGTGTTACCATTTCTTGCCTACAGGTGGGGGTAATGATGCAAACAAGTATTCTAACTTTATAAGCAATATCTCTAAGGGTTAAGTGAATAAGTGGATTTTACCCATATTCAATGTATTTTCTACGTCAAAAAAGGGTCATCATTTTGACAAAAATCTTGACAGAGTTATGTACTCTTGTCTGTTGACGGAGGTCATGATGGTAAACAAGTATGGTAAGTCTCAAAGCAATACCTGTAATGGTTTTGAAATAAAGTGGAGTGGTACGAAAAACTTAACCAAGGTGTGACACAAATGTGGACACCAACGGGAGTAGGATAGCTCCCCTTCTCTTTGAAAATTTGAGCTAAAAATGTAAAAAAGAAACTTAAGTTTTGTGATAATAAAGTATTCAAACTGAGACATAGTAATAAACAGTAATAAATAATTTCAAAATTTGAATGGACAGCATTTTAAATGACTAGTAAATCTCACTGGCATTTGATTATTAGTAACACTGATCTAATAAGGTGTAAGTAACAGTTCTATATCAAGATATAAAAGTAAACCCTCTAAACTCTAAGTACATATGACTTTTGTTACTTCTGAAAAAAACTTCAATAAAACCTACTACATTGTACATGTATATAGTTACTTAAGTAATCTCAATACACCATGACATGGGTCTACAATCTAAGTGTTTAAGTTCAATATTTGCATATCTTACTATAAATGTTCATCTATAACTTAGTAACGAAGTTTTGTCAGATTATCATGAAAATCTCACATAATATAGTAAGACAATTTATATGAAGCATTGAATGATGCAAGTCATGCATCTTCACTGATGTCATAGTATAACCTAAGGAATAAATCAATTTAAACTTTCTCCATATGCTTTTACTTGTGGCAGGTAATGATCAAATTTGATTGGTATTTGAATCAATTGATTGACACTGCATCATTCTAATTGCTACCTTTCTTATTTGTCCTAAATCTATTACTCATTGAATTACTTTCTTTATATCAAGAACAGTTGAGCATTTCATAGGCCCTCTTCTCTCTCTCTAAAATATTACCCTTCCCCAAAACAGACTCAAGAGAGCTGAAAATATGAAAAGTTTGAAGACTGTCCTTAATTAGTCTAGTAAAAACTGGTCCTCAACAAATTTCAAAATTTCCAATGCTATTCCTCTATACCACTGACACCCCAACACTGACTCCCTAAAAGAACAAACAATTTAATTGAAGCATCCAAGAAACTAACTGAAATCTTAATCCAACCCCCCCCCCCGCCCACACACACACAATTGTAAAAATTTACCATCCCTTAAATATAGCCTAAAATAAACCTTTTACCCAACCCCCAAAAAATCCTAATTTGTTTAACACATGCAGTATGGAGTACACCATCCTGTAATTTCCAGGCAGTTTCAACCAAAGTGTTAATCTGCATCCAAACTGGATGATTTTAGATCTACTAGTAAGGTATGAATGTTAAAAAATTTGCAGTTTTGTCATAGATAGGCCACATTGTGCTGTACTAACACAATTTCAGAGACTGACCATCAACTGACTGAGAATAACCTCTGACCTTTTGCAAGTCAATGCAACAGACAATTTGACTGTCTGTGAAGCCAAGGGCCTTCCACTATCAATACACTCAATACACAGACACTGTTATCCTTTCATGAACTACCAATTATCAAAATTTAAATGGAATGTTTCAAATAGTAATTTAAAAAGCAAGTTGTAGCATAATGAAACCTGAACAAAGATTGTTGTCCAAAAGTTGTCAAGTTGTCGCATATGAAACCTGAACAAAGTTTGTTATCCAAAATGGTGCATACATGTACATTATTAAACTTATGTGCATACAATTATTGGATAAACTAACTGTGGCATAAACATATTTTTTTATACATGTATCTACTTTATAAGTCATTGCACAAATCCTGAAGCTCTAATGCTACAAATTGTGTTACTTAGTTTTTGCCATAATGTATAATAGAATCAATATGAGTATTATTTTTGTAAAATTTTCCGTTTCAACAAAATTTAGAATATGTGAATATATGATTTTCAAGTCTAATTGCATGTAATACAAAATAAGAGCATTATTTAAAGCATATTTACATTGTATAGAATGACTTCAACAGTAGACAGAATAAAATAACAATTATTTGACCTTTATATAATTCCGCAAAACAAAAGATTATATAAATATATCGATAAAATATGTATAATTGTGTCAAAATTTAAATAAACACTGTATGAAAACCAGTTTTAACAAATAAAACAACCTATTGATTTGATATAAAAACAACTTTGGACTGGAATG
The DNA here is from genome assembly GCA_022818135.1 of Saxidomus purpurata. Taxonomy (NCBI): domain Eukaryota; kingdom Metazoa; phylum Mollusca; class Bivalvia; order Venerida; family Veneridae; genus Saxidomus; species Saxidomus purpurata. The sequence goes on along the minus strand of JAFMSR010000001.1, from coordinate 26,942,014 downwards.
GTGTCTTGGCAAATGCCTGCTTCAACAGTTTTGGCTGGGGGCTGATGAAACCCCATTAGTCAATTACTATTTCTAATAAGAGTGAGGAACTCTTCCCGTGTCTTTGGATCCTCGCGGAACACACCAAGCATCGTGCTCGTCACAGTACGGCTGTTCAGCTTCTGTACTCCTCTCATTACCATACACATATGCCTGAAATAGACATGACACAATATGCTTAAAATAGACATTACACAATATCCCTAAAATAGACATGACACAATATCTCTAAAATAGACATGACACAATATATTTTAAACAAAAAAATTAAAATGGACTCTCACCCTTCTGGCAGTCAATGCAGATCATGATCAGCCTGCACATCAATGATTGTTTACTATTCAGTGTGTATATTTTCAGCACACATCCCTTTGAACATTTAATGATACTAAACAAACTAAAGACGGAAAGAAATGTCAACTCTATAAAGTCAGCAAAGCAAGACTTAGTGTAAATGACCTAAATATATGTAACCAGGTCTTTGTTTTATTTGTGCAAAAAATGTTTGGTAATCTTCCTTGGATCTGACACTACTTCAAGATAAAATATAAAACTGATATAGCCCATATTTGTATGGTGCAATAGAGAACTAAACAATCATTTTAACCATCGTAGCATACAAATGATACTTACGTTGCTTCGACTACGACACCTACTCCCGCAGGTTGTATGGCCTCAGTAATTGCTACAGCTATCTGTTTAGTTAAACGTTCCTGCACTGAAAAAAGTACATGTGGGATACTTTAACTGTATTGAATGTAATAATAATTACGATAAATATGCAAAACACAGAATAGTCACTTTTGTTAATGAAAATTTAAGTTAGGACTGCAATGAAACACCTGGCTCTGTTAGAATTTACATGAGCTTCAATACTTTTTAATAAGTTTCCGCTTCAATCGAATCTGGTTACTGGCATTACTTTGGGGAATGTTAGTGTGCAGACTGGCACATTGGGTGTGTAATTTTTATTTCAGCTTGATAATTTTATTAAGCAATTGAGTATCTACATCAAACTTTGTACACAAGTATAGCTTACGTGGAGAGGAAAACTAAGATTGCAGTTTGGCAGTCAAGGTCAAGAACGTTGTTTCTGGCTAGCAATGTAGTTCCAACAATAAATAAGTAGACGTTATGAAGAGGGAGCTTTAGTTTGCATTTAGCAATATTTGGGTCAAGGTCATACTTGAATGTCAAGGGTCAAATGCTTCTATTTCCTTATTTCATGTACATGTATTTATTTTCAATTTATGCTGTAATATACAAAAGTCATGTACTGTTATAATATTTCACCATTTTTTATTAATCATTTACAGCACAATTTCATCTGTGCAAAACTTAATATAATCTTCCATAATGTAACCCGATTTCTATATGCAGTGCTGCAGTAAGATCATGATCTGCACTTTTTGCTATTCAGTTGATGAATTTTGAGCAGGCACCCCTATGAACAGTTAATGGTACTGTCTAAATTTGAAGATGGAACCGTCCATTTTACAGATTTAGTGATGTAAGGGTTATATGATACACAATGTAGTTATACAAACAAAAACTTACCTTGTAATCTTCTACTAAATATTTCTACAATTCTGAAAAAGAAAAGAAAACTTACATTACGTTAATTTTATGTCACTACATTGTCTTCTTTGCATTAATACTTTTAATTAAATTGGAAATGTCTGTCAATGGTACAGCAGAAAAATAACACACAGAAAGGTACATTTCACTGGCTTTTTTTACCCATAAATCCAAATTTGAAACAATCATAATTCTGAAATAATGGGATTGAAAGTTATTATCCTTGTTTTAAAGCTGCTCACTCTAATTTCAGGTGAAAAAATTAATTTCTCCAAAATAATATATTCAAGAATAAAATGTAAAAGTAAATGCAAGAATCAACAATGAAAGTAAAAATCTAAGGTAGCAATTGAAATTGTTGGTAGGCTACGCTGGTTATATGGTTATATTGGAATTTCAAAAGCGTGTGCAATGCTTTATTATTTGGAAGCGAATAATTTCAAATTTACAGATATGCTCGACAGGAATTTATACTGGGACCTTTTTATATTACTATTCCTTCTTAAATATGTTATTTTCAGAGAGGTTGGGGAACTTTTTTTCTGAGAGCAAGCAGCTTTAAATGAAAACAAGAGCTGTCTATAAGACAGCACGCTCGACTATTGTGGGTGCTTGCTAATTAAACAAAACTTTTATCAGTATAATAGCAAAACAAAATTCTGCTGACTCTAAAGTATAAACTAGGAAAGTTGAATCATAAAAAAGTCAAAATCTATCACTATCACTATATAACTGCCATAAGTGGTTACTGAAGATGTGAATGATAGTACCTAGCATGCAAAACTTTAATGCAAAACTTTAATGCAAAACTTTAACCAGATTTTCAAAGTGAAACAAGGGCCATAATTTGCACTAAATTTATACAAGAGTTATCTGACTTGACTGTGTGACACCCCTAATGCCATAATTGAAGTTTTAAGTCAATATCATAAGGTGGTTACTAAGATATGTACAGAATAGTACCTTGCATGCAAAACTTTAACCAAATTTTCAAAGTCAAACAAGGGCCATAATTTGTACTTAATCTATACAAGAGTTATCTGACTTGACTGTGTGGCACCCCTAAAGACATTAACAAAAAGTTTCAAGTCAATATCATAGTAAGTGGTATCTGAGATATGTGCATGACAGTACCTAGCAGGCAAAACTTTAACCAAAGCTGCAACGCCAACGCTTACGCTGACATTGATGCCGACACACAAGTGACTGTAATAGCTCTCCATATTCTCCGAATAGTCGAGCTAAAAATGTGAAAATCTATTTGAAACAAATGGTAGTTGCAAAGGTACTGGTGAACCTAACTGTATGTACATGTCTCTATTATTAAAATCATTAGTTTAAAAGAGGCATATTTTTTCTAACATTCGAGCAGAAGTTATTGATCACACTGGAAAAGAGAATAGAATTAAATCAGATCAATTGAAGCGGAGAGGGTGACAAATACTTTCATACTAGAAAAGTCTTCTGTTAATATAGTGGAATGTATTTGTTTGAATATAATTAACAAGTTTACAGCCGATTTTACTATGAACCTAGCGACACTTTTGTTTACTCTGCAATTTATTCCCTGATAAAATCAGAAAATTGCTCTCTTGACTGATCAATGATACAAAATGACAAACAAAATCTTCCCGGCATTTGTTTCCAATGAATATTTATGAAATGCTGGCTCGTTTCCTGTGTGTACATCAAGAAAAGTCAACAAACTGTTGTCTAGCACTGCCTGCATGGCCATTAAAACGTCAACACACTTTGACAAAACAAACATAATAACATGTAAATCCTGCATTTTATCATTCCTCAGCATCTGCATAACATTTACTTTTGCTAGAATTTCAGGCCAGGAATTAAAAGTCTGAAGTCATTAAAATGGCACTCTGGTATAGCTGGACTGGACAAATACAGATTTTTAGAGTTTCTTTGAAAGGTACTCGATCAGACATGTAAAATCACAAATGCATGCATTGTATGCCTGCTGTTTAAAGTTGAATTATGCACATTTTTTTTAAGTAAAAATCCAGCTGAAATAGGTGTGTGTAAAAAGGGTAGAGGAAATAATAGCTTTTGACCCAATACACCAAACTCTTCCTGCTACCAGTATGAAATAATAACTTTTCAATTATTGCTTTTCCTATTTTGAGAGAGTCAATTAAAAAAAAAGACTGCACTCAGGAGTTGCTTCCCTTCCACTACACTGCCGAAATCTCTACCAACAACAACAATAACAGAAGATAGATCACTGTGAACAAAGGAACTATTATTTTGTCAGTCTATTTTTTTATTTCTAAGGCACTAACTACAAATACTAATGCGGCATTATCATTAGTTTAACACATTTAAATGCACAGCAACTGAAAATTGCTTTTATAGAACTATCACCAAAAATACACTATGTGCAGTAAGATGCATATGTCACTTTAATGGAATGCAATATAATAACTATACTTGTATTTGTATCCCAAAAAATTTGTATTTATCAAAACTTGCATCAAATCCTGTGTCATATTTACCAAGTGATTCAAGAGTTGCCTTTTTTTTCATAAGGTTTTTCCTGAAAATTGCAAATGACAGATTTTTTTTTCTATAACTCAAATCAGATTGAATGATATCTACAGAAATTTCTAGAACTTGCCCAGAAAATGAAGTGAATCAGCAAATGACAATGTTATTGAAACAAACACAGAAAGTAATGTTTAAATGAATGTATGGCATCGCCAGTGTTTGATTTATGGGAACCTTTCTGTTAAGACAATATTTGTTTCATTTCCATTACATTACAAGAACATTCAGCATAATGGCAGGTTTCTACGGAACCATTGCTGTTTCATGTATAATGACTAGAAGGTTGAATTAAGATGATATTACATGTATTTTAAACTATCTTCATGCAGTTACCTTTTACCCCTTATCCCGCTTTTCAGCTAGAAGTTTCACTTTACAAGTATTGACTCTGCTAATATAATGATTTTGAGATATGGCACAGTTTTCAAGTCATCCACAAAGTGTTGCAATAGAATTTTATTTTGGTAGAAATAAGCAGCAGAAGGGCTGGTGTGGGGGCCACAGCCCCTATAATGTAATCATGTAACCTATTGATTTGAAATGAGTGCCAGTGAAGTGTAGGTGCCCCACATTTTTAATGCAAAAAAACAAGGAACAGATAATACATCTATTACCTTTAATAAAATGATGTAAGACAAAGGATGTCATAATTGTTACCCCAATACCTTAATTGCTTGATTTTTAAAACAGTCATGATTTTCCATCTTTCAGTTTGGACCATATCATTAATTGTTTAAAAGGTTGAACACTAAAAATTTACTGACTGAATAGCTAACAGTGCAGATCATGATCAAAATGCATTGATGTACAGGCTGATCATGATCTGCACTAGGTCATAAAGGCAGATTTATATGTCTCCAGCATGGTGAGAGTTAACTGCTGTTTTCTGCAGCAGTATTTCAAAGTGTGAAATGTTTCACGGCTATTGTTAAGTTTTAGACGCCAGTTTCTAACATTATTTCCCTGTTTGAAATACTGCTGCAGAAAAACGAGTGAATGTTTTTGTATTTCTTTAGAATGACCTGGGTGGTCTTTTTGTCCTTCTTTTGGAAATATACGTTGCACATCATTGAAAGTTAAGCTCTTTCACCTATAATTCAAAGTAGGCATGCTTATTCATGTACAACCTATTTACAGCCTCTTTCTGGGAGACTTCTGGAAAATTACAAAGATATTTGATAAGATGCAAAATATAATTTATCAATTCTTTTGTTAAAGTCAAATTTTCAACACAATATGGTCACATATGATGCAGAATGTCATAATTTTCTCCTGAGAAGACGCCCGTTACAATTATTCCAGATTGAAAGGAAAAATAATAATTAATAAACGTGAAGGAGGCCACTAAAAATGGATACAAATCGGGATGAAAAGTGAGAAATAAATTACTTTGGCATACCAAATACCAAAAACAACATACCTAGCTAATTTACTAAGGCCAAGAACTCTCTTGTTTGGCAAATACCCAATAGAAACCTGAAAAAAAAGAAAATATATAAGAATAGTAAAACCTGTCTCATTTGTCACTTGATATTAACAGAACACTGCATGCCTTGGCTGGTACTATCCCTTGGTGCCCGTAGCATAAAATTTGTATAGAAAACCCAGTTTATATCCTTAATTTGTTAAATTGCAACACAAAAACCATTTCTTAAAATTCAATACTATAAACCCTTATTTGTTTATTACCATGCAAGTGTAACACTAAACCATAGTTTGTTTAATTGAAATACTGAACCTTTAAAATGTGTTTAAGTGCAATACTAAACTCTTAAATTTGTTAAAGTGCAATACTAAACTCTTAAATTTGTTAAAGTGCAATACTAAACTCTTAAATTTGTTAAAGTGCAATACTAAACTCTTAAATTTGTTAAAGTGCAATACTAAACTCTTAAATTTGTTAAAGTGCAATACTAAACTCTTAAATTTGTTAAAGTGCAATGCTCTATATCCAAACTTTTTTACAACTTGTTTTCGCTAAATTCACTGAAGCCTGGAGTGAGTTTTTGAAATTTTTTAAGCAGGCAGATATGTATTTCTTCCTAAAAAAAAAACCTTTTCACATCAAATTTCATTTTGTTTATGTGAAAATGCTATCTAAATTATATATCTACAAATCAGTTTCACAATAATTATTACAAAATGCGAACATTTTAACTGGTTTTCAGTACACTTTATACATAGCCAGTTTTGATATGCTCTAGTGGATTACTTTTATATACTTACTTTTCCTATAAAAGGCACCAGATGATGTTCACACAAAGAGAACATTTCTATATCTTTTACAATTACCATTTCATCATGGTCTTCGTCAAATATTGCATCATTTAGCACATCTGAAAGTAGACAATAATACTGTTTGATTTAATCTGTCTAAAGTATGGCTTCATTTGGCGCATCTGAACGGTGACATAATCTTTGCATCCTTTGTAGAATATGAATACTGCGTGATTTAACACAGCTGAAAAGTTGAAATGATTATTGTATCATCTTGCATACATGTCTGAAAGTAGACGATGTCATGAAAACTGCATGATTAGCACTTCAGAAAGTTAACATCAATATAAATACATGTAGCATTATATAACTCGAAAGTTTCTAAGACATAAGTCAAGCAATTTCTGACAGTTGACCTGAGGTGAGTATGAAACAGCACATCCTGAAGCATTATTTAACTCCTGTGAAAGTTGACATTAATACATTAAAATTTAACTTATCTGAAACTTACTTTGGCATGAACTGAACACATTATATTGTTTTACATTGCATGGGTATGGTGCCCCGCCCGGGAGCAGAGATGAAAGCTTGGGATGCAAGTTGACATTAATATAGCATTATAACTCATCAGAAGTTGACATTAATAAAGCATTATAATAAAACTCATCAGAAGTTGACATTAATATAGCATTATAACTCATCAGAAGTTGACATTAATATAGCATTATAACTCATCACAAAGTTGACATTTATAATGTATCTTTATCCATTAAAATGCATCCTCATCAACACACTTCACATATATTAAAACTAGCAAAAACAGAAAAATTATTCAATGTCTATTTAAGTCTTTATAAGTATTGCAGTGCAGGTTAAAATCTAGCACTGAGATGTGAATGCATTTTAAAATGTTTCAAAATAATTATGTTGTAATAAAGACATGTTTTCAAAGAAATATGATTACTGTTAAAGACAGAGATATAATCAATTTTAGCATTTGTTAACTGTTAAGTGATTTTGACATCTGCGGCAATGTATACAATTATTAATGGTGGTAAATATCAAAATTACAATAATAACCTTATAACAAAGTCATCCCTAATAAAATACTTAATTGTTAAAGATAAGGTCTAATGATTTTGCATTCAAAAGAATCACGTCATGATCATTCTACACATTTATAAATTTCTTTTGCCTGCAACAAGCCTTAGAAAAATGCAAAATGCATGATAGATTATACCTGTGTTTAGAATTTATTAATTTTCATTGATTAATTGACAAAATTATTATCAACTAAAAGCTTTCATTCAGAATCTATTTGAAGCAATCTTTTCATTGATTTTCCAAGAAATCAAAAGACTGTGTGAAGCCGTAAACCTGAGGACAAAAGCATTAGTTTTATATAACTAGCAATTAACTCTTCCCTAAATGGACTTGGCAAACCGATACTTCTTTTCAAAAGACGTGCGAGCCACTTATTCTAAAGTATCATCGCACCGTTAACGCCCACGCCTGCTAAATCAAAAAGGTTTCTTGTAAAGGGAGCACTCGGCACGAGTGCCTATCAACAGTTTATTACTATTGATTGGGGGTCTTTCGTCCATAAATACATTTGACAACAATACCATTTATTTGCTCACACAATCTCGACTTTAGGTCCGATGATGGAATTTTGATGACATTCGTACAATTGGATTACAGCGCATTTGCTACTTTGTTATTCATAGGAATCATAGAACACGGTCTCCTTCGAATTTCAGTCCTATTCATTTGTATTTAGCCACTCTAGACGTCAAACGTAGTGAAATGAATCTCCTTTCGGCGACAGATATAACTTGATTTTACTCGTGTGAACAGAATTATTGAACACTAGGACAAGGGATTTCAATTTGTTAGACAAATAAAAGAGCTGTCTTCATGTAAGAGATGCTTGCCTAATTTGCAAAATTTCTGGAATCTTGATAAAGGTCTTAGAGAAACCGTAATTCTTTCTCAAAATTTTGTTATGCGTTCTAATGAAAAATTAAAAAATAACAGAATAATTCATAAAGAAAAAGAATGCCAAGTTGATCAAACCATTTAACTTTTACCCCGCTAGATTTTCTAAAATGCACTTCGTTGTCCACCTGTATAATTAATTGTTCATAGCAACTCTAGCTGGAAACTAGGTCAATCACACTCACAGATCTCATTGGTCACCGTGATTGACCTACTTTTTGGCAACCAATCAATTCATTCTTTGGCTGAAACTGACTTGAAATTGCAGTCAGGTAAATCTCTCCTTTTTTGGACTCAGAAAAACACATTTTGTTATGTATAGGTATGGTAGGAGACATGCCGAGGTCTCATCCAAGAAAACAAGCTAATATAAATGCTCTCATGGACGGACCTTTATAAAATTTGCTTCAAATCGCTAGCTCGAAATTTACTGACTGAATAGCAAACAGAGCAGATCATGGTCTACATTGGTTGCAGAGACAGAATCACCCTCCACCAACAGGGTAAAGGACTAAAGGTTATATCATATTGTAACTAAAATCAAACATTGATCCGAATATTAGTTACATATAACTTCAAAATAATGCTTTCATGAAATTTGATTTTTGATGCATATTCGACAAGCGTTTTCAGCTGATCGATTTACAAGTGTGAAATAAAATGTGTATTGCAAGAGCAAAATCTCATATTCCAGCAACATCATCATGATGAATTTTAAATGAAATTATGCCAGTAAATGAAGTGAAAAATAAATAAATGGTGTCACTCTCTTTAGCAAGGGCATTATCACTATTAGCAATATGGTAATACCATAATTGTAATCGAGGCGAAACTGGTATGTTTCAATGTATGGCAGAATTACTTTCTTTCATTAAATTACTCGCCTTTTAAAATCTGATATATTATATCTAATTCTAGGTTGCTCAACTTTATAAACTAACAATATTTTTCATATACATATCAAGTATTGATATTTTAGTAACAATACAGTAAACTCTGTAAATAACGACTCCGGATAAAGCGGGGGTTACTAAGATTTCCAGTGGGTACCAAATGTATCAAAAGGACAATGATGGTGCAAAATTCTGTTGCAGAATAGACAATGGCAAGTTAGGTACCTTGTGTAAGTATTAGTATTATGCGACAATATTGAACTGGCACTCATGAATATTTCGTATGCGGACCGTAATCTTCGGATGAAAATATAACAAGCAATTGATATAAAATATCAATTTCGTACTGTACTAGATATCACATAGTGGATCAGGCATTTGACTACCAATCCAGCGTATACAGGTTCGAGTCTTGCTTGATTTTTGTTTTACTGTCCTTTGCATTAAATGTATTCACTAAATATCAACTATGTCCTCGTTCATCATGGGTTTTCAAGATTGTTTAAAGACAATTTGAGCATTCTTTCTCCATTGTCCTGCATATTATTATAGATCTGAAAATGTCCACGAGCAACTCATCAAAACAGCTACTCTCTAAAGATATGATTGCCTTGGCTAATATTTCAAAGGATTTCGAAGGCAATCCAGGGACAGATGGCGAAACATTCATTCAATGAACGATGTAATTTTATGTTATTCCCGAAATGCCTTGAATATCAATAAAAAGTATTAACACAAAAAAAATAAAAACACAGAAAACAAAGCAAAGTAAAACAAACCCGCAATAAAAAAATATGAAACAGAAATCATATAATATAAAAAAGCTAAAACGTTGCAGAAGATGGTGTACCAATAGCCATTCTCTCATAAATAACTTTTGAAAATTAAAATTATCTGGGCAGGATTCAAACCCAATGAACCTTGCATACAAGTTAGGCATCTTACCACTACGCCACTGTCAGTGCGATGTGAACTTCAGTCGGTGAAATGTATTTGTGTTCCATACGATAATCAGCTGAAATAACGAAAAAACATACCCGAACGTAACCGAAGATATTGGTGAAGATTAATGAGTGCCAGGTAAATATTGTCACACAATACTATAGTAGAAAATTAAAAAAAATTTCTAAGAGTTACTTCATCAGTTTTTTATTTATGTAACTACTGGGTAATTTTAGCTTACCAGGTAATATGACGAAGTTCTTATTTTATTCTCATAAAAGAAATGCAAAAAAAGTCATACAGAAAAATTATTTGTTTTGTTCTATTTTGCTGCATATTATAGAGGTTTAGTGTGAAGAGGACTCTGATACAAAGCATGCGTCGTTTTTGTTGTTGCTTACAACAGCCAGCTGACAGGACGTTCAACAAGAGAGCAATGACAGTCCTGTATAGCTCACCTGTTATGTTATATTTAAAACTGAGAAGTTTATTCCTCAAAACTTTTTTTTTTTGTCTGCATTATCTCCTTTCTCTGCCCTCTCCCTTTCCCTTCCCCTCTCTGCAACCTCAGCCCGCCCTAGTCACCGGCTATCTGTTCTCACATACTCTTCGCTGAACATTACTATTCTATTTCTACTGTGATTTTCACTTTTCACCTGCTTTTCACCTACATTTCAATTATTACTTTCTTGTTTTTCCCTTTGTACTCACTGTCTTTATTACACTACTCACTTGACTCAATTTGTGCACTTATTGTCATGGGACAGTTTTGAGTTTTCCCATGGTACATTATGGTACTCTTTCACAATTTACTTAGCTATTACTGGGCTATTACTCAGCTACTATGTCACTGTATACTCCGGACACGCCAGTTTATGCCCTTAGACTTTCCGTTTACCAGCGTTCCTACTTTGGGCTGTATCAGGTTAGCGGAGACATTATTCTGTACTAATGGAGAAACTTTGAAATTTGACAAGGCAGTTTTTGTTGAAAGATGATGAGAAATGACCATTGATAGATAAGAGATGAAATGAAGTGGAGTGGAGGGTCCAGCTTCAGGCGCAGCTCAAACCCGCTACCTTCTGCTCTCGCATCAAGTGCACTAACCACTGAGCTATAGAGGACCCTCCAAAATTAGAAGAACCAAGTTGGTGTTTATGCCTGGTTTGCTTTTTCTTGAATTCAAGTGTTAAGAGTGTTGTCAAGTTTACTTGAATTCAGGTGTTAGGAGTGTTGTCAAGTTTACTTGAATTCAGGTGTTAGGAGTGTTGTCAAGTTTACTTGAATTCAGGTGTTAGGAGTGTGGTCAAGTTTACTTGAATTCAGGTGTTTGGGCTGTTGTCAAGTTTGCTTGAAATCAGGTGTTAGGGGTGTGGTCATATGTGCAGTAAACACAAGCACCAGAAATGATTTCCAATTGCATGTACACTGATCACTTAAACACTGGAAGGGGTTTTTAGTGGTGGGGGCGGGGTCTCTGTAAGCACTGCATTTGAAAAAAAGGTGGCATTATTGTGTAAAGTTGATATTTGAGTTGCTTCTTTCTTAAGTTGCTATGTATTATATATTATATTTGTAATAATAATTCAGGTCTCTTCCAACTATCTTTTTCAATTATTGCAGACATCTAGCAAATGACATTGAGGTTTTGAGGCAATACAGTATCTTTGTACCTCATGAGTTTCGCAGTTACAAAAACTTGCAGAATACTGCTAGGAATGAAACAACTAAAAAGACATCTCAGTGTACTAAATCAATCTAAGAGCACTTAAACCTAAAACAATTAAAAATAAATGTGTAACTGTGATTTAGTGTAGATTGTTTATAACGAACCTCAGATTTGTAAATGTATACTTGGTGTGATTAAAATGGCTCCTTGATGATGATAATGATGATGATGATGATTTTCACAGATAAACATGGCATCCCTTACTACCACCGCTTGCATGAATCTCATAAACACTGATTTTAAGTCTGCTGAATGCACATTGAATTACAATTTTTGATACTGTTTTCAAATTCTGATGTGAAATTTCAACTTATAACTTCACTGAAAAAGTATTTTTTTAAATGAAAAGGAATTTCATGTATATGATCAGTTTCTTCTTTTAAAAATGGAAAGGTAACTGTGAAAAATCCTTTTCCTTAAGTAAATTTGAACTTAGGACCTTAAGTTTGTTAAGCAGACACATTACCAACAAAGTAGAACTGAATTATACCCTTAATTAATTTGTGACATACATCAAGATAACCACCTTACTAAAATTTGTCTTCAATTTCAAATTCTTTCGAGCATGAATGTCCGAGGTATATTAATCCTGCACATGAGTTATTTCTGCACATGTAAGGCACCATTTATATAAAAAATCATTTATTTCAAGCACCTGCAAATTCAGAACCTTACTTTGTTATGTGGAATGAAGTAGAAGAGCTACATTATTATTATATCTGACAACACTACTGAAGAATGACACAGCTTTTCCATGTACAATTTATTGGGCTGTTGGCTTTTTTAAAATGAAATAGGTAACAAGCTGTATTTTTTAGAATATACCCAGCAAACCTTAAGATTACTTTGTCTGATAGTACACTCATAAAACAGGAAACACTTATATGAATCTCTTTTACCTGTTTGTTGTAAAAGTGCAGTTACAACGAGAAAGTACCTTTCATTAAAAGTATTTTGATGACAGTTTTAAAACTGTTCTGAGACAACCCAGATATGATGCTGGTGACTGCATAAACTAACACACATTTGATTTTTCTTCCTGCCTATAGATAGTTGTATAATCACAATGGGTAGGCAGTGTAATCCAGCGACAGATAAAGGTAACAAAATAAATATATGGTACACCCCTTTAGCATTAAATGTTGAAGCAAAATTCATTTATATATTTAACCTTGAAAAGCAGATAACTGAAACTAGTCATCAATAACAGACAATGACAATACCATAGTTACACAATAATTGTCACAACATAACAATTACCTGGACAGGCTGAAGTTGATGAAATGTTTATCTCACCTGCAATACTCTCCCGGTAGCCTTTTGTGAAAAACATCATTGCCTTTGCAGCTCTTTCTGGTGTTCTCTTTAAACCTTGTCTGTCCGTATCTTCACCTAGTGCATTTAAAACACCTTTATAATGCTGAGACATTTCTGTCACTGAATCTTCATCTCTATCAACTTTTCCATTTTTCTTGGCAGCTGTCAATTTCGTTTCACTCTCAAAAGAATTTGATTTTCCAGTAGTCAAAGCTTTCAATTTTGACTCAAGTTCAAGATCAGGGTCTTGTCTAAAGTTTCCTGAAATGTCATTCATCTTTGAGGTTCAGAACTAAAATCTTAATTCAACTAACTTTTGCCGTTTTCCGATACTTTCCTAGCAGAAACTGAACGTGTTTGTCTATTTATACACACAGGTCACGTGAACATATCAGCCGTGTAGGCTGAAGGTCAAGGGTACTCCTTCATGACGCTAGACGCTTGCAAATACTCTCAAAATATCAAGGAGGTGTGTCTTCAAGCGCCTAGATAAACGTCTCATTTGTAAACTTCCTGTCAAATTGAAAGTAGAAAAGTAGAAAGCGCGAATACATGAGATATCTGTTAAGTCATTATTTAAGCTGAAACGACTGTTGGTACTACAGTAATTTAAATTGATTCGCTTCTATAGTCGATATAGTCGAACGCTTTTATAAACGGTAACCTTATAACTTGTGTGTCAGTGTCGAAATAATGAAATACAAATTAGAGTTAACAGAAATAAATATCTCAAAAGGATTTGCTGATTTGTTCCTCAAATTCTGCTGATCATATATATTATCTACTTATATTGTTTTGCAACAAGTATGTCCGTTATCTTTACATACTACTGTAAATGTAATTATATGTAACAGTTTTCTGTACAGTTGAGGGATTAGTCCAATTAAATTTAACGTTAAGGCCAGCGAGATAGTTTTAGATGTGTACTTTCTTCTTAGGTTTGACAACTCTAAAATATCAGATAAAAAAACAGGTCAAACTGGTGAGCCAAGTCAATCAGACTTATCAGGGATCTATAAAATAATATATAAGATCCCTGGTTTAATAAAATTGTCGGTATACATTTGCCTTTGTATTCTATGGTAAAAGTGCCGACATGGTTTACTGAGTGTTTTTTATCAGGGCCTTCTTTTTAATTATGCTTTAACTGTATTCATCACTTATTGACAAAGCTGTCGATTAAAATTTATATAAAGATGTCATTTTTGTCAGGCCTTTTGGCATTGACTTGGCACATATATTCTCCTTACTGGAACTATGTATCATGCCGCTTTCTGTAGCTTCAAAGTCAAGGTCACACTAAAAGATTAAAGGTAAAAAATGTGAACATGAGTCCATGTCTGGGTTGTAACTTCCTCATGCATCAAAAGATTTTGAATTGATCTTGGACCTTGTTCACAAAAATGAATTGGCATGTTGCCAACAAGACCCTATTCCCATCAGGCCTTGGCAGTTGGTGGGCTAAAGACATGTTGCCCAAGGGCATCTTGTACTGAAATTCTTGTTGCCAATGATAAAATTCTTCCACCAGATTTTAGAATCAAAGGTGTCACTGATACTAGTAGTAAATGTCTGTGGAAAACAAGGTAATAATAATCAGAACTGACTGCTCGGGGAGAATTTTATACATGTACATTAATTGTTTTGCAATTTCAGTAAAATTAAAGAAACTAAAACAAAAGTGAAAAAGAGTGTGACTTTGCATGCTATACATTTGTTCTTTTCAATGGTTTCTTTAAATCAGAAACATGGATAGATGACACAAGAGGTCTAGATGGAGATGTTGTCAGGATTTCCCACTCTTATACTGCAAGATGCAAACAATCTTCATTATGATGGCTACATCAACATTTGTGTATGTATAACTAGAACATGGTCACCATGTCTTTTATGAATTTTTTCTCCTTCAAAATTGTTTATTTTCCAGCTGAAAAATAGAACTTATACAAATTTTATAAGCAACAAAACTTTCAAAAAATTTCAAGTATTAAACTGCTAGTACAGAGCTAAATCTTTATCAACAAAAATAACTGTTTTAATTTTCTTGCTGATGTGATGCAAAGTTAATGACAGAATACAAAGTAAATGGGCAGATTCAATAGATCAGTAGTTCTACAAGGTGCCGTTTGTTGTACATTGTGTTGTCAGTAGTTCCTGGTCAGTGTCAGACTGTCCAAAATTGAAAATTTATTTCAAATTAATTCAGAAACAGATGTATAGACTGGAGATCAGGGTTCCAGGATCTAGAAAACTGGCTGAGGCCACAGTGAACTGTGACTGGAGACTTCACAGACTCATTAAGGACTTCAAGACAATTATTGCACAGGTTCGAAAGTTTCTATTCTTTTTCAGAAAAATATAGCAATATTACACTTGTATTTTGTGTAAAAATTGTCTGAGTCATTTTTGTCGAGCCCGCTTACGGTGAGCTCGACATAGTTGTCACTTTTGGCGGTTCGGTGTATGTGTGTGCGTCCGTGCGTGCGGTCGTCCGCACACATGATGGGTACCTTGGGTGGTAGGTGTGGCCTAAGACAATAGAAATCTATTGTCTTCATTCCGTCTTTTGTCCCTTAAGTGGTCATTCTTTTGTTACTTAAGTGGTCACTCTAATGTTTGAGAACAATGGAAATACCACCTAATAACACCTTTGTATGGGGGTCCGTCCTTCCGTTCGTCCGATTTTGTCCGGACCATATCTTTTTCATGCATGGAGGGATTTTCATGTTACTTGGCACAAATGTTCACCATCATCAGATGGAGTGCCATGCGCAAGAACCAGGTCCCTAGTTCTAAGGTCAAGGTCACACTTGGAGGTTAAAGGTCAAACTCAAGAATGACTTTGGTCGGACTATATCTTTTTCATGCATTGAGAGATTTTAATTTAACTTGGCACAAATGTTCACCATCATGAGACGGAGTGTCATGAGCAAGAACCAGGTCCCTAGGTCTAAGGTCAAGGTCACACTTGGAGGTTAAAGGTCAAATTCAAGAATGACTGGTCGGACCATATCTTTTTCATGCATAGAGGGATTTTCATGTTACTTGGCACAAATGTTCACCATCATGAGACGGAGTGTCATGAGCAAGAACCAGGTCCCTAGGTCTAAGGTCAAGGTCACACTTGGAGGTTAAGGTCAAATTCAAGAATGACTTTGGTCGGACCATATCTTTTTCATGCATAGAGGGATTTTGATGTTACTTGGCACAAATGTTCACCATCATGAGACGGAGTGTCATGCGCAAGAACCAGGTCCCTAGGTCTAAGGTCAAGGTCACACTTGGAGGTTAAAGGTCAAATTCAAGAATGACTGGTCAGACCATATCTTTTTCATGCATTGAGGGATTTTAATTTAACTTGGCACAAATGTTCACCATCATGAGACGGAGTGTCATACGCAAGAACCAGGTCCCTAGGTCTAAGGTCAAGGTCACACTTGGAGGTTAAAGGTCAAATTCAAGAATGACTTTGGTCGGACCATATCTTTTTCATGCATGGAGGGATTTTGATGTTACTTGGCACAAATGTTCACCACCATAAGACGGAGTGTCATACGCAAGAACCAGGTCCCTAGGTCTAAGGTCAAGGTCACACTGAGAGGTTTAAGTTCAAAGTCAAGAATATCTTTGTCCGGAGCATTTCTTCTACATGCATGGAGGGATTTTGATGTTACTTTGTACAAATGTTCGCCACCATGGGCTACCCTTGTTTTTAGAATTACTGCCCTTTGTTGTTACTATAAATAGCTTATATTGTAACATTTTTATTACTGGCCGTAGAGTAAAATCGAGACCACTTTTCTGTGGTACAACATGCATGTTACATCCAATATTTAGGTGTATTTTGACCTATCTCTATTTAGTTAGGAGTTAATCCTTTTGACAGCTGGCGGGCTCGACATGTTGCATGTGGGCATCTAATTGTTTCTATAGACTGAAACAAAATTTTAGCTTTTACGATACTGCCACCTGGTAACCAGTGCAGATCATGATCAGCCTGCACATGCGGCATGCCTGTAGTCAG
The DNA here is from genome assembly GCA_022818135.1 of Saxidomus purpurata. NCBI lineage: Eukaryota > Metazoa > Mollusca > Bivalvia > Venerida > Veneridae > Saxidomus > Saxidomus purpurata. The sequence goes on along the minus strand of JAFMSR010000001.1, from coordinate 26,924,715 downwards.
ATTGTGATTTGCCCTGTTTGCCTTTCAGTAAATTTTCATGGAGCACACCCTCAAACCATAAATGGTTAAATCCAAATTGAATTAAGGACAAGTCCATTCTAGAAATTAAGCAGGGTCAGGATGAAAAGGGCTGATACAATATTTACTTTGTATTTCAGAGGCTGAAACAATGTGAGGATATGGTTTCCTTTATCAAAGAACTGCAGATGATTGCAGTAAGTATGCTACCTCAAGTAAGAATAGGAATTGGCTGGGTAGATTTGTAGAATATATTGCTTAATATATCAATTTCACAGTCACTCTCTCTCTCCCCCCCCCCGCCTTCAATTACTGTTCATTCTGTGTTAGGCAACCAGGCAAGGGTTACTAAAAATGGACATTTTCAGCAGGTGACTGTGTAATAAAGACTTCTTTAAATTAGTGATAGCTGCAACTAAGTAAAACCTACTTGAGGCAGATGGGTACTTTTATAATGTAACTGACTCTTTTTTTTTCTGAGGCAGTTGAACAGCAAAGAATAGCCATGAAACACATACAGGACAAGTGGCCCTCATTTATTGGGGTTTTGCAAAATGATTCTTGACCTTGTACATTAAAATCTACTCAGCTTATTACATAAAGTACAATGGACTCCTGTTATCACAAACTTTGTTATGTCAAATTCCTGCTTATCTCAAATTCCTGCTTATCTCAATTTCCTGCTTATCTAAAAGTCATGTGCTTTTCCTCCCAATGTATTTGCACATGAATTTAGACTATTTGATTCGAATTCCTTTCTAGTTGTACCTTTTTGACTGGTTCTTTGGACTTACACAAACTGTAGTTTATTTGAGTCAGTGATCCCTTCGTTGCAAGGTAGTGCCCTTAATTATCGGTCAAGAAACAGTAAGTTCAAACATATGTCCAGCTACCTTTACTATTATGTAGAAGGCATATGAATTTTTTTCATTCCCAAGTTGTAGAGTGCTTTGAAAAGAAAAGCTAAGAGTTTTTTTGTATAATAAAAATTAGCCTAATATAAATTTCAAATGCAAGAAATATATGTTTTCTTATAATCACACGTATTTGAAAATGTTCAGGTTGTAAAGTGAAAAGTAAAATCTAAGGACATGTGTTCATTACATGGTTTACCCAGTAGGTTATTTGGTAAACTGCAGTAAATTACTTAGCACTGTTTTAGCCCGCTTTTTTATTGCAAAAAATATTACCAAGAAATTTCCTTATTTACTTTGAAGTTTGGATTGATATTTTTGTATTTTGTGGAGTTTTCATCTGCACATGTTCATATTGAAAAAAGAAAATGTGAAAGCTTTGTCCATACATTATAACAAGGTTAATCAGTGCAGACTACAACTTTACAGGTTTAAGAAGCACACATTCTGACTGGAATATATTGCTTAATAAACCTAGATTTATTGCCCATATAGAACATCAAACATATATGTGCTTACCTTGCATTATTTCAAATACTGTAAGCATTGCTATATTCACGAAGTGTTCTCAGAAATTTTCAGTTTTCTATATTAGTCTTGAGTTCTTGAATATGCCAGCTTGCCGTACAGAGCTAACTAGGTGTAGTGTCCAGTTGTAAGACAAAAAATGTAGCAAATTTGATGAATTTGTGAGGTTTCATCCACGAAAATTAGCGAAATTTAAAACTTTGCAAATTAAACAACTATTATAGTAATAGTTTTGTTTTTGTTTTCTGTGAACATGATTTTTAATTTAATGCCTTATAATGCATTTTAAAATTTATCACTTCTATAGTGCAGTGCAAGAAATGATTAATGGGTCATGTTTTTGAACTAAACATGGACAAAATCATGATTTTAAGCTACATGCTGAAAGCAAGAACTTGAGAATTCATGCAACATAATGAAATGCACCTTGTGTCATATGACTGAATGCTTGCGATACAACACATGGTGAAATATATTTAGAAAAAATCAGCAGGTGCTCAACTTTAAAATTGTGATCTACTATGAGAGTCTGTCTGTCTGTCGTCCATGTTTTTCTTGAACACAATATTGGCACTAGCGGATCCAGGGGGGGGGCGGGGCGGGGGAGGGGGCGCACCTGCCCCTAAAATTCCCAAACCTTACATAAATATCTGAGTATAAATTTATATTTTCTGTTCCCGAAATTGGTATCTTAAAAGTATCAAAAACACGTTTGAAATGCAGGAAAATGCACGAAATGGCACCCTTGAAATTTTTTTTTTTTCGGGGGAGCATGCCCGAACCCCCTAAAAAGTGCCTCCCTATTTTCTAACCTCTGGCTACAGCCCTGACATTGTTCATTGCCATTCAATTATACACGTTAATTATACAATCACTCGCTCCACCGCTATTTAGTGTTCGATTACTTAAAAACAAAGAATAAAACACAGTCATAATTGCCGTCTTATACGGCTTGAGCAGAACCAACAAATGCCAAACAGTTACGCCCCCCCCCCCAAGACCAAAACCTGGATCCGCCCCAGATTGGAGTTTTAAATTGGGTCACATGGGGTCAAACAGTAGGTCACTGTGTGACTTTGGAGCAAAATACATTAGGAATAACATTTTACACCCAGACATCGTAAAAGTTGGTCAGGATATTTGTTTGATAATCTCTAGGTTGCCTTTGAAACAAATCATATTGGGTTAAAAAGCAAGGTCAAATCTATGACAAGATTATTTTGTACCAAATTGTCATGAAAATTAGTCTGAATGTTTGTCTTGATGATCTCTAAATTAGATTTGAAACTGGGATACATGAGGTCCAAAAGTTCGTCACCAGATCAAATCAAACATTTCTGCAGGAGTTAAACGTCTGTTCCAACCATGGTTTTTTTATGCGGTCATTTTAACATCATTCCTGGATAGAACAGTACTTGACTCCTATGCTCCATAAGAAACTGCCTGCTTTCTCATATGGCCCTCAATCTATGAGAAGTTATAGTAATTTCAAGTCAGTGACTCTGTGGAGGCAGATGAAAAATGACCATGGTGTTTCTCCTTATAATTCTTTTTTGTTGAGAAAGAAAAATGGGTTATGTTGCAAAAACTTGGGTGAAAAACTAATTAAAGAGAAATGTCTTGAATAAAGGTCACATAAGGTGAAAAGGTTGAGTGGTTACGGTCGTAGACTAATCTCATACACCTCTTCCTGATTTAGGGTCATATGATTGAGTCTGGCTACCGGTCAGAATCTTTGTGAGAAAGTTGGAGAAAAGACGGAGGATAGGCATTAAATACTGGTCCTTTCCAGGAATTGTGGTTTAGATAAACAGACCTCTGGTAAATGTGCTGACTTTTCATGTCTAAGAATCCATCTCTATAATGTTTCAACATACCAGCTTTCGGGGCTGCGGGGGAGGGGGGGGGGGTCTCAAGATGCCACAATTTTCTGAGTTTGTATTATGAGTTCATGTGAGAAATGAAAGCACTGGGCCCTTTAACTGAGGTTTCACGTCCGGGAATACCCTGAATACCATCAGGGCTAGGTCAGGGCTGTAGTGTGGATGAACAAGAGTCCGAAACTTCAGAAGATCAGTCATTGAATACTAGTTTATTTATGTGTTTTAATTTTAAAATTGTATGTTTCTTACATAGTGCCTGCAGACATTCTGTCACTGCATGTTTGGTTTATGAAATAATTACTGATCAAAATAGAAAATTGTACAGTCATGAAGATGTTACACAGTAAATCATTCTTTTTTCTCGAAAGACTTTCTCAACACTTTATTAGATTTAATGCACAGATTAAAACCATTTAAATCCTTCTGAATTTTGCTCAGGTGTTTAATGCCAAAAAAAAGAAGATACTTTCAACTACGTAGGTAAGATGATTACACCCGAAATGACAAATAAAATTTCTTGATGTAATTTGTTTACGTTTAAAATTTTGCTGAGTCAGTTATTCAGCAAAATTTTAAATGAAAACAAATTACGTCAGAGGTTACTAGAAAACAAAAATCACAATAATTTTAAAGTTGTATGACAATTTAAAGTGAACGTCAAAATCTTTAGAAAGCCATTAATCAAAGAATTAAATACAAGAATATTATCGAAGTTCAAATAAAAATACAATAAACCCGTTTATAGCAACTCTGGATATAACAAAATTTTGGATATAAGGAACAAATTATCTAGGCCTGATGTTTTTTCCTTCTTTATTTTTATATGAAAATGCTATATTGATGTAATGTACTCTGGATATAAAGAACAAATTTAAATGGTCCGCGAGTAGTTCGTTATATAAGGAGTTAACTGTATATGAATCTGTGTACGTGTTTTGTTCCTATCCAGTATATATCTTAGCAATACAAGTAAAACCATTTAATAACTTTTTGATTTTCCTGGCTAAATATTAAAAATCACACCAATGTCATTTGTCAGTTTCAAAAAATGTCTAAGGAAAATACAATATCAAGTACAAATATTAGACTTATCCTACAGTTATCATTTTTCTCATACTTTTTTAGCCTTCTTGTTGGCAGCTAATGATTAAACAAATATGTCCAGTGTTAATCATAATCAGCATGCACATAATAACAGTATGATCATGATCTGCACTTCCCGCTATTTAATTCATTCTGATCATGATCTGCACTTCCCGCTATTTAATTCATTCTGGTCATGATCTGCACTTCCCGCTATTTAATTCATTCTGATCATGATCTGCACTTCCCGCTATTTAATTCATTCTGATCATGATCTGCACTTCCCGCTATTTAATTCATTCTGATCTTGATCTGCACTTCCCGCTATTTAATTCATTCTGATCTTGATCTGCACTTCCCGCTATTTAATTCATTCTGATCATGATCTGCACTTCCCGCTATTTAATTCATTCTGATCATGATCTGCACTTCCCGCTATTTTATTCATTCTGATCATGATCTGCACTTCCCGCTATTTAATTCATTCTGATCTTGATCTGCACTTCCCGCTATTTAATTCATTCTGATCATGATCTGCACTTCCCGCTATTTAATTCATTCTGATCTTGATCTGCACTTCCCGCTATTTAATTCATTCTGATCTTGATCTGCACTTCCCGCTATTTAATTCATTCTGATCATGATCTGCACTTCCCGCTATTTAATTCATTCTGATCATGATCTGCACTTCCCGCTATTTAATTCATTCTGATCATGATCTGCACTTCCCGCTATTTAATTCATTCTGATCTTGATCTGCACTTCCCGCTATTTAATTCATTCTGATCTTGATCTGCACTTCCCGCTATTTAATTCATTCTGATCTTGATCTGCACTTCCCGCTATTTAATTCATTCTGATCATGATCTGCACTTCCCGCTATTTAATTCATTCTGATCATGATCTGCACTTCCCGCTATTTAATTCATTCTGATCTTGATCTGCACTTCCCGCTATTTAATTCATTCTGATTATGATCTGCACTTCCCGCTATTTAATTCATTCTGATCATGAACTGCACTTCCCGCTATTTAATTCATTCTGATCATGATCTGCACTGCCCGCTATTTAGTCAACGAATCTTCATTGAACACCCTTCGAACAAATAATGGTTTTGTCGCAAATTGAAAGATAGCCAAATCCGTTTTGGAGATTCAGCAGGGGTTAATGTGGAAAATGCATTCATGACTCACAAGTAGGGCTCAGCATATACTGTCCTTACAAATAAAGTCATGCTAATCAAATTAGAATAGTTCCTTGTTGATACCATGTATATATGATATTTGAACATTTATATATTTCACAGGTAAAAAGTTAAACCAATTTTAAATACAGTTGAACCTGTGTTTTCTGGTCACCGCTGTTTAAAGCAGGTGCGTTCTTTAGAATACAGATGAATCCAAATTGGTCATTTTCGGAGCAACCTTGGTGCAGTGGTAGCATGTTCGCCTCTGGATCGAGGGGATCCCAGTTTTGATCCCTACAGTACTAAAGTAGTGGATATAATTCTACATTGCCTCTCTCTCTCTGTTCGAGGTTGATTCCATCTTGAGTAAGTCTCGGGAGCGATCAATTAGTTGTAAGAACTTGTTTCACAATTGAAAGTAAATAAATTAGTATAAATTAATTGGACATTTTGTTATCAAAAACACCAATCTGTTAATGAAGCAACCACCTTCCTTAAATAAGTTTTCACTTTTGGTACAACCTTTGGCTGACTTTTTTCAGGTTTGACTGTATTTATATATTTTTTTCAGTTGTAACAGTGCTTTATCTCAATTTTAGCTTGACTTTTTGTAGAATAAGGTGGGCTGTTGAAATTATGCACTCACCTAGTCTGACCTGATTGTCACCATTGCAACTTGGTATAAAATCCATACACCTATCTCAGTAACTTCTAGTATGACCCTTTTCAAGGGTATCAAACATTCAAGTTACATAACTCTTTAGAAAAATTATAAAAAATTTGGACATTTTTGAACCTCAGTTTGAATAAGTTTTGCATGCATTCTACTTTCATGCACTTCTTAATATCTCAGTTAAAATTTATGGGATAATTCACTCATGTCTTAAGAGGTTACAGAAAATTAGGGTAGACAACCCTTGGTGTAACTTTTACCAAATAATGTCCACTGTCCTCAAGAAAAAATTGCTTATAGCTTGCTTGCAATCTACTGTTATGCACGTATCTCATTAACCACTGATTGGGGTGATTTTGTATTTCACAATAGTGTTCGGAGATATCAAGCATCTAACCTAGAAAACTGTTGCTGCAATTTATTGCATGTAGCTCAGGTTGTGCAGTTGAAACAGGCATTAATTAAACTCATACAACAACAACAACATCCAATAGAGAGTTTATTATATTTATCAGTACTTTTTCAATACCATTTCGATACTTTTGTTTCCTGTACTCACAATTGTGGTAAATATTTTGGGTTTTTGATTTTTATATGACATTTTAACTTTCCTTTTAAATTAATAATAATGTTGGCTACTGCATTTAGCTGTTACATAAATGTTAAAGGAATCAAATTCTTAAATTCATTTATTTATTTCCTCGCTTAAAATGGACTATTTCTTTTCTTAGTGGACCTCTTTTTACCATGTGTATCAATATTCAAATTCTAGCTGTATAGGAGCATTTGCATGTCTGTAAACTAGAGAGATTTCAAAGCTTTAATGGAATAATGTTGTTTATTTTTGTCCTTGCAAGATTTTATTGCCCAGCTAGCATGTCGTTCCCTCTCATTGGACATGCAGAAAATCTTGGGAACACCAGGAAATGAACTAATGTAGGCATCTTCTGAGATGTAAAATTGTAATCCTTTGACGTCTGCTTGTTGTATGTTAAGTAATGTTTTAAGTGCCGTTTTATATTACCATCCAGTTTTGTTAATGGTTCTACTTGTAAGCATTGAACAGTGTCCACTTTTAAACCACAAGGCTTCAATTACAGTCAAACCTGTGCTAACAGGCACCTGTCAGTAGCAGTCACCTGCCAACAACAGTCAGTCTGATTTCCCCCAGCCAAAGTATTGTCATAAAATGTCTGGGAATTGTGGTCACCTGCAGTGGTCAGAAGCCTGGCGGCAAAGTAGCTCTGTCCTTCGTGTGCATAGAGTTAAAGGCTGCCGAGGTGGACACACTGTGGGATCGAGATCGCTTGCCACGTGGCTCAGCCTCATGGCTGTTCTCAACTCAACCTTGGACACTCCTGCTTTGCAGGGAGCCGTAATCGCACCCCAGACACAGGCCTGTCAAGCTATCGACGCCTCAGGTCAGTGGTGAAAAACCATCCCTCTGACGATTAATTTCTGCAAACATTATCATGGTAATTAAGTTTTTATGCTGGCTGCTAAAAGTCAAAGTATAAATTTGTTTATTGTCAGAAATTATTAATTGTTTGGCCTTACATATTTTGTTTCTCAGCATGCATGCTACAGCCCAATGTTCATTTTGAATTTGCTTAGATTGAATTATAAAAGATTAAGGATAAAACTGTGTTTCATTTACTCTGGTACAATGGTGTTGTATGCCTTTCTTTTGTAATCTTGTAATTCTTCATAAAAAGGGTGTTTCCTTTGTTTTTGTAATATAATTGAAAAAGGACTGCATGCTCACATGTACTTTCAACTTAAAAAAGCAACATTAGGAACGTTTTCTGTACAAAGAACAGTCGATTTCTCTGGTACAGTAAAGTTCCCGTATTGAGACCAGCCTTTGGACCAGTAAAAAGTGGTCTTAATAATGAATCAGTCTTATAAGTGAGACCTTTTTACTGTGAAATTAAGGATTTGGTCTGAAATGTCTGGTCTTAATATCGAGGGTGGTCTTAATAGGAGAAATTTACTGTTATATGAGTGCTATGATCAATTGTAACATCCAGCGGGATCAAGGACCTTTAAAGAAGTGTTTCTCAAAAGTCCAGCTGATACAAAATATAAAAAAAAGACTATGTATTTACTTGAATTGTTTTCACTTATTGATAATATACTCCGAAAAAGAGCAAAAAAATTAGTATGGTTTAAAATCCAGAATGAGCAAGATTTATGGCTATATTAGGAGACGTTCCTTGACTCAACCTCGACTGAAGAAGGGACCATTAGGCTGATCTGATTGGCCAGTGAATAATTAAAGCAATAATTCAACCAAATCTAATTAGCTTGAATAATCAGTTGACCAATGAACGGCAAGTAACGAACCCTTCCTTGGTGGAGGAGGTCGAGTTGAGGAAGGTTTCTGAATAATATAGCCATCAATGTTTTAATGTAGACAGTTAGTGTAGAATGGCAGTGTCTGTGCCCTGAACGCTTACCATGCTGCAGCCAAATGATATAGCTGTACAGCCAGTGTAGATCATGATCAGCCTGCACATTCTGTAATATCTAATTATGCTTTTTAGTCTGTGAACTTCAGTGAGTATTAACCCGATGAACAATTAGTACTACATGTGTACTAGCCAAACTTATACTGGACAGGTTTATTTTATAAATTAATGTGGGATAATTTGGATTAAGGATTAAAGTTTTCAAATAATTAATGATCTAGCTTTTTAAATACTTTTCCCATGAACACTATTAATTCATGTAATTGAGTGAGGAAAAATACCCAGACAGACCGTTCCAATCAATCCTAATTCTCTGACTAGTCTTCAAAGAGTAGCTAAATAGACACCAGACAAAACATTTCTGGAAACATGTTCATTCATAATCCCATTTAATACCACTTGCAGACATTATGTATGATAAAGGAATGTAAATCAACGAATACAATACTTTCCCTTGATCCCTGCTTCAGATGGATTCTATTGATAGATCTATGGTAGTTCTATGTCTGTGGGTGGATGGGATATAGTTAAAATGTTTATGTCCAATCTGACTTCATGAATAGTGATTGCGAAGCAAATATTTGCATAAAAATCCACGCACTAGGATTGTTCTTTCATTACAAATCCCAGTTTCCTCCCTTTGTTGTTTAACCATTGTTGATCTTAGGGAATTGAGGAAATTGGTCTATTGATTAGAGATAAGAAATCTTGGTGTCATTAGGCCCGCATTCCTTGTACAGGCAATTAATGTTGTTGTCACTTTCTACTAGTTTTGTTTACACAGCTTTGACGTGCTCTGGTCATTGTGTTCCATCCTGTTCAACCGTAATAGTTTTGCTCTTTGAAAGGTATTTGTAAAAACAACATTGACGTTATTTTTCAAACATTTTTTTTCGCCCACTATCTTCAGATCTGTCATTCAAGTATATTCCATAGTGCAACAAATTTCAAATTTAAAAGATCGCTAAAAGGTTTCTAATCAATATATCAGTGTATTGGAATAAATCAAACAGTTTAATTAACATCTTGGACTTCTTGATTGGGAGATTATAAATGGTAGCAGCAGTTTTGTTGAGTTAATGCCAATTAACCTGAGTTAATGCCAATAAACCTGAAATTCATTTGAATCTACATTTTTCAGTGTTTACAGACAAAGCAATTATTTACCAAGAACTATAATTGTTATGTCTAAAACAGATGGGATTAAACAAAATACGTATACAACAAGGCACTTGTATTAAATGGCCATTTACTTAATAACTTCTGTCATTCTCCCATCTTTTTGAAGAATAAGGAGAGTGGAGCTGCCTTGGTGCGATGGTAGCATGTTCTCCTCAGGATCTGAGGTTCCCATGTTTGATCCCCACCACTGTAGTGTCCTTAAGCAAGACACAGGTCCACTCAATTCCACATTGCCACTCATTCTCTCTCTTGAGGTTGATTTCATCTGGAACGAGTCTCGAGACCTATTACTCTAAGTTGTAAGAACTTGTTTTGTAATCGAGAGTAAATAAATTAGTATAAAAAAGTTTTAAAATGGAGAGTTGTAGTTGTTGCCGTTGTACTTTGATGCCCATCTGTCATAGTGACATTTGCGTTACCCCGTAACAATTATTTCTGACAATAACTCTAGGACTGTTTGATGTAAACTCTTCACATCTAACTTGATGGTTTTTTCGAGGATTTATTTATTACAACATAGATTTTGAGGTCAATCTGTCAAAGGCCAAGGTCTCAGTGGTCTTTAAATTGAACGTGATTTTGGAATGATAAATGAAGAACCAATCTGCATACACTCCTCAAACGATGGTCTGGCATTGGCTTCAAGGCTACTGTGTCAAAGGTCACAATTCATAATCATAAATTTCATGCTTTTTTGTATTATGACTAATTTTGTATTTAATTGTAAAGGCCAAGTATCACAGTCATATGTCTGCCTAAATGTTTGGGTGCTAGAGTGTGACTGACTTGAAATCACCGTACCCTCTCACAGATTGAGAGCCATCGGTTCGAGCCCTGCTACAATCCATGTCTCTTTATATGAGAAAGTTGGCAGTTTCTTATGGAGGATAGAGTTCTAGTACTGGGCTTCCAAGGAAGTTAAGTAAAAAAACTGCCTGCCTATACAAATGACCGAAATATTGTTGAAACGGGTAAAACCAAGTCAAGTAAACAAACATGATTATTAATGTATCCTTTTTAATTACACAGGAAAGACAATTAGAAGATAACAGCATTGGTGTCCCAGAATCCTCAAAGTTCTGTCGACAGTTGATAAATCACATCGAAGGTCTTGGATGGAACAGGTAGTTATCTAATTACCAAACTTCTTTCGTACTAGACTCAGTTAGAGCACTAATTTAAAAAAGGATCTGTATTTTGCAATATCTTCCGAAACATAAAATAACTGCATGTAACCTCTTCTTGGGGCGTTGGTCATATGGATTATCCAGTACCAACGATAAAACTCTAAAAATAAATATACGATGCATATGTTTGACATTTCAGACTTGCATAATTATGTAATACATTTCAAACTTGCATTGTTTTTACATTTCAGACTTGCATATATAGACCAGTCTTTCACAGAATTACACTTGCAGTATGCAGACAGTGGGAACAGAGAACATGTTCTGAAAATGTATATTGGAAATCAGGTAAATTAGTAAAGCAAGACTGAGGGGTGGCTTAAAGTTAGATATTTTGTATGAACTGAAGGTCAAGTAAGTTCTGGCACATTTGATAGGTAAAGTGATAAACTTCATAGTAACTTATATACTGTTCTATTATACCAAACATTGCCTTTGTGATCAAATATCTAAGAGTTGCCAACTTGAAATGACTAACTTCACATTGATTGAGGGTCATGGGTTTGAGCCCTGCTACCACTGATGTCACTGTATATGGGAATGTTTCTTACTGAGGAGTCTCAGATATGTCACTCAGAGGAACAATGGTAAGGTAAATTGCCAACCTGCAACACAGTTTAAACAGGCCTTTAAAGTGACATTACCGTTCAAAGTGACCATCAACATTTTAAATAAGACATTAATCAGTGATTTATACTTCTAGATTAATAAACATTGCCATAGATATAACCCAAAAATAACAATCTGTATAACAGCTTCATTCACATTGAATATAGAGGAAATCTGTAATAATCTTTTTTGACTTTCCTAGTCAAAAATAAGAATTCCACGTGTTCGGTTATGTATATCTTAATTTGTATTTGTCAATAACAGAAATAACTCGGTAAAACTTATTTCTTATATGTTTTTAAAGCATCCACTGTGTTTTGAGCATCATTCTTAACTATAAACCAATGTGACCTTTTTGAAGGGTAATATAACTTTATGAGCTTCAATATTGTGAGCTGTGATTTTTTTAGCTACAACTTTTAAAGTTTGTGTAGTATGAATGTATCTTGATTCTTGCTAGAGTATTTCTTAAAACTTGTGATTTATGATACTTGCTTTTGTTTCAGTATCCAGTGGAAACGCCCAAATGGTCTGCGGAGTTGCCCGAGAAGTTTGACTTACACTGGACAGCACAGGTAAAAACCTCAGAATACATATTACTATTGTCACTGTTGATAAATTATCAGATACTTTTTATCTCTATTTGTATGTTGGATCTCTTTTACTGAGTAATTGATGTGGTAGGAAAAGTAACTACAGTATTGTAGAAAGTTTCTTGCTTCACAGAGTTCTTTCCCTTGAATTTATGTCGAAATGTAATATTCTAAACTGAGTAGTTTTTGCTTTGCTAAAATTTCTTGACAGTTTGTGCCACATAAATCATAGGCAAACTCAGAAATTTGCAAACTGATATCTTAAATCATTGAGAACAATATTTCAAATATTTGTCTTCGGAAATTTACTAATATTCAAAAAGGGGAAACTTACTTTATTTCTCCCCCCAAAATGTTGTGAGTGTAACCTAAGGTACAGTAAATAATTTGCAGCAATCAAAGTTGATTATCTTATAATTTTACTGGAAGTTTGGAAGTTGGTTTCTTTTGCTACCCTTTCTCTGCTCTTTCATGTCGTTACTCACAATGTCAAGGGATCGTAGGCAGGAGTGAGATATAACATTGAAATACTCTGTGTTAAAGAGCTAATATTTCAGATTTTATTTTTCTTTACTTTTACTTTTTTTTTTATTGAATTTTAGAAGTTGTAATGAATACTTGTCTATCTTTGGAACATAATATACAATTCTATTTATAAATCAGAAAGTCAAAAGAAATATTAATCTGTTATTATTCATTCTCCAGAGTGAGCTGAAGGATGCGTACAAGCAGTTCACAGCAGCCGTAGAGTCTTACAAGGAATTCTGGGAAGTCACGTCAGAAATAGACACCAACACTTGGGTCTTGGAACCCGAAAAACCCACTTTCAGTGCCAGACATAGAAGAATAGCTATAAGTAAGCTTGTTACTTTGTCAGAGGGGCATTTTCAAAAAGTAGCTAAGCCACACTGTATGAAAGCCAACCGTTTGGGTTTGTGACGCATGTAAATTGAGATCAGTCTCTAAATCTGTACAAGTTTGATGCGGATGCATGCTGATTATTTCTCTTTGCATATCATTAACTAGATCAACATTACCTTACATATTAACCAATGTTTCTAGTGATTTTAATCCGCTATTATACAATATTAGTTTAATGTTGATTTAATAACATGTTCCAAGCTGAAAATGGTACATTTAAAGATATGCAGACGAGTATATCTATAGTGGGATAATAACTGGGAATCTAGGTCCTGTTGGATAATCTGAACCTTCAGAAACTGCTTGTGTTTGTACCAAGGCTCTCGTAATGCCTTCCATGTTTGGTCTGCTTTACCTTTCTGCATACACTTCTGATAGAGACCATTAACAAAGACATCAGCCGTGGTGATAGATATGTGCGGGTTTGTATATAAAGGCTTGACTGTAAAACTACCCTCATCTGCTTCTTTATTTGTATACACTTTGGCAGTCAGTCATTGATTTACTGACTTGTTTAACATGTTGATTTACTGTTTAGGTTCAAGCATTTCCATACAGATTTTTGTGGATCCTGCACATCCTAGGGCACTTCCTGAATGTAAATTCCTGGGCTCGGATCAAGGTTGGTAGTTAAAAGGGCATTGAAACTGTCCACCGTAAAAATCTTTGAAGAAGCTGTGTGCCTTATAATTTATAAGCACCCCTTGAGCTTCATTAGTAGCAGCAACAGGCAAAATGCTGAATTTGTGTATTTGATGCATATTATCTGTGTTTTGCATAGTATCATGTGAATATTTGACAAGACATCGTTGAAAAAAGATGGATACTAAGGGTTTAATGCAATAAAGAGGTAACTTAAATATATTGTGGAGAATACTTAAAACTATCTGGCTTCGAATCATAGGAATTTTTCTCAAAAATAGGATGGTTCTACAGAAACTTTTTTTTTCAGCAATTGCACCAGTCAGGAGAAGTATGAATAACAACATTCAGTTTTGGTGAGTTGATGAATAGAGATCCACTTAAATCTTTTCAGGAAAAATGTTAACTGTTTGAATAATTTTAAGTTCCTTAAGTTTAGCATCAGTTCAGCTGTGTTAGTTGAGAGATTAAGAACAGTGACTTGTGAACTACTGTAACTTCTCATCGCTCAAGGGTCATTAATTCAGCTGCAGTAATAATGATCATTAGATAAACTACTCGTTGATTGTGTCACCCTCTTAGAAGGCTTAGAACCTGGCAGCATTTGAACAAAACATATGCCTGGTGAAGCAAAAACAGTTTTACTAGGTTTAACTCGTATGTTCCTGGTGACAAGTGACTCACTGTGGACAGTGTAGATCATCATTAGCCAGTACATCTTTAGTGTAATCAGATTGATGATGTCTGATCATGATCTGTATAGTTTGCTTTTCACTGAGCATCCCTTTGAACTTGAAAGATGGAAAAGTCGGGTAAGGGTTGAGGAACATTTACTGTAAATTGAGTAATTTTCGCGAGACAAAAATTTGCGATTTGTGAGCAGACGGACCTATTCGTTAATCTTAAATTCGCAAAAGGAGAATACTATCGTATCAAATTTAATCTGAAATGAATCTTCCATGATTACGTTTTAATTAGCAAAGTGGGATTTTACCAAAAATAGTGAAAATTAAATTGTGGATATTATAAAATTTACAGTTACATTCGTGTTTACAGGGATGAGAGGAGTGGTCTCCTGGAAAACTTGCAGTCACTTCTAGACGTGAAATTTCCTTCTCCTAAGGATTCCAGAAAAGAGGTACTTAATCCTATACAGTCAAACTAATGTTACAGGCCTACCCAAATGTATAGATCATTCTGGGGAAAAAGACTAACAGTTCACTATTCAGTGGTTACACCTGTGAATAAAAATCACCCTTAAACAAACACTGCTCTAGCTTTTTAGCTCACCTGGCACAGACTGTCAGAGTGAGCTATTAAGATCACTCACCATGCATCAAACTTCCACCATGTCCTACAAATGACATCTCCAATTGTACCTATGTGCTTAAACTGGCTATCTAAATACACAGACTTTATTTAGAGGGAAACAAAACTCTTACTGCACCAGATACATATCCCAAACTGTGCTGAGCAAAACAGCTATTAAGTAGGCAAGCTATATTGTGCTACATACTTTGTAATTGAATTCTACTATGTAAAAAACCAATGTTTTAATGTTTAAAGACTTTGTTAATAAAGAAAATAAAGAATCATAGTTACAAAGACTATATTGTCCGGCAGGTTGTCTGTGATGAATGAGCAGACAGTCTGGATTCAGATCAGATTGCTTGGGTGTACCCGGTACTTGTGTTGGTGTAACCGTACTGGTCACCAAGGTCTGATGGTTTATGTGCAGTTACTACTGGCCTCATAAATTGGCTTCTTTTTCAGGAGTTCAGTGTGGAATGTGGTATCTGTTATGCATACCGCATGGAGTCAGAAATTCCCGATGAAGTATGTAATGATACAAGATGCGGTCAAGCTTTCCATAAAACCTGTGTGATTGAGGTAATACATTAAACTGCTCTGAGTGATGCTTAGTAAAATCTTATGGTCAGAGTAACATACAATGACACTGTGGTGTAGGGATAGAACTTCATATTTATACCTAGAGTCATGAGTTTTAATCCGTTTATCAGAATTTGATATACATGTACACTGTTTCTTCTATTAGCGCAACCTTTAGTCAAAACTAAAAGAATCAGACACAATGAGTAGTTAATATGTAGTGCAGGAACTTTTGTTAGGTTAATATGTTGAATGTGCAAGACACAGTCAATAAATATCTTAGTCTGGTTGCAAAATTATGTTTCTGTATTCAATTTAAGAGTACATTGTACTGATTTGTTACAGCCTATTTCATTGGTCAGCCGGTTTCTCAGTTACATAATTTATGAAAACAAAATTTTGATATTTTGCCCACAGTATACATAATAGTGATAACAGTTTAATATATAGTTTGGTGATTTTAATGATGTCTGCATATTACATAGTTACTAAATCAATGTAAAAGTATGTGTAGAAAATCCAGTTTATCACTCAGTGAATAGTATTTTACTATACCAATGTCCAATGTAGTTTGTCTTCTAAAAGTCTTAACATGGAAACAGGATAACAGACAAGGAAAAATAATTACCATATTTAAAACTAATAATGTATACCTGTAGAGTGTAGACATCTTACAAATGCATCGTAGATACATGTTACAATTCAAACTTCATTGTGAATTTTCAAATAATTCTATTTCAATTTCAGTGGTTAAGAGCATTACCGTCAAGTCGACAAAGTTTTAACACTATATTTGGTAACTGTCCTTACTGTGAAAAGGTTAGTACAAGTTCAAGTCTCAGACAGGAATAGGTACCTGTACATGTATCTTGATGCCTGCTGGTAGTATTTCCTGTTTTTCTTCATATTTGCCCGCATTTCAAAGATATCTACTCCAGAGAATACATCAAAAATGGGAAAGACTGATTCAGTTGTGTTTGATAGAGATGTCATTTATACATTGTACATTGTATTTTAGTACATTAGTTCTGCAGAATTTGCATAAACAATATTGAATTATGATAGGAAGAAAGTCTTTTAAATTTGTTTTGGTTAGTGGTTGCTGACTTATAATCACTAAACCACTTACTGATTAAGGGTCATAGGTTCAGGGCCTACTACTGACCAGTGTTGGCAGTCCCTGACAGAGAATGCTCACTCTGTACATACATGTAACTGAAAAATTGTTAATATGTAAATCTATGTCTTGCTTTTTAGCTCACCTGGCACAAAGTGCCAGAGTGAGCTATAAGGATCACTCACCATCCGGGGTCCGTCATACGTAGTACGTCGTCCGTCCGTCATCCATTTCCTTCAAACGACATCTCCTCTGAAACCAGTGGGCCAATGTTAATGAGACTTTGCAGGGATGTTCCTTGCATGAAGCTCTGTCAAAGTTGTTTAAAGAATTCCATTCCATGCAGAACTCTGGTTGCTATGGCAACAAATAGGAAAAACTTAAAAAATCTTCTTCTCTGAAACGACAAGGCTTAGAGCTTAGATATTTAGCATGTGGCATTGTCTAGTGGACCTTTACTAAGATTGTTCAAATTATGACCCCTGGGTCAAAACTGACCCCACTCGGGGGTCACTTGGTTTTACATTAGTTTATATATGAAAAACTTAAAAATCTTCTTATCTGAAACCACAAGGCCTAGAGATTAGATATTTGGTATGTAGAAATGCCTAGTGGACCTCTACTAAGATTGTTCAAGTCATGACCCCCTGAACCCTGGTCAAAATTAACCCTCCCTGGGAGAGGAGGTGGTCACTCGATTTCACATAGGCTTATATAGGGAAAACTTTGCACAACCACAAGGCTGACAGGCAGAGAATAGATATTTGGAATGTTACTTAGCAGGTAGTTAGGTGAGCGATATAGGGCCATCATGGCCCTCTTGTTCTGTGATTGTGTTAAATCTTTCTTAAAAAAAGGGAAATGATAAGCTTTTTTGCACAAATTTATTAACATTTGATTTTTCCTCTTAATTTGAACAGTAAAAACTGTTGTAATTTAGTCATAAAACTTTGTAACAATATTCACTATCATGTTTTCTTATCCAAATTTGGATAGCTGTCTAAATACACTATAATTTTGTAGCTGGCAAACAAAGGTTGGTCATTTAACATCATAAAACCATGCTGTATGCCTATTTATTTCAAAGTCCAAATATTTGACGCAGATTTTATGTGGCTCTCACCTGGTCAAATAAAGTTTACAAACATGTTTTTATTTCATACTAATATCTAAGCCTGTTTTCTCACTTTAATAGTCCACTGTGATATATTTATTGCTATGTGTGACTTGAGATAGCGTTCAAAGTCCCATTTTCACTATAAATTCTCATATGTAAAATAATCAACTTACAGATAGAATAATGATATAGCTTGTACCCTGTTTATGTTTAAACAATGTTGACATATTCATTTCTTTCATATTTTTGTTGCTTCTTCACTAAAAAGCGCTGTCAGAAAGTTTTTCTTAGTTTTCAATAGTATTGAACAAAATACTATGCTATATTTTATATACATCATGTACTTTCAATTAAAAAAATTACACCTAGAAATGTTTTTCGAACAATAAAAATTCAATTTCACTGATAAGAAATCTGTCTTGGTATGAATATAAAAGCTACACTATATTTTTGATCCAAAGTGTTCCTGGGACTTAAAAGATTGAATAAATTTGATAATCTTTTAATTTGGATGTTATGTGCAGAAAGGAACAACTTAATTTTCTGCAGTCTGTTTGTAAATGCTGCTCGGCAGTTATGCTTGATTTATGCAAATTTATTTATTGGATCGCTAAACAAGTTCTTACATCTTTGATGAATCACTCTCAGAGACACGCTCGAGATAAAACAAACCTCACAGAGAGAGAGGGGCAATGTGGAACCATTGTGTCATGTCTAAGGTCACTACACTATTACTGCCTGGCACTGGCTAGGATCAAACCTGGGATCCTCTGATTCTGATGCAAACTCGCTACCACTTGGCCATGGTGGCTCCACTTTTAGTGGAGCAAATATGTCATTTTAGAAAAGGACCATTTAAAAGTATTTTTAACTGCTAAAAGTAAAGAAACAGACATTTAATTTGACATGAAGCATCTTCTGATACTCTGAAGTCACAAAATGATATTTGCCAACCGACATTGACGTATGTGCCATTTTCAAGATGGTTGCCATAATTGCAAAATGACGTCATTTTTTTCAATGTTTTTTTCTGTTACTGTTAGAATTTTTTCATTTGGCTTTTACCATGCTGGTAGCAAATTATTGTGCCCTAGTGACCAGTGTAGATCATGATCAGCCTGCACATACATGCAGTCTTTTGCACTGTTTGCTATCATCCAGTAAATTTCTTTGGACAGTTTGTAATACCTGTCTGGTTTGAAAGATGTACCTGTCCGTTCTAGAAATTTAGTGGTGTTCCAGTACACTTAAAGTTTAAAAAGTGTAATGACAGGAGAGTCAAATAGGGTAGATCTGGATATGAATGTGTGGATGAATGACTGTGTGGATTCACAGGCTTACCAAGTTCACACTGGTGGCTTAGCCCAAACATGGCTTTCCTGCGAGCAGGCTTATTGAGTAGCTTTGTGGATGCAGGGCTTTTCCCCTCTCAGATGAAGAGAGTTTTACCCTTGTCAGTTGTTATTCATAGTCAATAGCAAAATTTGATGTACTTTCAAGTTGAAAATATTAAAGGCCTTTGTGGGGAGATGAAATCTACTTGTTAGAAATCAAAGAAAATCATCAGGGTAAATTGACAACAAAAATACAATTGATAATGCATATTACTCCCAAATCAAAACAAAAAGAAAATCAAACACCAACAGACTTTACTCTTTCTTTTTTTGTAGGGGGGAGGGGGGGGGGAGTGAAACTACTAGTATTTGTAGAGCAGTAATTTTTATGTGAAGCAGAGCTGTAAATTTGGTCTGAACTGTATCCAGTCAGTAACATGCATGATTAAATGTAACAAAAACAGACATATACTGCATTAAGTATAATTCTAATATGACATAACCGGTGATTTAACTTTTACCTTGCTAGTGGTAAATGATTCTGCCTGTCAACTATTGCAGATCATGATCAGACTACACATCCGTGCATCCTGATCATGATCTGCACTGTTCACTATTCAGTTGGTAAAGTTTTAGTGAGCATTCCTCTAAAAAGGTTATGGTACTTATCAAACTTACAAGTTCAGCTTCTAAATTTTTAGGGTCAAGATTCAATTTTTAGCTTGACTATTGGAAGAATATAGCGAAGCCATCCTATTGCCTCAGCATAAACATAAGTGTAGGAGTTAACATTACACCTTAGTTAAGTTTTTTGTACCAGTCTACTTTCTGACTTAACCATTTCAGATATTACAACTTTGAAAGTTGGAATACTTGTGTATCATAGTGACATCCATCTGTTAGCAAGAGTAGATAACTCTGTACAAACTGTCATGCACATATCTCAGTTACCACTTACAGTAAAAATTTTTACCATTGTTTAAGTGTCAATCAAGTTAGATAATTCTTGACTTAATATCTTGTTCACACTTTGAAAATACATAGATTCTTGTTTTACCTTCAAAGTTTTGTTTTATTGCCAAGCTAAGAATAGTCGAGCGTGCTGTCTTATAGATAGCTCTTGTTATTATGTTTTCCTTTTATTTCAGGCTATGACTGTCAAGATGATGGTGAAATGATACATTCTTCGTCAAGCAGACATCAGTACTTGAATACTACGGTAACCTAGACTGGTTCTGGAAAAGTCGATACAGAAAAATATAACTTGCAATTTTAGGCGTTTTAAACTAAAGATTTGAATATTTAAGACATTGGATGTGTCAGAATGATGGAAGAAGCAAGTATTATTTAAAGCTTACATAAGAGAAATATGTCTTTTGTGGCTGATAAACCTTGAGAAATGCTGAAGACAGAAACGTGTTTGATTGGTTAATTATTGGAGTGCTGCTGCATAGATGCGTAGAATAAAGTGAAAATGGTGTAAAGGCTTGTTTTAAACTGATACTGTACAAGCTAGTGATAAAAATGCTTGTAATGATGACAGAGAGTTCTTGTTTCAGAAAAAAAGCTAGGAGATAAATGTTTTAGAAAAACGCTGGGAGATACATGTTTCAGAAAAAAAGCTAGGAGATACATGTTTTAGAAAAAAAGCTAGGAGATACATGTTTTTGAAAAAGCTAGGAGATACATGTTTTAGAAAATAAGCTAGGAGACATATGTTTTAGAAAAAGCTAGGAGATATATGTTTCAGAAAAAGCTAGGAGATATATGTTTTAGAAAAAGCTAGGAGATACATGTTTTAGAAAAAGCTAGGAGATACATGTTTCAGAAAAAGCTAGGAGATATATGTTTCAGAAAAAGCTAGGAGATACATGTTTTAGAAAAAGCTAGGAGATACTTGTTTCAGAAAAAGCTAGGAGATACATGTTTTAGATAAAGCTAGGAGATACATGTTTTAGAAAAAGCTAGGAGATACATGTTTCAGAAAAAAAAGCTAGGAGATACTTATTTCAGAAAAAGCTAGGAGATACATGTTTCAGAAAAAGCTAGGAGGTGCATGTTTCAGAAAAAGCTAGGAGATACATGTTTTAGAAAAAGCTAGGAGACACATGTTTCAGAAAAAGCTAGAAGATACTTGTTTCAGAAAAAGTTGCATTCAGGAGATACCTCTGTCAGTAAAATTGTTTGTAGATTATTATTTGAAAATATGAATAGAAAAACATGTACTTATACATTTGTACTGATAACAGAATATACATGTATGTGTTTGAAGATAAAAAGTTGAAATTCTTCTTTCCGGTTGAAATTTGGAGTTACATATACTTTATTGGATAATGCAGTAAAAGACATAGGCAAACAACAGACAAAAATGGTCACAATATCAAACTCACATGTATATATACTTGAGTCACTACAAATGACACAACTATCTGTTTTAACACTGAACTAATTTATTTCCTCTAAGTTTTGGCAATGTTTGGCCACGGCTCAAGATCGGGCTGCCGACAAATATAAATGGCTAGCCCTAAATAATGCAACAAAGTAAATATACAGCAACAACATGTCAAATCATATATTGACTTTACAAAGTCTAAATTATTTGAGCCCAACCCTGGAAAACAGAGATTGGACTCTGAAAACTTATTGTCCTGAAAATATTTCGCTGACCGCCAGCTACAAGCATGACGTTCATACAAACAGAGTAGAAAAACGTATGTAACAGTTCTGATATGAATTTCCACTCCAATTTTCACTGATGAGCTGATCATCATGAGCCGTGACAGTGGTTTCCTATGATAGCATGATTGTCATCGTCAACCAAGATGCCCTGCAAAATATAATACAAAACCAGCAATATCTGATGCAAAACAAACAAATACAATTTTTAACTTAGATATTTAAACTGTAAGCACTTAATAAACACAGGGTGCGGTGGGAGGGATAAAATTGATAGATTTTACTTTATAAATATTCCTTTGTAAAACAAAGAACTCGGTCGAGCGTGTGATTTGCTATCCGTTATTAGCTCACCTGGCTACGCCAGGGTGAGCTTTTCTGATCGATGATTGTCCTTCGTCCATCGTCCGTCAACATTTTGATTCAAATGACATCTCCTCTGAAACCTTTTGGCCAATGTTGATAAAACTATGCAGGAATGTTCCTTGCACGAAGCTCTACTAAAATTGTTCAAAGAATTCCATTCCATGCAGAACTCTGGTTGCTATGGCAACAAATAGGAAAATCTTTAAAAATCTTCTCCTCTGAAACCACAAGGCCTAGAGCTTAGATATTTGGCATGTAGCATTGTCTAGTGGACCTCTACCAAGATTGTTCAAATTATGACCCCCGGGTCAAAATTGACCCCGCACGGGGGGTCACTTAGTTTTGCATAGGCATATATAGGAAAAACTTTAAAAATCTTCTTCTCTGAAACCACAAGGCCTAGAGCTAAGATATTTGGCATGTAGCATTGTCTAGTGGACCTCTACCAAGATAATTCAAATTATGACCCCCGGGTCAAAATTGACCCCGCACGGGGGGTCACTTAGTTTAACATAGGTTTATATAGGAAAAACTTTAAAAATCTTTTTCTCTGAAACCACAAGGCCTAAAGCTTAGATATTTGGCATGTAGCATTGCCTAGTAGACCTCTTCAAAGTTTGTTCAAATTATGCCCCTGGGGTCAAAATTGACCTTGCCCGTGGGGTGGGGGGGGTCACTTGTTTTACAAAGGCGTATATAGGAAAACCTATTTGGTATATAACATTATCTAGTGATCTTCCACTAGGCAAGTGGACTTGTACCAAGGTGAGCGATATAGGGCCATCTTAGCCCTCTTGTTTTTACAAAAAAGAACCACTAAATATTTGCAGGTTACACAGTATCAATATTTAAAACCGCCTCCCAATAACGAACAGCTATCCTATAGCAATAGCTGCTATTATTGGATAATGTGGTAAAAGACATAGGCAAACAACAGACAAAAATGGTCACAATGTTAAACTCACATGTATATATACTTGAGTCACTACAAATGACACAACTATTGCTATTACTATAGCTGGAAAGAGACAATGTTTAGTTTTCAAACAAAGATAAGAGATAATGTACTTGCTTCTGTGTTCTTATTTCAAGTTTAATAGGATTTTTTTAGATCCCAATATAGGTGTTTCAACATTTCCAGTATAATTGTGTCAAGTTAAAAAGGGAATTTTTTTAGTTTCCAATTGAAGATAACAGAAATAAAAATAAAATGTTTGAAATAAAAATGGTGAAATTCTCCTTTCCAGTTGAAATTTTCCTTTCCAGTTGAAATACTTCTTTGCAGTTGTTCAGATGTTTGTGAAAGGCTCTCCTGCTGTAACTAGCTTGTATTCTAATTACTGTAAACTGGTTAATAATGATGATTTAATTTTTCGCTATTTTTGCGAATTTCATTTCGCTAATTCCAAACTCTTGCAAAATACACCTTTCACATAGATTTTCTATTAGAGAATTTCTCCTTTCGCGAATATAAAATTCACAAATAAGTCTGTCTGCTCACAAATCGCGAAATTGTCGTCACGCGAAAATCAAAAATTAGCTTATTTGCAGAACATGAACTACACATCTGAGATCAAACATCGATATAATACACATTAAACATAAGGTACAAATTTATTTCTTCTTAAGTAATACCACTGGTAAAGACTTCAATGGAAGGAAACAATATAAATTTAAAGTGCTAGTTAGAATTAAAATGCCTGTCACCTGTGTTTAAACCAGCTCAAATAACATTGTAGATTTTAATTTCCATTGAAAAGATAATTTTGTTTAGAATATTGTAAACTCAGACATGATAATGTCTCAATGTTGCCTGACGAAAGCCATAAATTAGAATATCTGCCTTTAAAATGCTTCAAGGCTGAAATATGCAATTTCTTTCTTGCTTAATTTTGTTGCAGAATTTAATAACTGCTCTCAAATTACCATTTGTCTGCAATTTAGAAGCTTTCTAAAAGATGAGTTAGATTTAATGTAGTGCAAGTTACTGTTGTATATCTTGCAATAATGAATGTCTAGGTCATGGTTCTTTATTTCTGCTAAAATAGAAGTATGTTTTTGTAAAACTTTATTTAAGTGTGTAAAATTTGAAAGCCATGGATTCACAGGGGATCTAAAACTTGATTTTGTGGAATCTTCAATTATTCCCTGTTTTCGTAAATAATTTCCAGATTTTCGTGCACAATTATTTAATATTGTGGTGAAATATAGGAATTAATACAAATCTGCAGTTTTTAGCAAAATATTGTGGTGAAATATGGAAATTAATACAAATTTCATTTTTAAGCAAAATATTGTGGTGAAATATGGAAATTAATACAAATTATGGTTTTTTGCAAAATTCATCAACTTGAAGATCATCGTCAAGTAACATCTTTAAATAACAATCACATTGGAAGAGGAATTTTGATGCACTGTCACAGTCTTGCAGTTATCGGTTTTCAGGTAATGTTACTATTTGATTATGATTTTGGATGTCACAGCGAGAAATGTTTTATCATGTTAGTATACTCAGTGTAAACAAATATCCTGTTGTTCATGTTTTTATTCATGCACAATTTTTTACTAATATGTATGGGTAATAAAGTACATGTATATCAAAAAGAAAAGTAGAAGCTTACAATTTATGTAGCACTTTGGTGAACTTTACCAGAAGGTGTCCCATTAAAACACTTATTAAATTATTAATGTTTTCCATAATCTTTTTATATGTCATCTGGCTGGGTCAGAAATCCTGAAAGTACGTTGCTTCACAAATATAGTCATTGTATGCCTCCGTGATGGGGATAGGGTTTTTTGACAAACTACCCACTGGGCCCCCCGGTGCGGTGGGGTTGGGGGTGTGACTCGTTCTTTTTATTAATTTTTTTTAGAAGCCTTGAATTTGTGTGAAATCAATAAAGATGTTATTATTATTATATATAGTGGTTAGAGTCGCTGACTTGAAATCACTGTAACCTCTCATAGATTGAGGGAAACGGGTTCGAGCACTGCTACAAACCATGTCTTTCTATGAGAGACAGTCGGCAGTTCTTGCGCAGGGTAGGATTCTAGTACTTATTTAACTTCTAGGTCAACATCAACAGTTGTCTTCTAGGGAATTGTTTTGGTTTTCATTCAGTGAAAGCAGAGTTTTGGCACCTTACCATTTGAAATTAATCATTATTTCTTAGATGTAAGATTATAAACTAATTATAAACTTTATAATTTTTTCAAATATTGTTATTTTGTTATTCATGTAGTGGAACTAAATCTAACTTTTCTAAGGTTTGATGAACCTTCTGTTGCATCCAGTATAACATACATGTATAAGTAGGGGCAAATGATTTGTGATCGCTAGGAAGCAAGGGTAATTGTTCAGGAATACAAACTACGTACTTTAATTATATCTACAATAATTAGCGGTATCTATTGACCCAGGATTATAACAATATACATGCACTAATGACATATTTAAGGTAGATATTAATTATTAAACATACATATCACGTTGACCTATTTGTTTACAAGTTATCTCTATTGGAATTTTTAAGTCATTGTTTGATTAAGGTCAGTTATTTAAGGATATCGTATATTAGTTTATACTAATTTATTTTAGCTTGATTGTGAAGAAAGCTGTCAGCTTATTGAGTCTCTCTTGAGTCAGCTTCCTGGAAAAACAAGTACTGGTGTCATATGAGGAGGTATGGTCGTGACCTCAGTGGGACTCGAACCCGCAACCTCCAGGATGAGTGGCAGAGACCAAGATATCGTATATTGATAAAATAAAATAATTAATCACTGTAACTCAAGATTTATTTTTAAAAAGCTGACAATTGTTTCTAATACATCTATACAATAAAATTGAATAACACCATTGTCTAATATGATAAAAATACAATACATAAAATAGATAAATACTGTTAATGTCTTGATAATATCTATCATCACATCACATTGAAGCAAAGTATTTCAACACACACATAACCTACTGTGTTGGTGACTACATAGCAAACACAAATGTAAAACGAAAAAAGCAGATTAAAAATTGTGTGAAATTTTACTTATCTTGATTGAATTCTTGAGTGGAGATGGGGGAGTAGGGTTGAAGGGTGAACTGCAAATGAATACAATGAGGATTAGTGTTTTCAAGTGTTAAAATTTTCGGTGTTCAGTTTTTGCCAATTATTTCAAACTAAGGGATATTAAAAAAGACGTAAGTGCCAGCTTTAAACACAAGCATTATTTATTGCACCAAATTTATTGGATGGACTGACATTAAACAAGTTATTGTTATAAAGTAGCAAATTTGTGGCTGTTTATAAATTCTAGAAAATATTGGTATTGTTTTCAAATAGTTTTAATAACGATTCACATAGTATGAGGATGAGTAAAACCGGATCGCTTTATCACATGTAGGGTATTAAGAAACAAGGTACATGTACCTAAATTTAGAAGGATTTGTCGCAAGTTTTTTAAACACATGAGGATTTAATGAAGGTACAGTAATTTTGATTGTAGAATCGTTAAGTCATGTAGAATTTATTGAATAAATTGATTATTTTTGAATTGAATAAGTCTAACTTTTCAGTTAGAGCTATCGAGTTTCATCCAAAGCAGTTAACATCTGATATGGTTGACTTGCTTGAATTTGATTTGATTTGAACCAAATTTTATAAAGGTCCATCCATAAGAGCAATTATATTAGCTTGTATTTGTGGATGAGACCTTTGACTTGCTTGAACAATTTGATTATGATAATTGTAGTTTTTTGAATAAGCATTTTCTGTATCAGTAGTATTTGAGCCTGGCTGTGTGAAATCCAATTACGTTACGTTCTTTCTGAGTTTGTCACCATAGGGAAAGGGAAGACTAAGAAAGATCATGAGTGCGAAACTCTTGTTTAACCCTAAACTGCTGGCAGCAATTTATACCATCTATGCCATCCTTCCCAGAAACGATTGTTAGGTTAACTGACTGCCCTTTAGTCACTGTTGAAATAGTGTTGAAACAGGCATTAAACTATTAAGCATTATGAAAGATGACCAAAGTTCAACATGAATATACCTTAAATTGTTAATTTACTTTAAATTCAATGTAATGCGATCAGTGCCATAACTTTCTAGGGAGTGCAAGTAGAGAGTAGAGAGGTGTTTTTTGGCTAGAAAACGTTACTGAGGCGATCTAAGGGTCGTAGTAAAAAAAAGTCACTATACACAGGAGGTCACTAAACAAAAGCTATAAGAATCATAATAATTTCTTAGAGTGTTCACTGTGTTTAGAATTCAGACTATTCTGTATTTATTTGTACATGTATTTGCAAATAATTATGCAGTAAACATATCTAGGTGTCATTAGCAATTTTTTTAATACAGCTTAGATTGATAGTGATTGTTTATTGCTGACAAATAGTGGATAGGTGCCCCAAACTGTCCATCTGATAGTAAAATTTGATTTTGGGAGCCAAATTTCATGGTCACTAAACACATTAGACACTAGTTATTGCACACAGTCTGAATATAGGCGAAATTGCATTGAGATGTTAATACAGGAATTCACTTATAACAGTGGGTCGCTGAGACTGTAATATCAATATATTTTGATAGAAAAGCACAAAAAGTAACTTCACTGTTAAGTCAGTGTTATATATGTTATGTTCAAAATAATGTGAATTTCCTTGTTTGAGAAAGGTTATAAATCAAAAACAGTCAGAAGAGTATAATTATCAAGTAAAGTTACATATAATAATCAATGTTTAGGGTGTGAAGTTTTCTGTTTATAGAACAGCAGCAAACTTATAATGAAAAATATTGAATTGTTAATAAAAGTCTCACAGTTCTGATTTTCAATCCATAGACTTTAATCAGTATTATGACCCACTGAGTGAAAACCACAGCCTTAGCAATCTTATATTGAGCATATCCATGCAACATTATATCAGTGCATACTGTTTGCTTGAATAGATTCAATCCGTCACAGACAGCCTGAGTGAAACAGTGAAACCTGTGTTATATGGCACCCTTCCGGACCACTTGATCATGCCAGTTTATTTATGTTATCAGGACCAAATGACTGTACCAGAAAAAATGTTTTCCATTAAAATTTTTACTTGGTGCCTGGTAAGACTGGTTTTACTGTATAATGTGAAAATGCAGCTGTGTTTTGTAATAAGAACACCTTCTTCTCTTCTTTTCACAAGGACCCTTAACCCTAAAGTGTTGGTCTTTTTATCCCGTACTAAAGGCAGAGGAATATAGTTTTGGCATTGACAGTCCTTCCATGTCTGTCCCTCTGTCCTTCCGTCCATCAGGCTTTTATGTCCAATGCCATATCTTGGTACTCTGGTTTTTTAGATTTTATTGAAACTTGGCAGGAATGATCTTTGGGTAGGGGAATGATGATCCTAAAATGCCGTCCGGTGCATTATTCATTTAAACCTTACCTGAAGCAGCCTAACATTGTCCATACCAAATTTAAATAAGATATTCACACATTTAAATGTTTAGTCAAAATGTTGAATTTTGGGAAAAAAGCTGATCTCATTCAAACTTTTCTTTAAATGCAAAACTACAGAATATTTTCTCCTCAATAACTATTGATCAGACTTTCAATATATATAATGAAATCTGAAAAATCGCAGAAATATTCCAAATTTGACCCAGTACCAAATTTTTCAGGGGATGTGGATTTAAAAACAAAAAGTTCTTCAATCACAAGCAATTTCTATTACAAACTGTAATTATAGTGAGATAAGCGATATAAGCCCTTAATGGCCTTCTTGTATTGTAACTAGGTCAGTTTAGCAAATTGCAGGTGACCTATGAGATCAGTTTTGTGTGAAAGCCTTTTGGCTGATACAGAGCCAACAGTCTTTTTCTATCAAAAATTGTGTTGTTCTTTCGTAAAGGTAAACCAGTCTACTTAGACGTGAACACTTAAATACCTTTGCTAACATGATTAACCTTTCTCCAACTATTGGCAAATTATTCTGCCTTTGTGACTAGTGCAGATCATGATCAGCAAGTGCATCTGTGCAGACTGACCATGATCTGCACTGTTCATTATTCAAAACTTTTTATTGAAGGCCTCTTTAAAGCTGCTCGCTCTCAGATTTTGGTAAAAGAATAAAGTTCTTCAAACTGTATGTAAATAACGTAGTTTAGTATATATGGTCATATAAAAAGGCTCCTGTATAAATTTATGTCATGTGTATCTCTAAATTAAAAAAATATGCTACCAAAGTAAAAAGCGTTGAAAATGCTTTTGAAATTTCAATATGAACATATAGTGTAGCAGTGCCGTGTAACCAACCTTTTCAATCGATTTCTGCAAATTCCTACCTAGATTTTTGCATATTTTCTTTCTAGCATTTAGTTTTATACTTATGAATAAGAATGTGAATATTTTACAAAAATATTTTTTTTCAACGATAACTGAGAGCGACCGAGCAGCTTTAATATATTAATCTATTCGTCCATATTGAAGGACAGATAAGTCCATTTTAGAAATTAAGCACCGTAAGTGTAAAGAAAGGTAGTCATCAAAAGGTATGATGCAGTATATGTTTATTACTGAGTAGCCTGAATAAATTAGCTTGATACTGTCGTGATTCAGTATGATAAGAATAAAGGGAGACAATCCAATCCGGTATATTATCAAGGGAGACTATTTGATAAAATCTTTAATGAATTCTGGCAATGCGTATAATTTATCTCCCAACTCGTTACAGCGTTTATTCTTCAACATTCTTTTGTTTTGCGGGTAACCGCCGTACATTGACCTTACATCCTTCACACTGTTTGATATAATTGAAATGATACGCCCTTTGATGTTTACAGATATCAAATGAATGCACGAGTCAGAAATAACTACGCCCTGGCGGACCAGCGGGCGGTCTTGTATTTCTATGCCTCAGCGAAAATAAAACGATGAATTTCTGTAGATAGCTACGCCTTTGATCATCGTAGTAGCTACGCACTTGGACTACAATACCACGTACATAACTTGTTCTGAGCGCGCGGCAGAGCAGGAAGTGTGTCGATAAAGACAAATATATTTCGACAGGTTAATGATGTGTTAAAATGTACTTTGGATGTAGGGCTACATTGTGTAGAGAAAAGAAA
The DNA here is from genome assembly GCA_022818135.1 of Saxidomus purpurata. Taxonomy (NCBI): domain Eukaryota; kingdom Metazoa; phylum Mollusca; class Bivalvia; order Venerida; family Veneridae; genus Saxidomus; species Saxidomus purpurata. The sequence continues at coordinate 26,894,223 of JAFMSR010000001.1, read as the reverse complement.
ATCCACAAAACATCTCCGGATAAGTTTACAACTATATTCTTACGGGGTTAGATAAAATTTCACTGAGAACGGTTGCCTGAACACTGAGTGCGCAGCATTAACGAAATTTAGTGAACAATTTGGCTAGAGTGAATTTTGACTTTGGATGACTTTTGCCGAAAGGATGAATTATCTTCATTATTCTTACAGCGCAGAACCTTCACCCTGAGGCTATCTAACGGATGCCTTGACTAAATGTAATAATGACGAGTGGGAGAAAAGTTTATTAGTAAGTAAGTGCTGAACAGTGGTCAGTTGGTCTAAAGGAAGACGAGCTTTGTAAGAAAATGGAAGACAAAAATTTGAAACCGCAGATTCAAAGGGCGGCCACCACGGACCCAGCCATTTCGTATGAGCCGGAGACATCTAAGAAGAATGAAAACAGCCCCACAGCATCACCGGAAAGAATTAGGAAATCGGTTTCCATGGATTCTGGAGAGGCAGACGTTGTCAAGAAAACGTTAATTGCATCATCAGGATCTTTTAAACGCCGGTCTATTCGGGTAAGTGTTAATTATTGCAAATCGTTCTGTAAAATTATCAAATTTTATGTTTGGTATCACATTTACAGTTCGGACCCGCATCGTTCATACGCCAGCATGACATGATTGTATGGGAAACCGTACAATAGAACCACTTTATTTCAAATTTTAGGTAGTACATTTTCACACTGACTAAATTAAAAGTCCAGATTTTTACATTTAACTGGATAAGATTAACATATTAATACATGTACTACATGTATATACTGTATGAATGCACCGAAACATCGCTGTGATTTCCAGAAACATACCTGGAATACCCCAGCGCCGTTATGAGAAATGTTCACCAGGTGTTTCTAGACAAGTGTACATTTTGCAGAAACATTTGAAGAATACATACATTTTCCTGGCATCATGCCCATGTATAATTTGTAAGAAAATAATCTTTCTCCTAAGCTAGTTTATGCAGAAAAATTCGAACTCGTTAGAAAAAAGCAAACTGGCGTTTTTTATTCTGCATTGCAGAAAGCTTGGCCAGACTTTGATTTATTCTTGGCACACAAGGTGATACTGAATGATATATATTTTTTCAATGTGTCGGTGTATTTTTTACGTACGAAATATAGTATGACGGTAATGACTGCTGTTATAAGCGAAGTTCTTCATATCAGTATATGTATATATATAATTATGATATTCGGACCCTGTTCATACCTAGTTTTCATTATAATATTGTGCCGTAATCTAATAAAAAAATGAGATTCATGAAATGTATCATAAACATCGTGACGGTACTGTAGTAAAATATAACGGTGAATGTCGAGAAGAACGGTTAGATCACGCTTCATTGTCTGCATATTATACTGTAAATCGTTGACATGTGGCGTCACATTATTTTTCAAAGCTTTAATTCATTTTCATCTGAAATCATAGACAGGTTGTAAGAATTTGAAATGTTATTTACTGTTTCTAAAAGTTAAATATTCCTTTAAACTCATAGTTAGAAAACTTAAAATATTCGTAAGTATTTTTTCAGTTTACGCCAGTTGCTGCGCAGTTCATCTTTTGTGAGATTGTAGAAAAACAATCAGTTCATGTCAGCTTTTGTTTGTATTTGTGCTTTTTGGACGTTCGAGGTGTATAATCGGTACGACCCATCCGCTAATGTCAGAATCAAACGCGACCATATTTATGCCCCAATCGTACTCCACCCATACGCCGCTCCAATGAAGCGTGTCGGAAATCGTATATTACGATATTAGGTACGATTTTGCGCCGTCATTTAATTGTATAACTTATGACAGACATTACTTGATTCTGGTCAACTAGCTGTAATTTTAAAAGCAACATTAGGCATTTTATTGATTTAATCTGTGCCAGTATCCGAGACATGTTATACTGCAAAAACTTGTTCGTTTTTCCCCCGGAATTTAGAGACATTTTTAGATTCAAGCAATTACTTGCAAATCCTAGGAGAATATGTATTTTGCATTCATACTTACTCGTGTGTCATTTTTTAATTTAGAAACTTGTCATATTCTACAAACTAGCTTAATATAAAATGTTGCCAGCCATCGACTTTCGTCAAAGAAGCGATCAAAAATTTGATTGACTGCCACAGACAAGTGCGTCCGTGTGTCACTTCACTCAGACAGAATCAATTTGTAATTTCTGCTTTCCTTCTCCCCAAGAATATTGACAAAATAACTGGTCTGTGCTCAAAGACATTTCATCAGAAATAACATATCAGCATAAATAGCGTTTTGAACGACCTGTCTAAAAGCCAAGTAGTGCGCAGATTTAAACAGAATAAATCAAGGTTTTTTGCACAAAAGCGTTCTATGTATTTGCGTAATGGCTTTCTTGTCCTTCGGATTTTAAGAGCTATATATTAAAACATGCTTGTTGCTGTGGTATAGAGGGTAATTATGGTATCTGCCGCTAAAAATTATCCCGAAGGTTGCGGTTTCGAGCCCCACTTGTGTCACGACCGTACCTCTTCATATGACACCATTACTGGACTTTCCAGGAAGTGGACTCGACAGTGACTGGAGTAAGTTCAAGCTTTCTTCACAATCGAGCTAAAGTAAATAAGTATAAACTAAACTAAACTTACATCATAAGGCCCCCAAACGAGGTTAAAATAATTAAAACTTTTCTGACCAACCCCCAGTCGTCAGCATCGAATTCTTTATTGTAACTGCCGTATAAACTAACTAACTTCATTCTCTTTCCTAGATATTATCACTGACAGAACAACTGTAATTGGACAACGGTCTTTATGCTACGACCTAAACCGATTGTTCATAAGAGGCGCCTTCCTGCTATCGGATCGAACGATGTAAAAGAACTTATCGTAAAGTTCTATTATTCAGCAAACATTTAAATTGTTTTCTTACATACAGAGTGCTGCTCAGACATCATGGTATCAAGCTAACCCAGGGGTCGTGGCAAATTTACCAGGATCGGCCGGGACTATTAATAATCTAAACACTTCAGGTTTTTTTGTAAGCTTTAAAAGACATAAGATCTATCTATTCATTATAAAATCATAAATACACTTCATTTTTCCACGTTTTGACTTTCAGAGACGGTCCAGCAAACGAGTAAAACCCGAAGCGGAATTCGGACATGATACGGAAACCTACGAGAAAATCCGAGAACGGGTGCTACAAGAACGCGCTGTGACAAACGCCATAGACGCTTTACAGGAACGCTGGAGGATGATAATGTTTATGTACGATGACTGTGTTGCAATGAACGAGGCAAGGAGAGAAAGAAAACTTAAGAAACTTTGCGTAAAACGGCAATTTGAACTCATTATGATTGTAATGGTGTTCTTGTGCATATGTGTACCGATATCTGTAGTCTTTGTGTTAATAAGTAGATAGCACAGACAATAACCCCTCCACCGGAGTGGGTGGGTGATAATGGCAATCAAATAACCATTCTGCCTTTACACGAAATTATATAGAAGTATGATTTATGCTGTGGTAGAGACAATCTGATTATGTATCTGCAATGGAGAATTAATTGCACCTTATTGCGGGAATATTGAAGACAGGATCGTTGTTTCCAACAAAAAGAGAATATATGTAGATTGTAAGCATTGTACATATTGGAAGACATCGAGCAATTTATAAGGGATCCACTTAATAAGAAATAATCTATTCATTAAAGAGTGCTTTATCAAAAGAGTTGCGACGTCACCGGCTGTTATGTGTTTCGTAGAGGACAGTGGGCCATATTGAGTAAAGGCGGCCCATGTGTATTGACAGTGCTTTTTTAACCGATTTCTATAACCACTTGCATATAAAATAAATGCTTCCTGTAAGATTGCGTATCAATGTATCTTCGGGAACTTTGCAACGACACGCTGCAAAGGTGGTCTATTGAATTGGCATATTACCGACCGACGTTGATCTAATTTGGATAAAGTTTGGCACAACTCAGATGATTTCGTGCAAATATGAGAAAAAAAGAAAAAAATGCCGATTGAAAGAGCCCGATGGCTAGAAGATAGCAATATTAAGTGAAAAAAGAGTATTAATGATTAATTAATTAAACCGATTGAAGATGTTAAACCTTTGGGGGGGGTTTGAAATTAAAAAAAAAAAAAAAATTGTTTTGGACAGCTTTACTTTTGGTTGATTACGTCCTTGTTACGTGTTAGTAGAAGGTAGAGTAAATGGATAACATCACGAACATTATGGTAACGTACATCAGAAATGTACGTAAAATTGCACGTACTTAGTTTAAAGTGAAGTTGTAACTACGGATAGAAGAAAACGTAGTGAAAAACATTCAAGCGTAGTGACGACCAAATAAATGATGTTCAGTGTCATTTATGAGTCAACGATGCTTTTAATTTATTTAACTTAAACAACAGTGTTGTTACGCAGGATTCCAAAAAAGCATACATAAAAACCTTCTAACGCAAACGTCATTACAATTTTGAGAATACAGTCTGAACTTAGTGGAAAATCACCGAGTTGGATATCTGGCCGTTTAAGAAATCCTAGAGTGGACAATTGTGTTCTTTAACATTACAGCTAATCTGCCACAACAGTGATTGTGTTCTACAATCTTAGGGAGAAAGAGTGTAAACTCTCGTGATATGCTTCACTTTTCATAGAAAATGTATCGTTTAATAAATTCTGTAAGAAGTCTACCTAGCTTTTTGATCAACCCTCGTACGACATGCATGTCATTCAATACAGACCAACTAGAAACTTTAGATGTAGTTCTGTAGAAATATGATCGTCAGTTCGTGAAATCCCGGATATTAAAATATTTATTTTTGCTTTACCATGCTGGGTTTAAACGTAAGTGCCTCCTGAACAACGATAACGTAAAACATTAAAAGCTGAAGCCAGTTTGTTTTGTTTAATTCATTTAGTAATTGAATCCAGTAGTCATGGTATTGGTCTCACCGTCTGCCAGGCGATTGAATATTGAAGAACAAGCTTCAGAGCACCATGATCACAACGAGCAGCAGACATGGTTCCAAAAATAACAACAAAATCCGAGAAAATGTCTCTTTAACGGCGTTTCCATTTAAGCAAACTGTGAGAATGAAGGCTTCTGGGAAGATACTGCCGGGTTTCTATGAATGATTATGTTGGATGTTTACTTTTTTGGGCACAGGACAAATATACTGGATATCATTGTTGTTTTTCAATGATGCCTTTGTTGATCTTTTGAAAATTGTAAACTTCAAGCTTAAATTAAATCATTGATTTTAAACAGCTACTCATTTTGCAACATTGCTTTAACAGACGATGATTCCGCCCTTGAAAATATGACCCCGAAATGTGTTGCAGCTTCTGCTGTTTAGAGTGTGCGTTCGTATGCAGCGAGACTTACTTGTCACAGTTTGAAGCAAAAACAAATGCACGTCAGATTGTCAGCCATCTTCAGTTCGAGTTGAATTAATTACGGAACATAAACTATGCATACATAATTATAAAGTGTGTACCAGAATTGCAGTAAAATGCTTGTGAATTATTATTGACGCTTTTAAAAAAGCGCTTTGGTGAAAATTTATCAAGAGGTTAAATTGGTTGATACTAAAGTACAGTTAAACCTGTCTAAATTAGCATGCCAATAGATGCGAAGATGGTCACATAAATGTGATTGTTACTTATGATACGTATATGAAATATAAAGATAGCCAGTCGGATACATTAGTACTGGATGATTGATATGGTTGACTACTTAATCAAGATGACCGCTAACACAGTTTCATCTGCACTGATAGATAGCGGACACTTTGTAGTCCAAGTCGTTAAAGCTGGTCAGGGCAGAGCCCAAGGGGCTACAACAGGTTTCTTTCTGAAATTAGACATGTTTACACCAAGAACATTAAGGCCTACGATAGTCTCCATGCAATGCTAAGCATTCACTTAGTGCTAGGACGGCAAAACTGAACGGGGTAGGTTAACAACATCGATTTTTGTCGTGTTGGAGAACCGAACAAAGCAAGTGACCGTAGCAATGCCGTCCGGAAAATATTTCACTGAATAAAATTATAGTTTAGTTACTGCATGGCATTGCACAAGTCTGAAAGTTTGGAGGTGCTTTTAGTTTTGTTTTATATCTATCTCTGGTCATAAACTACATGATCCGAATCGAGTTTTCGTACAAGAGAAGTATCATAAAAAGGAAAAGACTAAAGCAGGAAAACCGGTCTTAAACATAAGAGCCCGTAAGATGTTTCATGTACATTTAGCTGCCACTCTTGACACTGACATTGACATGAAACACTATCTTTCTATACGAATCGTATCAAATAAAACAGATCGTGGAGAAAATGATCTGTCATTTGGAAATCGATAGCAACACTATCGCATCTCGCTGTTTTATCTCCCAAAATCTTAAACGGTCATGTAAAGTCAGTCCAGTTAAATTTACGCTAATTGAGGTGTGCGTTATCGCCATGAAATCGATTACAAGTCCTCGATAATGAACAGAGACCATGACCGACAAAGAAACATTTCCATTTCTTCATCAATGGATACTATAGATAACAACACTATCTTATAAACGTAAAGAGAACAGCTGTAAAGCCTTTTGATTTGCACTTAAATTTTGCCATTTTAAAGTCACGAGCTTCATTGTATACAACATTGAAAAGGTCGCCTTTCACATACGCACCTGTTTAATATAGACTAGAATATAACATTTTGTAGCCCGAATATCTGAATTCAAAAAATAAAAAAGCCTAACTCCACCTTATATCGAATGGTTAATATAGTTATACATGCGGCATGTATCAGTGCTGAATTCACGGGCGAAACTGGAATGGAGCGGTACATAGAAAAATAAGGCATCGCTCACCTTAATCAGCAAACCCGTCTCGCAACGTCTCTCATCCAGGATCAACATTTTTGCAGGGATCGACTTTGCCTAGGCAAATTTGCATAAATTACCAGTCAGTGTTTCTATAAAGGTAAGAGATGTTCGTGAAATATATATGCCCCCTCCCCCTTCTCAAACCTTGGTAACATTTGAGTAACTGCAACTGGCAATAACATCAACATCCTTGGTCCAGTGCGTCACTTACGATTCAAATGAGTTTCGCATAGAACTTGACATTTGACCCGACTTCAAAATAAATACTGGTTAATGCGGGTGTTGCTGGTCAATGTCAATCTGACCTCAACCTCTGACCAACTGACCTAAAATACGATACTAGTAGGGATCGTTCCATTGTCACAACCGACCTGCCCACCAAGTTTGGAGGTTATATGCCCAAACGTTATCTACGTATTGTCAAGAAATAATTTTGATTTATCAAAGTCACCAAAAGTGTTATACTGTCCAAGGTTTCTGTAACCTTGACATCCAAAATACTGACTTCAAAATCAATACCGGTCATCTACTGATCAAGCTTAAACATCCCTACCAAAAATGTTCATAAGACAAAACGTTCTCAGAAATCCATTACTGTTCAAAATCACTTTGACCTTGACCTCTTACCAACTGATCTAAAACGTTTTCTGGTACCCCCGTACCATATTTGACGATTTTATATCAAGGCATATTGATCATAAATATTCTTATTTTCAAAGAGGTCACTGTGACCATGACCTCCGTATGAGCTTTTAAGATCCCTGGCAAAAGCGTTCTCGAGATGTGACCTTGACCTCCATATCAAACTTTAGGACCCTAGACGTTCTCGATCATTGATCAGAAAGAACTACTCTTTTCAAGATGATCGACCTTTAACCTACTGATCTCAGAAGCAATACGGGCCGTCTACTTGTCATAACCAACTTGGGGGTGATCTTACGTCACTACTCAGAAATCGTTTTACTGTTCAAGATCATTGTGACCTTGACCTTTTATCCACTGACCTAAAACGCATGCCCACCCAGCCTATTGAGGTAAGTAGGCCCTCTGTCCATGATTTTTTATAAGATTATGAGGGAAATAAAATTAACCAACTGGTTGCCCTTTAAAACAAAAGGGCCATGATGGCCCTTTCTCCCTCACCCGAGTACAACTGCTTTTAACAAAGTTGTTACGGACCTGGTTAATGTGTGCGAGACTAGGGCTGCGTACTGGTATGCAATATAAATCGAAAACCGGTATTTTAGGTTCAATTGATACGTCGTATCAAATGTCAAAACAACCTCTCTGACAAATTTCCAGGATATTTGGGCTGAAAATATAACCTCTAGAGTGTTAACAAGGTTTTTCCACATTTGGGCTCTGTGACCTCGTTTTTGATCCCAGATGACCCATATTCGAACTTGAGCTAGAAATCATCTAAACAACCTTTCCGACAAATTTCCAGGATATTTGGGCTGAAAATGTTACCTCTAGAGTGTTAACAAGGTTTTTCCATATTTGGGCTCTGTGACCTAGTTTTTGACCCCAGATGACCCATATTGAACTTGAGCTGAAATCATTGAAACAACCTTTCCGACAAATTTCAAGGATATCTGGGCTGAAAAGTAACATCTAGAGTGTTAACAAGGTTTTTCCATATTTGGGCTCTGTGACCTAGTTTTGACCCCAGATGACCCATATTCAAACTTGGGCTAGAAATCATCGAAACAACCTTTCTGACATATTTCCAGGATATTTGGGCTGAAAATGTTACCTCTAGAGTGTTAACAAGGTTTTTCCACATTTGGGCTGTGTGACCTAGTTTTTGACCCCAGATGACCCATATTCGAACTTGAGCTAGAAATCATCGAAACAACCTTTCTGACAAATTTCCAGGATATTTGGGCTGACAATGTTACCTCTAGAGTGTTAACAAGGCTTTTCAATATTTGGGCTGTGTGACCTAGTTTTTGACCCCAGGTGACCCATATTAAAACTTGAGCTAGAAATCTACCAGACAAGCTTTCTGACAAATTTCCAGGATATTTGGACTGAAACAGTAGCCTCTAGAGCCTTAAAAGATTTTTCTATTTTTGGGTCATGTGACCTAGTTTTTCATCCGAGATGACCCATATTCGAACTCGTCCGATTAATTACTGGGACAAACATCCCGACCAAGTTGTGACAACTGAGGCAAAAAGGACCACTAGAGGTTAACGAACTAAGTGTGGGGGGGACGGGGGGACGGACGACGGACATTCATTGATCCTAATAGCTCACCCTGAGCCTACAGCTCAGGTGAGCTAAAAAGTAGTATAGAATTTTTTTTTTAACAGCCATGAATCACCAACTGAAGATGTTTGAAGAAATTGATGGACTTATGTCAATCAATATTCGCAGTGACTGAACATGTAACTTTCAAACAGCATGTCAACACCAAGAAAGGGGACTAAACGTTGTTGTCTTACTGAACATGTTTGAATCCGTACATCTACTTTTAAAATAGATCATTTCACAACAACACTTCCTGTTAGAATTTGTGCAGTGTGGTGTCCATAGACATTTCCCTGTACTAAGTCAGTGTTTAATGTGTATTAACTATGGACAAGTGTGGGGTGGAGTTGTCACTTAGGACTGGTATCTTTTAACTGTGCAACTTTTTTACTGGACTGATGAAGTTGGGGAGTAGAAAACCACCTTATCTAGGCTAAGTACCATTCAGAACAGGTTGGAATCCTGTATTATGCCTCACAGTCGAAGTTCAAAAACAACTTGTAAGGGTACATGTATGGTTGTGCATGCTCTATTACACTTGCTATTGAACATTTTATTTAAGACAAAACAAACATCTTTTTCATTTTATACATTGATCTATTTAACATATCTGAATAATAATCCATAAACAATAAAACAATGCCATTTTCAATATTTTGAATATCATTATCAATCCATTAGACCTTTCAAAAATGAAATGGTGCTTACATTTTTAATGACAACAGTAACATGGTGTAAACTATTGCAGGCAAAGCATTCTAAATATTTTAAAGTTCCGCTTCTGAGGTCACCTGATATTAAAGTGATATTACCGTTCAAACTGACCATCAAACTTTTAAATAAAACATTAGTCAGTTATTTATACTCCTACAATAATAAACATTGCCATAGTTATAACCCAAAAATAACGATCTGTATAACAGTTTCATTCACATTGCATATAGAGGAAATCTGTAATAATCTTTTTTGACTATCCTAGTCAAAAATAAAAATTCCACCTTTTCGGTTATGTATATCTTAATTTGTATTTGTCAATAACAGAAATAATTTGGTAAAACTTATTTCTTATATGTTTTTAAAGCATCCACTGTGTTTTGAGCATCCTTCTTTACTATAAACCGATGTGACCATTTTGAAGGGTAATATAACTTTAACGCCACCATCGATACTATGATCAAACATTTCGGAACCAAATGGCCCATTTTATGATAAAAAGGTCTCCATAAAAAAACCATTTCACTATTTAGACCACTAAATCTTTATTCCGGTCCAAAGGGAGGTCTTATTATAGGAATTTTACTGTAGTTACTCTTTATTTAAAGGCGACTTTACTATGTTGAAACATTTTTCGAACGATGTATGACACACCATTAAAGCTATGTATGTATATTTCCTGCAAAAAAATCTAATAAATTTCCTGTTTAAGAAAAGAATGTATAAGACCCAATGTAGATTCAAAAAGAAAGTCAAATATTCAAATATCAATCAATACCAACCTTAAATCACAATTTGCTTCAAAATTTGAAGTGTTTTGCTTCAATGCAATACTAAGACTGATTTACCATTTGTAGCACTTATTCAGTACACATGAATATTACCTAAACAACAAGTTATTTCTCTATGTTAGATACAAAACTACAGGAAACATACAAAGTTCAAACTACCTGATGCTGCTTGGAGTGATATACATAACTGTTAACAGAGTCCTAATGTGTGAAAACAAGTGTAAGATCATATGTAATTAATTTGAATCACAGTTTAACAACAAAAGCATATTGTCAGGTTGTTTTTGATTAAACATACAAAATGTACTAACATTAAGCATACAAACTGCACAGTATTCACAAAGGTCAATGATTAGTTGGTTTTCCCACAGCGGGGTAACTTTCATATCGTCTTATTTCATAACGAATATACAGTAACTATTATCAAACATTTAAGAAATATGTTCGAAATTTCAGTAAGATTAGAATAACGCACTTAGATCTATTCCCTGAATAATAATTTCGGCTTCTTCTTGTGATTGAGACGAGATATTACTTAATGTTCCCATCATTCACCTTCTCAATGATATATCATATTTGTGGGGAAAAAGAGGCTGCTACGAAATAACAAATCCGACAGTAGTTATTTGACCCAGACAACTAATTATCTGAAATAGGCCGAGCTTTCACTGCTTAGTTTTGTTATTTGTCTAAGCTCCCGTAAAATCTCTTTATGAACGTGTCACTTCAACCATAATTTCCTTGCAAAGTGGACAATAAACACGTCTTTATCACAGCACATCGTTTAGGCCATATATATAGATAAATGCATCTAAACTGATCTATTGATTCTCGATTGCCAAACAAGTTTTTAGAACTTTGATAAATCATTCTCTCCACACTCTCCAGACAGAATAGTCCTCAAAGAGAGAGAGAGAGAGAGAGAGAGAGAGAGAGAGAGAGAGAGAATATGAGGGATCAAGAGAGAGAATATGAGGGATCAATGTATCTTGCTTAAAGACAATACCACCATGGCACTGGATAGAATCAAACCTTCGACCATGTGACCCTGAGGCAAACCAGTGACAACACTGTGCTATGGCAGCTCCATTACACAGATAAATGCATCAGAATGGGACTTAAAACAAAACAAACCAATAAAAGCACCAAAAAACCAAGCACTTTTGTTCCAAATCAAATTTATATTTTAGTCACATTGTACATGTACCTGTTTCTTCAGACTATTAAATGAAATTATGTCTTGCATGGTATGTTTTTCATTTATAAATTTTTGACATAAAATGCTTTACTTTATGAAAATGTGATTATCAACAATAGAATGTTTAACATAGAATAATCATGTCACATGCTTTTTACACTTATTTCACTTATTTTTTAATAATTACAGATAATGTAGGGAATTTTGAGATAGGAGAAAAAAAGGTATTTTGTGTGTTTTTGCACACTATTACCAGTACCTATCCAATATCCATTTCAAACAGTTTCTTTTTGTGTTTATCTTTGATCTTTCTCTTGCTAATTTACCATAAATGTTCAGAGAATGGACCCCATATATCTGACTGGGATGGACATCACACAAGAACTCCCGCCCCCTCCCCAAAAATAAACTTCTGGCATTGACATGGTAATGAAAATACACTTTGAATACAGCTCTTTGCTTTTGTTTTTTATAAAGTCTCTCTACATTATAGGGTTTACTGTTTTTGTAATTTTGTTATTTGCGACCGTATAATTATACATGTATACAGCTTTTAATTGTCTCAAATGTTTTTAATGGCAACTCTGTAAACTGGAGCCATCTAAACTGTTTGCAGTAACTTATATTAACTGTAGCAAATGTCAAAATCACTAAACTGTTAAATCTATACTAACGCTCGATGCTCTGAGATGCAATCATTACATTTTTGCGAATCTATACAGTAAACTCCATTTGTAGCGATATTGCTTATGATATTATATCGGATGTAACAAGGCTTGTTAAGATATCAGATGTTATGGTAATATAGATTTTTTTTAAATATAATGCACTTTTCTGGTTTCCAGGTCAATTTCTAACCCTTAATACGCTAATTGCCATGTTGGCCAGCCGGGGAGTAAGTTTCCACACCATTTCTTGATTAGATTGCAACAGTGAAACACTTTAGTTCTCTAATTGTTGAGTAAACCTCCACTTGAAAATGACTGACCGATTATTTGAATTGATTACACAAGTCTGTTAGATTTCATGCTTGCATTATGAATTTATCTAACTTTGTATCATTAAAAAACTTATGCTAGTTAGCGAGCAAACTTAAAACAAGGGGCCTTGCTGATTTGGCCATGTTTCATTGCAATTTCTATGTGTTCCATACGTACTGATGTACATCATCACGAAGGAAGGGCCATTACATGCATAAGGCCATGTGTTTTAACATGTTTCTTTCTTTTAGTGATGAAGCTTACTTTAGATGTTTCATAACTATAATGTATATTTTATGAACACTACCATGTATGGTGTCTAAATATCTTGCATATTAATGATGGTTTATTACTATGTTATGACTTTATTTAAAGTAATGGTTCAATCATTTATAGATACTTTACTTCCACATACAGTACAGTCACTGCACAGCCTCTTTGTTAAAGTGACATTATGTGCATCTTACTGCACATAGTGTATTTTGGTGAGTTTTATAAAAGCAATTTTCGGTTGCTGTGCATTTTAATGTGTTACACAAATGATAATGCCGGATTAGTATTTGAAGTTGGTGCTTTAGAAATAAAACATTGGACAAATAAAATAATAGTTCCTTTCTTCGCAGTGATCTCCCTTGTGTTGTTGTAGTTGTTGGTAGAGATTTGACAGGCAGTGGAAGGGAAGCAACTCCTGCATGCAGTTTTGTTTTTTTAAATTGACTCTCCCAGTCAAAATAGGAAAAGTGATATTTGGAAAGTTATTATTTCATACTGGTAGCAGGAAGAGTTTGGTGTATTGGGTTAAAAGCTATTATTTCCTCTATCCTTTTTGCACACACCTATTTCAGCTGTAATTTTTTTGAAAAAAAAGCATAATCCCACTAATAAGATATTCTGATATTACTACATAAATATCTTCTTCCCTTGAATATTGTTACATGCGGAGTTTACTGTATATGTTATTTAACTATTGCAAATTTAAATGACATAACCAATAAGTAACCCATTACATTGGTCATGGGTTAGAATCAGTAAATAGTTTACCCTGAATGTTTCTACTGCAAAATGTAGTTATAACTTATATTGTAAGTAATTTCATTGAAATCTGATCAACTTAGTTAAGCTTTGATACTCTAAGCACATTACCCTATACACAAGCGTTTTGAGAAAATGATTTTATTGTAAAATTATAGTGAAAATAAGGATGAAATAGTAGAAAGCCTGTATCCATATAAAACTAAGACAAAATGCTTCGATTGTATATAAATAGGAAAAACTTTCCTGTATTAAATGCAAACAGTATAAAATTTGTTTGAAACATCATAAATATTGCATAGTGGAAGCACCATTACGTTACATGTGACATGTGAAATGTTTTACAACAGTACATAATAGATATTATTATTTTGACCTAACTGGGCACAGTGACTCTTAACTGCATACATGTATGCACCAGGCCCCTGACAAGGTAAAAGTTATTAAATGTTTTTGTCACTAACTTGAAAACATGTTAAAAAATTTCATAAAATAACATATAGTTCTCCATATACCAACAACATACCACATGAAAATTTGTTAAAAATACCAACATCTTTGTCTATCTATACAATAATAGTTAACAAAATGTACAACAAAAGTGTGTTAACAACACAGTTTAACTTGTGAATGATCTACTGTAGTAACAATTACTATCATTTTAACGTAGAACATTTTATATAAATGCATTAAATTTAAACATTTGGCAAAAGAATGTAAATATTAAACACCATTCATGAAATGGTTTAAGAATAAATAACTTGTACATTGTGAACACTGAAATGAAAAATTTACTCAACGCAACAATTGTTATATTAAATTGAAATACAGTTAACTTTACAGCAAAAGGTCTTCCTAGATACTTTTAAATCTATGGCACACTAAAATCTGCAGCCACTATCATATCAAGTAACAATTTGTTGTGTTTCATGGAAAATCTTTACCTTCTGTTATGGATCCAGTCATGTTGACTGCTGGCTAAAGATTATTCTATTGGAGAAGGACATGTTTGTTTTTGTTGCCGATGACGACTAAGGTTTTTTTGCTGAGATGGGAAGGGGCCAATGCCCTTGATTTAGGGAAAAAATTAGTTCCGTATTTTGGCAAAGGGGAATACAAATCCTGATGTAAAGTTTAGGGGAAAACTGCATGCTCTGAAAGAAATTTTCTGTGGGGAAGACGCCTGTAAACAGCCCCTACTATAGAAGAAATACAACTTTGTTATATACCTGTTTACAACATTCTACCATATTTCTTGCACAGGAAGAATTTTGTCTGTACCTTGCCAGTTGTACATAAACTTTTTAGGATTTTGAAGGTAGTGGAGTAGGGACAGAAACTGCCCCTTCAAAGAACCTTAAATGACTGAGATCAAAATTAATTTAGTAGACAATGAAAATGTTTTAAAAGATGAATCAATGATCAAGTACGTGGACAATGTGTTACATGTATGTAATTGTTCCCGCCCATTCCAGCTAATTTGAAAATTTACAATACAGTTACATGACAATGGTAATCTGTGATGACAAAATACTATTTTTCTTAAATTTATGACCATGGTGTAAAATATAGAGGACTTAAAATAGGTATCTGATCAGCTCTACAATACAGTACAAATAGTTTTGTATATGGCTGCAGCATTTCACATTTCAACTACTTGCAAATACACATGTATTTTCAGAACAAGCTAGGTAAGAGGTTTAGCAAAAACTGAAAACCTAAAATATCTTTTTAACAACTTAACACGTTTTAAAAGTATAGTCAACAGACCAAAAACTTGTTGAACTGACTGGATAAACTGAAAGTAAAATTTCTCAAAGGTCTCCATTTCTTTACTGAAATTACAAATGTAACATTTAACTATGCTTCTAAAACAGGTCTTTTTAGCTTAAGTTGGTACATTCATTTTAAACATTTAATACAATGCAAATTGTTCTTCTGTTTTTCATCAATACTATTTTGGTCAACTTCTTACCAAGAAAATTCCATTTTATTGCATCTTTTTTATTTGCAAAACATCCATTCTACTTGGGGCTTCTCTTTCAACTCTTCAGTGATGTCACAAGAAGACGAAAAAATCCTTCAAGATGGTGACAAAAATTGATAATAGACAAAGTTTTCTTCAAACTGGCCCAAATTTCATGTACTAAATATATCTATAAAATGGAGGAAGCCACACCCCCAAAAAGAATCTACAGCCTATTTGTTATAGTAATGATCTAGATTTCTTCTTTCATCATAGAGTTGCTGGTTGCTTTCCCTGGCTTCAATATAGCTGGCACGTCTGTCTTGATACTGGGGTGGGGCATTGTATGCAGGGGGCTGGGAACTGTAGCCAGAAGATGAGTAAGAGGGGTGAGTTTGGGAGGATGGGGGGTAAGATGGGTGACTGTATGACTGACTTGACGTTGTGTTTCTGTGTGATGAATACTGACTCTGAGGTTGGGTAGGTGGGGCGTTTTGGCTTGGGTAGCGAGGTTCTTGCTGGGAAGGTTCACGGATATTTGTTTTGCCTGGTGTTGGGTTCCTCATGGGCATGTTCTGGTAAAAAGGAGGAGACTGTGAGTTTGGAGCAGGCTGGCGTTGATTCTGCTGAGGGGGAGCATGGTATGAATTAGATGGTCTTGAACTTTTGCTTGAACTATTTGCACTGTATTCTGGGTAATTATTTTGAGAATATGCATGAGGGGGTGGGGCTTGGTATTCATAGTTTGAATTTCCTGAGTCTTGTGAACGATTATGTGAACCATAGCTCTGAGAGGGTTGAGAAGTATAATAACTTGTAGAGACATTCTCATAGGAGTTGTCTCCCATATTGCTAGGAGCTGGGTGATTCTGATACAAGGGAGGGTTTTGACTGGCTGATGACTGGGAGTCAGATCTAGGATACTGAGATCTAGATTTTGGACCAGGAGATTGACTGCGCTGCATGTCAACTGCCCGTGGCATCACTGCTCTGCGGACTGGCCCTGGTGAATGACTCCTGGGCTCCATTCTCTGCCCAGAATTTGGGTGCTGGCTTTGTTGTTGAGGTGTTGGAGTCACTGGCGTTGACCTAGATGTGTGAACATGCCCATATCTAGACTGGTGACTTGAATAATGGGGATTAGGTGGCAAAACTTGGGGCTGGGAATTAGGACCAGGAGGGGGTCTCTGAGACTGTGAAGTTTGTGTGTCTGACCCTTGATATGGTCCAGAGTATTCATTGGATCGCTTTGTATCCTGTGCTGTGTAAGAGGGTGTGACCTGAAACACAGTGTGGCCCCTGCTATTATCAGACCTTTGCACATAAGCCCTAGGCTGATCAGACCCTGGTCCAAGAAGTTCTGTACTTGATCTTAAACCTTGTTCTGGTCCACTCGTGTATCTGTCTCCATAAGGTAATGCAGACCCGCCTTTCTCCGCAGATTCTGGGGGTGTACTCTTGCTTCTGATTGGCTGCAAGTTTTCGTACACGGGTGGTTGCATAGCATGCTGAACTTCCTGCTGCTCTGCCTTTACGTTGCCTAACTTCCTCCATACAACCTGTAATACACACAATATACTGGTGAATGATATTAATTTGTTTACCTTGGTGTAACATTATTTCACTTTCTGTGCTGTGAAATAAATTTATTCAAACAATTTAGAATTACCATATTTTATGCTTAAAATCAATGTTTAGAGATAATGCTAAGAACTGCATGGGTCACAATCGGTGTTAAATGTCATATTTTATAACATTGTCAGCATTTGAAATCTGGCAGTTAAAACTTTGTTTCACAGAAGACTTAAAATTAAGTTAAAGTTGGAAAAACAGGAAGTTTACCCGGATATACAGTAAAACCTGGAAACAGAGACCACTGCTAGGAAGCTATAAATGTGGTCTTTGTTTGAAGGTCTGACTGTGGTCAGTTTAAGTTGTAAAAAACCACCCTGTTTAACTCGGAATATACATGTTATCACCTTTACATGTATATAAAAGTTAGTTGAAACTACTTAAAAGCATGGAATAAAGTGAAACTGGGTTTTTGAACTGGATTATTATTCCAAGAAGTATTTTATAAAAATATAAAAATCTTTTCTTTCCAATCAATGGTCAACAAATATCTTACAAATTTTTCAAATTACTGGTTTAAAAATCCATGTATGTGAAACTATTTCAAACGTCAGGTTGGCCCTAATTTTTGTCTATTCCCAAATGAAACAAATCTGTAAGGTATTGCAAACATTTCAATAACTGTATAACTTACAGTTTTGGGTCCTGATGAACTGTTCTGTTAAACACAAGTGTGGCATATAACTAGAACCACAACAAATGTAGTACTTTTCAAAATTTTATGATTACGTCTTCACTTACATTGCACATTTCTCTGACAATGGCTTTTTCCTTATCATCTAGTGTGTTCTCTTCACCAACAGCTGTTTGTGGCCTTTCCAAGTTTTCATGTACCTCCAACACCTGCAGTAAGTGCAGAAAGCTGTTTTTCATTTATGAAAAGTTCTATACTTGATGGATACACATGTCATTCTGTATCCTCATGAATCAGCATTATGCAACAATTTTCCCTGACCCTGCTGGCAGTAAGAAATTCTGTCTGTGTGAACTATACAGATCATGATCAATTTGTTTCAGTCTGATCTTTATCTAGATTGTTCACAATTCCTTATTTATTTATTCTTGATTGCGAAACAAGTTTTTACAATCGAAGAAGTATACATATGTAACTCTAATGTGAAAATTGAAAGATGTTCATTGAAATTCAGCAAGGTAAATACAGGGGCACAGGGCTCATGATTTCAGGTAATTTTACTAAAATTTCTTGTTTCAGACATGTCTAGGTTTACAGTATCATGTAAATTTTCTCCTATTTGAAGTGATAACAACAAGAATCTGACCATTGCCCAAATCTCTTGAAGATGAATATGATTGTGCTTTTCATATTCTTTGTTTATAGTTTAGTTTTCCAAAGAACTTGGAAAATCTACAGGAAACCCAAAACTTGCGCTATATTTTTTATCAAGCACTACATGAAATTTACCTTCATGGCATGTACAACTGCTTCTGGTTTGTTAGGATTGGTTCCCTGGCCTCCACTGCTCTCTACAGCCTGTGTACCATCAGGACCAAGACGCTGGGTTCCAGTCACCTTAAATGAAATTATAATACATTCTAATTTCAAAGATAATCATGTCGCTGTCATTGTGGTAAAATAAATAGGATCAAAAGTTTCTATTAATAAAATTAATGCAGGTCATAAAATAGTTACACCTATGTCAACGGGAACCAAGTCACACCCAACTCTGAACGGGTACCAGTTTTGTATGTTCAAGCAAAAACGAATCAATATAAAACTAATAAAAGCCTGAAACTATTACCTGAGCATGTGGCGTATCTTTCGTCTGACTGTCTGGTGCTCTGACAGTTTGCTGCAAATACACATGCAATAATACAAAGATATGTCAGACATAATGACAAAAACTGGAAAATGTATGTTTGACGTTATACAACAAGATTCTATGCTTTACACACAAGTACAACTTATTTTATGACACTAAATAACAAGCTATGAAGAAAAATGTGCATACAGTAACCTATTGAGACTGTGTGTTCATGGAATTACTTTCAATTAACAAACTTTGAAGCTTTTTTCTTCTCCAGATTCACGACTAGACAACAAGCTGTCTTAAATACTCATTTGTTGCTGAATACGAAAATTACACATCTACGTGTAACTTATTACTCGTATTTCAAGGGACATTGACCTGACAAAAAAATGGGGTAAACCAGCTTTTTTTTGGGGCTATGAAAATTCATATATAGCTCAAGTAACAGTGTAAACCTTTACAACCCAGTGTAATGCAATGTTACCTGAACAATAAATGATGTGTTCCATTTTTAAAATCTTCTATTGTATACTTGTGGATGTAACTCTTCATTTTATGTTGGGCATGACTACTTAATTTCAGTCAATGTGATAATACAATGGTTCTGCACCTAAAGCAAAGCTACCTCATTAGATTGGAACATTTTAAAGGTAAAATTCATTTAAATATGACAGTCTACATTTCATGTGCCGGATACCAGCATAGCCGACCTATTGGCCGAAAGAGAATTTGTGTACTTTGATAGGATAATGGAACTTTTCTTTACTTTCATTATTATACAGGGTGGGAACACTGATCTAACTAAAATTTTGTCGTATGATTATATTATTTTCCAAATTATTTCAGTTATTTACAGACAAACATTTTCCTAAGCCTGTCTTAGATCCATCAGGACTGACAATTTGTTGCTGGCAGAAAGATACATTGAAAACTAAACCATCTTAGACTATAAAATTTGTGTCATAATTTCATATGATTATATTATTTTCCAAAGTTAAAATTATAGGTATTTACAGATTCTATGATAATTTTAAACACTTTCACTGCTGGACTTAAAGACCAGTAGTCAGACAACCATTCTCTTGGAATGGTAGGGACTGAAGGCATTGCATTCTATGTGCTGACAGAAAGAGTGGGGTCGATTTTGTGGAAGATACATTATCTATGACCTTTTTCAAGTTGAACTTCATGAGCTTTAACCCACAACCTTCAATAAGTGACAGCTAGGTTTAAAGTAAATTAAAGTTAATGACATTAACAACGTGACCACAGAAGCGGTTCATAAAGGATTTGTCACTTAGTACAATGAAGCTGACTATACATTAAAGTAAACCTTTGAGTTTTGCAACTAACACTGATCCCAGCACAGTCTGGTCTAGTCTGGACCTTTGCTGCTTGTTAAACAGTTCCTGTCTTAGGAAACTGTAACATTAGTGTCCTGAATGTTTAACATTATATTATATAGCAATAAATTAAGCTAGTTGTATAAAGTTTATTTTAACCCAAACCAGTTTTCCATTATGATCTCAGTCTGATTCACAATGTGTGTACATGTACAACATACCCGAGTCACTCTCTGCATTACTGCTGTTGTTCTGAAGTTGGCCAACTGGTACCAGTTCTATGTCGTTCTGCTGTGCTTCCTCATTTCCTGCTAAAGTGCTACTGCTGCTTCCATCGCCATCATCTCGAGGCTGGCTTGCCCTGAGACGTTCTTGATCCAAATACAGACATAATTCTTTTAGATCAAGATTATCTGAAATCAGTTCTTGCTGTTTGGTTTCTAGCTCTTTTAACTTTTCTTGGTAAGCTGAGACTTCACTCCGCATAACGCTAGCTGTGTAACGTCCAAATCTCTGCCATTCTCTGGCAAGCTTTCTTCCTCTTTGTCTGTCGTCATCAAGGAAACAGCACAAGTCCCGTAACTCTTGGTTATCATCCTGAAGATTCTGATTGATATCCTTAAGCCCTCTGACTTCTAGTAACAAAATCTGCATTCTTTTGTTAACATCTTTTATAATATTTGAATGTTCTGCAACAATATTTCGGTTCTCTGCTTCAAGTCTTCGAACAATCTGCAGAAGGTCGTCTTGACTACGCCTTCTGAGGTCTTCGTCTGTAGATTTTGCAAGTGCTAGCAGAGATGCACTCTGTGAAATAGGTTTGTATGCACTTGGGACTGGAGTACTCCGAGCACTTGAATTAGAAATGCTTGACGAGGGAATCGAGGATACACTGCCTGTTTCCATTATTTGTATAAAACGAAAATCTGGAAATAAAAAGTATAATAATTACATAATAAATAAGATGTCAAAGCCATAAATGTAAAAAAAAAAAGTATTTTGTGTCACTAGTTAAAAAAAAAAAAAGAGTATTTTGTGTCACTTAAGTGGGTACCTGTGGTTGACCAGGAACTCTATTTATTATTCTTAATTTAGTAAACACACTGAAAGCCAAATACGTGTATAAAATTTAAAAAGTGTGGAAATTCTTAATTGTTGTGTTTTCAAAACATTTGATAGACCATTCTGTAAATTTTCAGATCAATCAAGCTTTTAATTTGTAGAATATCTCAATTATCTGCTAAATGTATATAGCACTTTCCAAGACACTTTAGCAGCTTTTTAGTCAGGCTAGTAACATTGCCTTATCTGAATTCTGAATGACTAAGATTTATTATGTAATTTTGTGATGCTGACGAGTCACGACCACAAATATCCCCGATATATATATAGAGAGAAATTGGTCAGAAGAATCACGTTCACCTGTTCACTATATTTTTTCTTACTTTACTGAGCTTTGATGCCCGATGACACTTTAAAGCATCGTAAAACAGACTGGTATTTGATGATGGAATTTATAAACAGAAAAAGAAACAGATAAATGTTAAGCTTGTCTTTCAATAAACAAAATAATTTACCTGATTTCCAAAAAACGTAATCAAAACAAC
This sequence comes from Saxidomus purpurata, assembly GCA_022818135.1. Classification (NCBI taxonomy): domain Eukaryota; kingdom Metazoa; phylum Mollusca; class Bivalvia; order Venerida; family Veneridae; genus Saxidomus; species Saxidomus purpurata. Next base: position 26,872,060 of record JAFMSR010000001.1, on the reverse strand, counting down.
ATGGCGCCGAAATTTTGACAGGCGGTGTCCAGGTAAAAAATCTCAACCTCCCATTGATTACTTCCCTTTACATGAATATTAGCTTTATAAAAAGCTCGTTAGTGGTCCAGCGTAGCCTAATAAGCTGGGTTTTGACCAACATTTTGGAACAATCAAATATTACGAATGGAAGCGAGGTGAACGAAATTTTTTATACGACCCTTTTGATCACAAAATACAAGAAACTTTTTTTCTAACGCACTGCCGATGTAATATCGTTTTTGATTGCTTACGTCATTTTTTGCGAGATGACGTATATATAGTCACAAAAATTGAACGGCGTTTTAACCATCGTATTTAAACACACTGAGCCTTAGAATAGGGTTAACTCTTAAGTGATTCTGACATGTGTATCGTATATTAGGGTTTTATCGTTGGTATACCGGTTTCCCATATGCCCAACGCCCCAATTTTAGGTTTCGGGGGATAGTGCAAGATGCAGATTGTCTCCTTATTCCAGAGACATCCATGGTTCATTATCATGCCAGGTGTATAGCTCCCATACATTGGACCCTCGATTTAAGTCTCACCCGAAAGACTGTTAGTAATTTAGTTATTCAGCCCTGGGAATCGAACCCTACACCCCGAGATTACCAGTCTCGTGCTCTACCAATTGAGCTAACCGGACTGACATGTGCGACCGTTAATACGGTCGCAAAAAGTTTTAACACCTCCGGCTAACGAAATATTTGCGACCATTAAAAACCGTATATACAGTCGCAAATATCAAATTTACAAAACAGTTAACCCTATATTTAACGTCGGTTTGGATATAAACCGACCAACATATATGTGTATGTTATGACAAGATTAAAACGGCTGTAATAAAACAAAGCATAGGAAGTATTATAATATAAAGCACATAAACAATAAGAGCAGAAACAATGAGCATAAAACATATCACACATATAGTAAAACATATAAATAGAGCATGATGGTTATATAATAATTTAATTAAGCAAAAGTAATTTAAATATATCATTACAGTCGTTACATACATACGTGAAATAAGCACAATTAGCACATATCGAGCATAAAACACAATGATTTTAGACGTGAAAATAAATGTTTTTACATTTATCTTATCGGTCGCACTTTTGTGCCTTTTTGATATTCAGTATCTTATTTTCTCCTTTAGACATAAGTCAGGATCAGCAGGTTTCTTACGATTTTTATACCTAAAAATATGTGTCTTATCAGGGATCTTATAGATAATCTAATAAATCCTGGTCTAATGTTATTTTATTCTTAAGTTTTTACCTTACATGTTTAGTATCGCTTATTTATTGTACTTACCATGCGATGTGATGTCTGTTATTTACTGAGATTGTTGCTATGTCGGTCAAAAGCTATACATAGCTTATGTTATCATGTTTTTAATGACATACCGACTTTAAATAAATGTTGTGCTGTATTGTACTGAAACAACATACCCAATAAAGTAGTAATTTAACTAAAAATTACTAAAACGTTTATACATTTGTATATTGGAATAAGATATGAATTTTGTACAAAACGAAACGAAATTTCAGACTGTAGATGGCAGCAAATTACTTAGGTCCTAAAACATTTTTACCCATCCTACCGAAAGAAAAGTGTACAGAGGGATTAAGACTGCACTACGTATCCAAACTGCATGTCTACAGAACAAATACAACACAGCACATAAAAGAAAGATAAAAATAGCTAAGCTGCACTCAGTGATTGCCTAACAGTAACTCGAATTAAAGACTTGGTGACAATTTGACACAGTAAACAGATCAAATTAAGCTGTGTATGAAATTTCTCTGATCTTGCACAGAGGCATAAAACTGCCATAAGAAGGGTTTTTGAAAAAAAAAACCGAAAAGAGAAAAGGAACACAAAAATGCGACAGATAATTTTTTTTTCAAAAATCATTATCCCCAAAAGCAGATTTAGAAAGAACTGATCACCAACTTCCTCGAATTATATGAACAGAGAATAAAAGTCACAGGAATAATAGACGCAAATAAATAATATTCAAAACTGAAAGCATACAAAGGTTAAAACAAATTGAAAATATAAAAAAAAACATATCAGACTACAAAAATTAAAAATAAAACACATGCATAAAAAAGAAACAAGCAGGACAACAACGCAGACAACGAAGCAACGATTTACATCGTTGGCAGACTGTTCCACATACCTAAATGAGTTTTTGCCTTCACGTGATGTTCAATGTTTATGTATATACTAAAATGTTCATAGGTTTGATGCCGATTATATTTTTAAAGAGATTTTCCTCTAAAGGATGGTTGTTCGTTGGACGAAATATCGTCTACTGAAGATATCTAAGAAAGGGTTTTGTTTTTCAAAACGGTTTCATAGGACTTCTTTCGATTTAGAAAGAGCAAGTATCATCTCTAATTGATATTGGGATCCGGATCACGTGATTGCTTCATTGATTAATGACGCTACTCTCGATCTAAAGACATACTGCATATCCAACATCCTTCATTGACAACTTTTTCAGGAACGATGTTTATGTAGATACTTAAATTGTCCGCCGGTAAAAACGATCAAAATACGGATGACGATGCAACAATTGTACAAAGTGACAGGGCCAGGAAGATTTTTCTGGCTGAACAAATTCTAGAAATCGGGATTATGAGGATCTTACATGGCCTGCTGTGGAGGACTGGGTTGTTCCGACCAGAGGGAAAGCGGGGGAATAGGAGTAGCAGAGCGAATATTTCTTCTGTGTTGATCTATCTAACTGGATAACTCTTTCCATAGTGCCTGACGTTTCTCTGTCCTTACTCCATTTATAATAACTAACTTTTGGACTAAATTTGTTTTGAGTGTCTTTCGTATCAAAAGAAAGTTTCAACAATTTGAACAATTTTTGTCTAACTTATGTCATATCTAACTTTGTCAAACAAATAGACTGTTAAAAATTATGATTGCTCAATTGAAATGTATAACTAGCAAATTGTATTTTGTTTCTTTATCGACTGTATGTTGTTTTTGTTGCATTTTAATTCTTCTTAACATTGTTGAAGGCTATATAAAAATAAGATGTATTTTAATTTACATGTAAACCCTTATATGTCTAATATGTAACCTTCATGAAATAAAGATTTTATAATTATATGTACAGTTTTGTTCTTTCTTTGCGTCACGAACCTATAAACATATGCGTACATGTATAAAGGTCTCTGACTTACTGAGATCTAAATTTAAGACCTGCTCTAATTTTCGCACAAAATCCTGGTGGCCGTTGCAAGCCATGACGAGAGCAAAGGTGACTAGACTCTGGATATTTGACCATTGTTTACAAGGAAACGTGCACTGTTTTATCATTACTATGTGTGACTTAGACAGAAACTATCACTCAGTTTACATGCTCCCCTTTTCGAACGCCTGGTCCGATTTTGAAGCGACCCGTTAACCGTAAACAGATTAGGAATGGATTTAACACCTTAGGTGCGTGCAATGTGTGCTGGCCCAGTAGGCTACTTGAAAACGTATATAGAGCCAATATAAATTTGCTAATCTTGGTAAAGAAATCTGAACTTGGTAAAATAAACAGCGCTGAATTTTCCAGACAGGGTGGTCAGAATTTCAAGTGTGTAGTTTTAATGTAAAATAAACGCTACTTTGAAGGCTTACCATTTATTATGTTCCTCGCGAGAGTATATGGTCACCGTTAACGAATTCTTATCATGAAGAACCCGGACAAGAACAACGTTTATGGAATAGCTCTAACTTTCGTGCAACAAAGTACATGTAATTCCCTGCGTAGGCTCGTCGTTTATGGTACCTCGCGACGGAAGCAAATGTACATGAACACCGGTGGGGACAGTTCGGGACATTGTTTCTATAACTACATTTACCAGAAAATGCACTCTGCTTTATTAGTCTTGTATACAGAATATATCATTCAGTTTGCATATTCTCCCTCCTTAAGTCCTTGGTTCGATTTTGAAGTACCTGACAATAAAGGATTTCATTCAAAATGTAACAAACAGTGGCAAACACTATATAAATCTTCCTTTCTACAATGCACATTTTATTAAAGCATGCTAAAAAATCACGCTAAAGCAATAATACAATATATGTTAAATTTGATACAAACGCATTCAAATACATGCATACAATAACACACATTTCACATGCATTAAACATTTTAACCAAGAGGAAAACTGAGTTTACGTAGAGATTACATTAAAGTCTAGTAAAGAATAAAGGACAAATAAAAATACACCATTTCATATAATTATATACATATCGAAAGTATCAGAAAAATGGCTTCCTCGTAAGTAGATTGTATTGACAAGATCCAACAACCCAATTTTCACAAGTTTCGGAACACTGTTTCGTGATACAGTCAAACCTGTGATCAAAGACCACTGTTGGGAAGCTACAAATGTGGTCTTTGTTTGCATGTGGTCTTTATTAACAGGTGTGTCTACTATATGTTTATATATCATGGTGCACTATGGTGATCTCCCTGCTGGTCTTTATTCGCAGGGTGGTCTCTATTTAGAGGTGGTCTTTAACACAGGTTTGACTGTATATACTAAACACTCGCACTCCTCAGTGATATCAATCAACTTTAACTCATATTCATAAGCAAGTCGATAGCAAATGTCATGGTAAATATCACTAATTATATGACAGTGATTGAAATCAGTAAAAAGTCTGTTAAAACATATGACACAACTAGATGCTATTTTCATAATACGAGACAAGTAGTTGTCTTTTATTTAAGATAAGATTTATTTTGAATTGGCAAAACATGATTTAAAAAAAACATAAGGTCTCAAGACATGGCCTTTTCCAAAAGTATGCCGAGGGCTGACCACGATGTCCTTGTAGAAGCAACACTGATATCAATTTGACTCAATGGCTTGTGTAATCGTTAGCAATGCTAGCCATAACTTATGTTTGACATACGGAATACTAATATTGTATATAAGCTCCTTTATCCGGATGCTTTCGTTTATTTCTAAATCCTTTCTTAATCCTTTGTTTTGAATATTCAATGTTTTAAATATATAAATTTCTCTTTACATGATGCAATATGCGAGCTAACTCTGTCTGGTTTGCACTTAAAACTATGTTTTTAAACCATGATTTGCCTTAAGGGAAAATCATCATTTGTCTTTCCCTGAAAACAGGGTAAACGAACAATAGACACAGCCGCACTTGATCGTTTTTCTCTTATTGTCTTCATCTTCCATGAAAGCTTTCAATGTTTTTGGCTTCAGAATGACTACATCCTTTTTGTTTTCCGATACACGTACAAGTTTCGCAAGTTCATTCCTTAATGAAGATTCATCTTTGGAGAGTGCTCTCCCCTCAGACATCAGATCATATATGGAAGAACGCAAACTGCTGCCCTCTACTTTCTGTTCAAGAACACGTCGTAGAGCTTTCTCCATCGGACCGAGCTCTCTCTCGTCTGGCTTGTCTTCGTAGAAGGACTGAAACAATTGTAAAAGTTTTTTTCAGATCAGAAAGGGAGCGATAATGCTTGATATGCTTACGCCTTAAACGTAAACTGTCTTGATTTATTTTTGTTATTTTGAACGTTGACACTTTACTTTCGATGCAAGGAAGTGAAACATCCTAAGCACATTATAAAAATAATACCTTGATTGTTTCATAAGCGCTCATGAACAGAGCTATCAGCAGATTGATGACGACGATGGTAAATATAGAAACATAAGCTCCGATATAGAATCTAGAGAACCACCACACCCAGTTACCCCCAAGTTTATCACTCTCTAGGATGGCCAACGTAGCATATATTTCATCTCCATTTACAACAGCTAACAATGTTTCCGCCGCAGCTGCTGGCGTTTGAAACTGAAACAATATTAGCATGATATCAATACAGTTTCTCTTAATAGTTAAGCACTGTGTCTGTATACGTAGGTGACATGTTCAAAAACAAAGGAAGTCCGCTTTCGGAGATAAATGTAATGCCTCATACGGCAATTACTTTAATTAGGCAAAACTATACGTTACAGTACATTATGTACCTAAATACTTACCGGTATTAGGTATGCTTTTAGTGCATAAATCTCATGCAAATTTGTCAGAAATCGAATTGTGATGAATAATACATTTTAAAATTAACGTATCTCCAAACCTTGACGTGGTAGGGTGCCATCACGACATATCCACACACCCAAAACCCAACAAATAAAACTCCAACACATAGCAGGTAAGCCATCACATCCCAGAAAGCACGGTATAACGTGCTAAAAAGCAACTGAAAAATATAAATTTACGTTTTGGATTAATGTTACAATGTAATTTTAAAGAGCAAGATTTAGATAAAAAAAACAAAAACAGTGTGCTGTAATGTCTACGGGACCTGAAAAGGCTGGTCACGGCATTAAAAGTATAATTTCCTGCCACAGGAAGACCCGTCTGCGGGGAAAATTTAGTGTTCAACGCTAATTAATTTATGTCCACGCCCGCTATTATTTACATGAAACATCAGTACAGAACCAGCTTTTGGTGAATTTTAGTGCTTATTGCTCAACACATTTTAATTTGCTAAAAACTCACATGGAATTTGTTATGAAATTTGAAGAATCGTAGAAGACTCAGCCAGGCTAGGATACAGCCAACACCCAGCCATACTGTATAAGAATCTAGCACCTCAAGGTCCCACTCACTGTGCTACAATATAAGTAAATAAGAAACCATATGAATGAAAATATGGAATTTATTATGAAAGTCCGTCACCGTCATAAATGAATACTTTAGTTTAGTATTATATTTATCAAGTAGTAACAACAATATACAGGGTCATACTGACAGTAGATGGAATGAAAATTGGAGATGTAAAAGGTTACACAGTCTATCGTTTATTGTATTGTTTGGTCCAGCATTTAAACAGTACATTTTGTATGTAAACATCATTAGAAAGGGGTTAAGCGTCTGTTTATACACACTCTTTGTATAAGACAGTTATGGCTTTCCATAAAATGGCGTAGCTACGCTTTACTTACTCCTAACCTACGTTCGTGCTGTTCAGCGTATTTGTTTTGTGACTGCAGACTATTTTTTGCAAATTATATACGCTTGTTGGCTTCTTCTTTCCGAGCAGTGAAAAGTTCTCAAACTCCAACCGAAAGGCTCGTTGCAGATTTGATTCAAATAAGACAAAAAAAAAATCCATATTTCTAAGAGTAATAAAAAAGTTTCAACTTAAAGCCTTACCCTTGTATTGAAAACTATCCATATTGTTCCATATAGTGTTAGTATGTCGCAGAGAATAACAGTAATATCCCAGAATTTTATGAACCGAAAGTATTCTGATGCTGGGAGATCTCTCTCATCACCGCCCACAACACCGTAGTATGATCTGTAGTGTTTCTTCATAAACTGCTTAGTTTTCTGAAAACAATTGGAGTATTTAGATAGTCAGCTAGGTGTCACCGTGTCCAAGCGTTACAAGCGACAGGCGGATATGTAACGTAACGTTTACCCGAAGTGCGTTTTGTTGGTTAGATAGAGGGCGGTGCAAAACTGAACAAATGTTTTTTCCAGGAAGCGGACTCGAGAGTGACTCGATAAGCTACAATCGAGCTAAAATAAATTAGTATAAACTAAACTGAACAAAAGATCTTTAATTTCCAGGCTCGACTGTTCTCATAAACAAAGTTTTCAGCACCCGTTTCGAAAGTAATCAAGCATTTTATAGGCGGCCAGTTCATGTAATCGCCGTTCCTGACAAGGACTAGTTTTAGACTTCCCTCCGCAGTAAGAAGCGATCGTTACTACATTTATAAAGACACTAAACACACATCATGAATATAAACATCGTCGTCTACTTTCGTACATTCATAAAGTCGAGTCTGCACATAATGATTACAGCAACGTGTTTATAGCAACATTTCTCTCCATTCAGACTTATATATCCTAAGTGTTGTACAATGAAAAACCATACCCAAAAAGTAAACACGGCAAAGGCCAGAGTCAGTGCTGTTAATACCAATGATATTATTGTAAACGTGATAACAGCAGCTCCAATAGATTCAGATGTGTTTTGCAGTTCCAAGTCTGAAAAAAACCCAAACAGGTCGATCAATGTTAAAAAATTTGGGCATTGCAGATGGTGTGCTGTAACTGCTGGATGCAATTTTCTTAATAAATCCAAGTGAAACAATATGGAAGTTAAATATGCCGAAGAAACGTAAGTAAAATTTAAACGGGAATCGCGTATGCTGGAAACATGTAAATGTGCTTAAAAGGGAAATCGAACATGCTAAAGAAACAGAAATGAAATTGAGACTGCAATGGGCGGCAGCTGAGCTTGTCAAAAAAGTAAAGTCGAGAGTGTTTAAGAAATGCAAGTGAAGTTGACACTGAAATTGATAGGGAAGTCAAGCATGTTTATGAAATGCTAGTTGACACTGAAATTCATATGGAAGCCGAGCATGTTAAAGAAATGCAAGTTAACTTGGCAGGTATCTGTAGAATGCTAAATAAACTTAAGTGAACGGACAGGAAAGTCAAACATGAAAAAGAAATGTAAATGAAATTAACAGTGAAATCGAGCACGAGTGAAATTGACAGTGAAGTCGAGCACAAATGAAATAGACAGGGAAGTCGAGCATGCTAAAGGAATTTATGTGAAACTGACAGGGAAGTCGAACACGAGTGAAACTGACAGGGAAGTGAGCATACTAATGGAATTTATGTGAAACTGAAAGGGAAGTCGAAAATGATAAAGAAACGTAACTGAAATTGACAGAAGAGTCTTGCAAGAATCGACAGATAACATGCACCCGTTAGATAAGGATCCCTACCTGGTACGGATAGGTTCATCTCTTGACATTTCATTTGAATAGTTTTCGTTTCCAGATCTACGGTCACTTGTCCATTATTGTCCAGATCAACAAACCTCACCTATGGCAGTAGTAAAATCAATTGAAAATTGATATCAAGTTATACTTTACAAGTTTTAACCAAAATCCCCGCAGACTGGATGTATTCCCTGACAGATGTAGAATGAGTACCGCTGTGCGTAAACAAATACCAGTGCCTTGCGACAAATACTGTATCCAAATAAGCTCGAAGTCTTACATTGTGCATGGCTCGAAGTCTAATATTGTACATGTAAGTAACGGGCACAGACACCTTAGCTGTAATAAAGCAAAAGAGGAGTTTAAAAATGACAACACTACCATTCCTCTTTATTTGCAAAAACAATTAATGACGTACCCAGCCTTCTACACGCAAACACGATGCTTTATTACGTTCTTGATGCGAACTAACAGAATGAAGTGTGAAATGTAGGGTGGTTGACAACATTCTGAAACAAGCAAATTGCACGTTTAAGATGGGGGTTATATTGAAAGCTGTATCAAAACAAATTTGCAAAACTAATACTGCGCCTTTTAAAACTGTCAAATACAAATGTAATTTATACAATCGTTTCGCCTTTGTCAAACATACTCAATATATATGAAATATCAATGTAAATGTTACAAGAGAACGCTTTGCTGATAAACTGTTTGAAGGAAATGCTCTTTCTGTGTTGCAGACTATAGAATAAATCGCATATTTTGATTGGTCCTAGGCAGACTAAGCAATAAGAAACGTTCCATAAAAAAGACTAAATACATGTAATTTATTGGCCCGAGATATATTCCAAATTAAGTAACGTACCTTTTGATTGGTTGTGACAGATTAAGGTGCTCAAATTCACGTGTTATACTGTAATCATACAACGTTTCATTATCAGGTGTCTCGAAGGAGCTCAAGCCTTTGTCTATTTGGAATTTTTTGTCTAGAACGAAAAGTAAACATACGTGAAGTGACCATGCGTTTTGTTTCTTGGGATTTAGCGCCCATACCAACCGTATTTTAGTTATTTTACAAGCGGACAGTTGACTTAACCATCGATCCTGGGAAGAACTAGTACTAGAACACTATCCCAAATAAGAATTGCCAACATTTTCACATAAAAACATGGACATGATACATTGCGAAATGTGTCTACAAGGTAACATTTTCCGTCAGCTGAGAAAGCATTTATCAAAATAAAACATATCCGGTGCTGACAGCTGATACATTTATCATATTTGATTGGACGAGCGCCAATATACCTGAAAGTTGAACAGTTTTGTTACAAACGATTGGTCAGTTGCTGGTTTATTATATTCTTTAACATCTTCAATAAGTACACACTGATTCAGAATTAGGTTCATGGGTTCGAGACTTGTTACCGACCTGTGAGAAATTGGCAGTTTCTTATGAAAGAGATAGGAGCCTCGACTCCTTGCTCTTCCAAAAAACGATGAATCTGTAATTTCTGAAACTCTGCCCAAACGAGCATTAAATCCCCAGAAGAAATACATGAATTTAACATAACTTTGTGTCACGGTGGGAATGGGAAGGAAGGGCCGGATAGCTGAGAGAGAGCATTCGCTCTGTAAGGAAGGGTCCGGCCCCTTTGTTGTCTTTATATAAAAAAACTGTTACGGCCTTGTACTATCGTGTCAAAGCGACTTTTCAGCGTTTTCTAGCAACGTGTAAAGTTTTCCAACTTTCAACTAGTCCAGGACGGAAAAGTCTAAACAGCAAGCTGTCCCTCACAAGGACAAATGCCGCCGAAGAGGATTCACATCTTTCCTCTCCAGTGAATAATTGTGCTGTTATTTTAAAACCTTCCTCTGACAATCTACCATCATACAGTATTCCATTACATTTAAACACCAAGTAGATCTTACCTTTGAGGTAGGGCTGTCTTCACACACACAACTTGAGCTGCATCTAAACCAATTTTTATGGTCTGCTGCCAAATTACAGTCCGGACACAAATGTGCTTTACAGTTCCATACCTCAAACTCTAAGTCTTACCTTGAATAGGGGTGGGTCTTGCACAGGATTGTCTCTGACTTTTGAATTCTAACCTTCGCATGACAAAGTTACAGCCCAGACACGTGTTTGGATACAGATTCCATTACCTTACTCTTAGGGACCTTTCCTTTGAGGTAGGGCGGGTCTGCCGCGCACGTGTCTTAATGTGCTGCGGTGTTCTTAACCTTTGTGAAAAGTTACGTCCGGACCGGTGGATTGAGGCCATCCCAACCTAAGTGGCCTGACCTCGAGTGGACATTGTCTTGCACGCGACACACCGTCTTGATGTGCTGAACATTTGTGCCAAGTTATTTCAAAAGCCTTCAATGCATGACAAACTTACAGCCCGGACACGAAGAAATATAAGGGCGGACGTACGTACGGATGGACAGACGGACGGACAGGTTGACAGACAGACAGACGGACGGACAGATTGACAGACAGACAGACGGACGGTGCGATTTTAATATGTCACCCTTCGGGGGCATAAAAAGGTCGCAAGAAGCTAAAATTGTCATTTCTAAATACTATAAACAGTTATCCCGCTTTTGATGTGTGCGTCTTGAAAACCGGGAAAGTCGAAGTAATTAATCTCCCCAGTCATGTCATCCTCCGCGGTTCGTACATAGAATCCTATAGCCTCTTTTTCAGCATTGTAATACTGTAAAATAGAAAAAGAAATATGGAAGTTAACTGATTCATACTCGTTTCATCGATATTGTCGTTACTAGTATTCGATGAGTCTAGGTATTAAGGGGAAATAAATAATAAATAATACTGAAAACGAGATACATATTTTTTCATCCTTATTGTAACTGTAAAACGCTACATTTTTGTGAAAAGTGCCTTATTCTAGATTCAAAAACAAATAAATAGTACTTATGAATATAACACACAAGTACGCAGTCTTAAGTTGTGAGTTTGCAGATATTAGTAAAGCGAATGTTAAATTAATACATGATCTCTTTTAAACAAAGCCTCTGTTAAGGACATTAGCAGAAGTAGAGTATTATATTCTTTAAGTAGACAAGTAATTGTAGCTAATTGGCATAATCTCTTTCATTTCCTTAGAAACAAAGAACGGAAATAATTGTCACACGTAGTTTCATTTGCATGGCATTGATGGTTAAACGTAATAGATGTTGTGTTCGTGGCCAAAATCGGCGATAGTATTAACAGAAATTTTAGAATATACAATGAAAGAAAAATATGTGCTATTTTTGGGATGGTTGTCGAAAGACAGCCGTTCCAGAGGAAACAAACTCACAGAACAACAAATTTATAAACGGATTTTTGCGTTACTACGTTCCTAAAACACAGGCAACTCCGCAGAAAGAAATGGCTCGAAGCGGAGTATTACCTACTGTATATTTGCCTATGAAATCCCCAATTAAATCGCATGTGTGCAGAATGCAATGAGTTACCAATATACAACCTATATGCCACAAAAGTGTTCAATTTTACATAAATTAGCACACCGACAGTTTTTAACCATGCTGTCCTCCATTATCAGAAAAATGTACTACACGGGTAAAATCGGAGCACTGTATAATACCGTGTACTGCGCGCACCAATTTACTGCTGTTAAATTGCTATGTGTAGTTAAGTTCTTTGTGTTTGTCTGTTTTGGTGTTTGTTTAGTTTAGTTCGTGCTTTTTTCCGACAAAATTTTACTTTTCCGAAAAATAAGTTTGCGAGAATCGCAAATCAGTTTTCATTTGGTTGACATTTACTTCCATATTGTGTTCATATTTTACGTCTTGCGTTGAGCTGTTTAGTCTCTTTTAATTTAATTTCAAGATGCGTACATTTTTCACAGCGTAGTTGATACCACTTTCCAGGTCAGCTATCGTGTAAACGGCAAACTCTCCCTGTGCTGGAGGATAGGGCAACGTTTCCCAACCTACAATATACAATTAAGTATTAATCAAACTGAAATGCTGAAAAACTTATACGATTTCAGAAATTTAAGAAATTAAGAAGATACTAAAACTCTAGTCAATATTAATACAAAGTTTACTTTGAGGACTTACTTTGATTTTGATTTTACGCGAGCGAGCCCAGCAAACTATCCAATGTAAAAAAATGTATTATTTTGCGTTATGGGTAAGTTGCTAAGTGGTTCAGGTGATATTCAAGACCAGTAAGAAACTGTTTTAGAGCCACATCAAGAAAATATATACTGTTCTCAAAACTTGCCTTTGTTAAGCCCTTTGGCACAAACTAATTATTGAGGATAAGAAACGTCACTGCTAGACACATAAAACGAAAATCAGCGAAAATGGAGATGCAATGAGCATGAACACGTCGATTACAGCAACCGTGACCTTAAGGTGTTACCCTCCAAATGAAACAAGCAAGGAGACAAAACAATGGTGACTTGGAGAGGGTTGGTTGGAGGGAGTTTAAAGAGATGGGACTGGAATAGAAGAGGAAGAGAAGAATGACAGGTAGAAAAACGGCAACTGATATCAAATTTTAGCTAGATATAAACGAAGCGATGTACGTAAGTACAGCCAGCTACCATGTCTAATTAAAAAACATTTTATGTTTTCAAAAATCTTTCAAATCACGGAATTTACGGGTAGCTAGATGCAGTTCTCGGTGAACTTAAACATGATATAAAAATGTGATAGTACCACAAGCAGTATTATATCAAAACCAAAAATGTATTTAGAGTTAAACTCACTTGCGTCCCAATTTTCTAACAAAAGATGACGAAGGGTAAGGTGTCCCCTGTTAACCACTGAACTGAAGTTGCTCCGATCATTCCCGAAAGAGAACATCTGAAAGAAGAAGGTTATAGTACCATAGAAGTTTCGACTGGAGTGTATTGTCGCTTAACATGTAGCACCTTTTGACTTTTGCAATTTGATGTTATATGTGCAATGCTTCGTTCACTGTATAACCGCAACTTTATATCATTTTATATCATGCTAGTCATCAATGTGTGTGCGTGCATATATGAATGTCATTTTTTATTGAAGATAAGATTATCATCATGTCATACTTGTACTGATGTATATCTTAATGAGTTACCTTCATAAAATAAAGTGTTTATTATTATTATTATTATTACTATTATTATTATTATCTTTATGAAAAGGAGCATGCTATACATCTATCACTGAAATGTGTACATTTGTACAAAACATTCATAATAATATATTCGGTACTTTTTACCTGGGTGGTCAGCAGGCTGACTTTTATGATCTGCAGCATGAAAATAGAGAAGTATATAAAATGGAAGGAGCAGAAATTCCCTTTCCATTTAAAAGCTGCGTAGAAATAGAGCCTCAACAATTTGCGAAGTCTCCTGGCTTCGTCCTCATAGCCCTTGCTATTGTGCACTCCGTTACTTCTGCTTGCTAAATATATGTACAAAAATAGAAACATCTTTCATAAATGCTTTGCTTGATATAAAGACATTATAATTTTCTTTGCTGATATATTAAATGATTCTTTCATCTGTGTTTGCTAAACATACGACTCGCATTCATAAGTGCTTGCTTTATATACGACTCTAATTCATCAGTGCTTGCTTAATATACGACTCTAATTCATCAGTGCTTGCTGAATATACGACTCAAATGAGATAATTACTAAGTTCGTTATTTACTATTCGCTTTAATAACAAGGTAACAATTATTAATCTGTCATTAGTACTTTCGAAATATAATTTAATAACACAGTTCGTGACATGACTGATATATAAAGTGCTCTTGCCAAATACAAGTAAAAACAAGTAACCTCTCTCAGTACTACTTGCTTATATAAGTTGTATGACAGACAAATTGGATCATAAATCAATTTTGGTTCAAATAATGTTCAGAATATTTGACCACAAATCATGATATAAACGGTATCCTAGTATTGATGTGATGTCCGATGACGCCAAACCAGGCTAAACAAAAGTAATATTGTGACGTCATATCCGCTAATTAAACGTCAGGTTGTCGTGTGACTAATAGTATACTTTGACTCCTTCTTTGCTAGCTACGAGTCACAATCTTAAGTTAAAAAGAAGAGATGAAAGTCATTCAAAGCTTTCAAACATGTGTTATGTCTGTATCTCTGTCACACATTTTGACCAACATACAACGCAACAGATAAAATCTACTGCATATATTCAAAATACCACCACATGTATCGAAACACTGACTTAATATAATGTCGTTTGTACTGCATCATTATTATGTTGTTTGTTTTGCATATGACGTTGTTTGCACACCATAATAATAATAATGATAATAATAATGGTTATTTAATTGTACCTAAACATGTTTGCACTGCACTGCATACTAAATAACAACCATATATAACGGAAAAGGCACTGCATATCATGAAAAATGTACCATGTCAAATGAAATATATGTACCTCGTTAAATGAAAATGTACTGCGTATAATACAATACAAAATAATTAGACAGAAAAGGCGTTCCATAGTATTGTTTATTTCCGTAAATTTTTCATGTTTACAGGAACGTGTTGGAATACAACAGTATTAAACTTGTGGGTGTGTTTGCTAAAGCCAGGCCCCGATTTCATGAAAATATACTAGTATCCAGTAACATGCTCAACTTATTTCAACACTTATTAACCCCTTGTATGTTTATTCCTTTTAACATTCGGGTCACACCGATTATAGCCTCTTTAGAGGATGGTGGACCCAATAAGCACGATTACAAACAAAAATTCCTTTAAACATTTCAAGTCTGTCAGAAACGTATGTACCCATTTACATGTATTACATTTATATACACTTGTCAGTATTTGTGCAGGAAATGCTGTTTTATAGCAAGTAATCCATATCAGTAAATTCTTAACATTCTTGAGTTGTACTCAAATGAAATTTTCGCTATATCTGACTTGCATTTAGTATTATACTACATTTGTTTCTTTCAACATGTTAATTTCATTAAAAATATACAATCGTTAAAAATGACAACAAGAAATATCCTTATTTTTATTGACAATTTGGCTTTGAAATAACTTACACCTGAAAAGAGTACATGCATCAATTGTATAATTTTCGCTGATAAACATCAAATGCGTGCAAGCCGAATTCAAGGTCATACTTATTTTTGTAAACAACTAATGTATCTATTACTATTTTCCCCTACATTTACATTTTTTCAAATCAATAAGTAAAATGTATCTGAATTTATGCGTGTTACGGCAAAGGTATTAATAGCAGACTAGTTTCTAAGAAGCATTTCACACTAATTTTTTTTTTGCAAGCGAAATACGGCTTCAAAGAAAACATTG
The DNA here is from genome assembly GCA_022818135.1 of Saxidomus purpurata. NCBI lineage: Eukaryota > Metazoa > Mollusca > Bivalvia > Venerida > Veneridae > Saxidomus > Saxidomus purpurata. The sequence goes on along the minus strand of JAFMSR010000001.1, from coordinate 26,855,902 downwards.
ACAGATTAATGAGGAGATGATTGACAATTTTACTAACATTTCTTTGAAATACAACACAGAATTTCGCTTGGAACCAATCACGGCTAAGAGTCAAGGTATGGATTCCAGCATAGAAACACATTAATTAATGTCAGTGATTTCAGCATTTCTACACAAACATATTTTCACAGGAAATATTCGAAAATCATTTAAAATAAGCATACACTAACCTTGTATGAAATATGCACGACTTTGGTTAATGTCAGGAGACAATTTTGAAGTTGACATGCCATTTGACATTGTTGAACATTGAACACTTTGACATTGACATCATTTTTAGTTTGACATCGCGAATGTCAATCAAATAATTTTGGCGTTTGACATTCGATTTCATACTTTCAATGTCGAATGTCACACAGTTTTCATATAGCTTCTAAAGAAATACATTTTTATAGCAAAACACTACAGTGTTAGAAAACATGATTGTACAGTGTGAAAATTTTTTGTCGTTTTAAGATGCAAACTACGTTACCTTTATTTATGTTATGTACTAAAAAGCCCGATTACCTTGACATAGTATCATTTTACTTAACATGTCTTTACAATCAGACACCATTTGGTGATAACTCTTGAATTAAATTAATTGTAATTGATAACATAAACTGTAGAATTCAACAATATACTCTACTTCAGGTGACTTATAGAGCAATTCTTCTTGATCAAATATTTTAATTTCACTTTTACTTGCGATTCCATTTGGCGCTGCAGAAGTTTTTCAATGAAAAAATAAATCACTTTGATTTGCTGCGCTGACTTACAAGTAACGACTTCACAGTATAAGCAGCATTTCGTTCTTTGTTTGTTTGTTTCTTTGTTTCTTTGTTTGTTTCTTTCTTTCTTTACTGTGTTTAGAACAGAGTCTTAACTTGTATCACAATAAATGTAGGAACAGCCAGACCATTGTAAGCCCGTATATAGCCTCGCTTATATCACCGGATCATATATCACAATTTTGAGTTTAGATGTGTAGTAGTCTTATCACGAAAACCAAATGATTAATTACTAGGTCTAATGTCTTATACCCCAGTCATAGTGTCACGTTTTGGCCGCGCCGTTTTGCCCTGTTTCTGACAACTACGTTTTGGAAATTTTCTCCGGGTGCCACGATGTGCCAAGTTGTCGCCACGCGCTAGCTGCTGTTGCCACGTTGAGGTCCCGTTGTGACACGATTGACAGGTGACAACCAATATCAGGTCGGGTTATGCCACACTGTCGCCACGTTGTCGCCTCGTTGTCGCCATGTTGTGCTTCGTTATGCTTCGCTGCCGCCACGCTGCAACCACGTGCAGCTAAAAGTCGCCACGCACTCACGGTCAGACTGGCCTAGTAATAAACAAAATCATTACCGATTTGACTTCCGAGCGAAGGACATCTCGATTCTAAATACTAGTATGCAAGGGAGAACACAGATCGCCGCGAAGTTACCCAGAATGTTGTGATATTTAGGTAAATCAAATACCGGTTGTTGTGTACAAGAATACACTGTGAAATTTACAGACTATAATTATTTGCACTAACGAATAGTTTAGTCATACGAATTATGTTGAAAAAGCCCCAGATATGATTAGGGAAAAAATACAACAAAGGTACAATGTTTACAATCTATTTTAATATATGAGTAGTTTGCACAATGAAACTGGAGTATGAATTCCAAAGGTTGAACTTAGTCCAAGTCATAGCACAGATTCATACCATGCGGCTGTGCCATGCCACACTGCCTGCTGGTGAGGAGACGTAGTGCTTCAGGTATAAGCGTTGCTCCTTGGCCGCTCTGCTGTCGATAATGCCTCCCATCACTTGTTGCATGTCGTCCAAGTTCGTCCCTTGTCGCCATATACCTCGGATGACGGGTTATTATTGTCCTCGTCGTCAACCGGGCCATTCTGCTTGTGTGCGTAGCGTATCCTCATGATGTTATGCAGGCAAACGCAGGCGAGGACGATGGACTCGACCATTCTCGGATCCTGCTTCAACGAGGTGAACAGACAGACAGTTATACCAAACGCATTCTCCACCGCTCTCCTGACTCGTGACAGTCGATAGTTGAAGATTCTCTCTTCATGGTCCATGTGTCGCCTTGAGAAAGGTTTCATCAGCCAGGTTTTGAGAGCGAAAGCTTCTTTAGCAATGATGAAGTAGGGGCTGTGCCTATCATCATGTGGTAAAGGGTCTGGTTGTGGCCAACCTTTGCCGTCGGTGACGATGTGGTTTCTGAGGTCACAGTCATTCCAGATCTGGGGCTCAGCCTGTCCACCAGTTCCTTGAATAGGAGGAGGTCAACTCTCAGGAAGTTCCCGAAGGTGGCCACATCCTCTCTCCTTAGTTCTTCCATGAGATGGTGGTTCTGGCCGAAATCCTCGCGTCACCGGAGCCAGTCCCTGCAGAACATGATGCGCGGGGCCCGCTGTCTCCTTCTTCTATTCGCTTCCTCCATGAGTAGCAACATTTTTGCAGCATGTCTTGGTTCAGGGCTAGGGCAGCATTCGCTAGTTGGAGATCCATTGAATAGGTTCAGCACTTGGCTAAAGCAAGAACAAATGACTTGAGGTCATAGATGGAGGGGTATATATATGGATTATCTGGCAGATGGCATCTGACCTCCTTGACGTGTATCATATATAGCGTACCACAACGTATCAAAACGTACCACAACATCGTACAACGTGGAACACCGTAACATAACGCAGCTCATAACGTAGTTCAACGTGTTACAACGTATCATAGTGTGACACAGCGTGGCATAGCGCGTGGTAGCCACGTGTCCCAACGTAGCTTAACGTAGCGGCCAAAACGTGACACTATGACTTGGGGTATAAGTGATTAATGGTCGAGTTTATTGTACTGCCATTTCTCTCTTTGGTTTGTTTTTCATAAATGACAAGAACTATGAGTCATTTTATCTTGCAGCATAAATAAACTGGCAAAAAAAGCTTCTTACTTTGCATGTCACTGGCATTTACTTGTACCGAGGGAGAGTACCCGCCTTTCACTCTTCGTTGCGCAGTGTCATCGGTATCTGCAATGAAAAAAATACACGTAATAATCAGAAATGTAATCAAAGTAATATGATAGTATTCGCAGTTATAGAAAAGCACATGTACTTGTAATCGTAATCAAAATCATTGAAGTAATCAAATTAAAAGTAGTATGGTTCTTCACAGAAATACGCACAATGATTATAGAAGTAATCAAAATCATAGTAGTAATCAAAGTAAAAATGTAAAACTTTGTTATTACAGAAATGTATATATGAATTGTAGTAGCGAGTTAAATCAAGCGTAGTAGAGTTATAAATATAACAATGTCTACAATTACAGAAATAAACGTGGTAATCGTGAAAGTAATCGAATTCGTAGTAATCAAAACCATACCGCAATTTCTGGACAATAGGCCGCGGCTTATACGTATAAAAAGACGAATTTTTGTAGATGCGGAAATTACGGTAGTTGTTACTATAGTATAAAATAAAACACACGTTAACGGTTGTAATAAATATCGAAATAGTAACTGAAGTAAAAATAGCGTTGCAATTACGGAAATTTAATGTAAACGTAATAGTTAAAGAAGTAACAATTATATAGGTAGAGAATGGTAATTGTAATTATCAACCACTATTGTGGCAGCAATCAAAGTCAAAACTGTATGAAGTAATATATAATCTAAATTCTTAGTTACATCCTAGATATTGTTAAAGACTAAGTAAATCGGTCTGTAATTCAAATGTCATATCGCTGGTTAGGCCTATAATGTTACCTATTTGTATACATTTTGAATAGATGATCTTTAAATGCTTTCATTTTAATCCACGAAACAAATGGTTTCTATGTAAATATTTGTCTCTAACGAATATAGACTCCGTTTATAAAGACTTCAGATATAGCGAAATTCCGGATATAAGGAACATATTTTCTGGTCCAGATTATTTCAGTTTTTATTTTGAATGAAAATGCTTTATATGAATATAACATACTATGGAAAGACAATATAAGGAACACATTTAATTAGTTCCAATGAGTTGGTTATGTACGGAATTAAACAACGCGATATATTTGTTTTCAAATGGTACATGTTTTAATGAAATGTTCCAGAGTGAAAATTCTAAACGACACATACTCGACATTCAGTAAAATTACTATTTACCAAGAAATTAGTTAATATGACTTAACTAGGAAGCATTTTACTTTTTTCAGCCAGACTTCTGTGTGGACAGGTAACTTAAGACGATTACAGTCACTATGTTCTTAACAATAATTAATGCAATAAGTTTTAGCAATAAGCAACTCAAGCATTCACGCATCGTGACTTTTGTTATACGCGACACTTTACTCAAGTATTAACGCTCAGAAACGTTTTTTATTCTCGCCACTATTCAAGCATTCACGCCCCATGACTTTATTATACTCGACACTTTACTCAAGCATTCACGCCCCGTGACTTTTGTTATTCTCGACACTTTACTCACGCATTCACGCCTCGTGACCTTTGCTATACTCGGCACTTAACGCAAGCATTCACGCCCCGTACGTTTTGTTATTCGCGACACTTTACTCAAGTATTCACGCACAAGAACTTTTTTATTCTCGCCACTATTCAAGCATTCGCGCTCCATGACTTTATTATACTCGACAATGTACTCAAGCATTCAAGCCGCGTGACTTTTGTTATTATCGACACTTTACTCACACACTCACGCCCCGTGACATGTTATACTCGACACTTAACGCAAGCATTTACGCCCCGTGACTTTGTTATAGATTAATACTCGACACTTTTCGCAAGCATTCACGCCAAGTGACTTCTGTTATACTCAATACTTTACTCAAGCATTCAGGCCCCCGTGACTTTTGTTATTCTCTACACTTTACTCACGCATTCACGCCACGTGTGACTTTTGTTTTAATCGATACACCACTCAAGCATTCACGCCCCGTGACTTGTTATACTCGACGCTTAATGGAAATTATAACGCCCCGTGATTTTGTTATACATTAGTACTCGATACTTTACGCAAGTATGTAGGCTCTGTGACTTTGTGATTCATAAGTTATCGATACTTTACTCAAGCATTCAGGTACCGTGACTTTGTTATACATAGTACTTGATACTTTACTGGAGCATTCAGGCACCGTGACTTTGATATACATTAGTACTTAATATTTTACTCAACCATTCAGTTCCCGTGACTTTGGTATACATAGTACTTGATACTTTACTGGAACATTCAGGCACCGTGACTTTGTTATACATTTAGTTCATGATACTTTACTGAAACATTCAGGCCCCGTGACTTTATTACACTCGACCATCATTACTCGATACTTTACTCAAGCATTCAAGCCTCGTGACTCGACTCGTTTGTAGAAGAAATGTTTTTTATCACTAGCACCGTTTGGTGAAAGACAAAAGTGCTATAAGTAAGTAATATCTACATGTACATATTTGTACATTTAAAAATTACGAATATTTTTTGTTCAAACTCAGCCGAGATCGAAAAATGACAAGATATAACCACGGATACTAACTATTGTTTAAAAAACATGGCATAAACTGAAGAAAAAAACTTACCGAAACCTGCGTTGGAGGCCATATTCCAGAACTGGTTTTGTTTAGATCAAAGAAATCTGCCAAGAAAAATAGAGACTCCGGTGAGTAAATATATAAATGAAGAAAGAACAATAAAATTGAGCTGACTGAAATCTGAATCAACACTTCCTTGTTACCAATATATGATGAAACCAACGTTTATTGCACAAAAAATATGAAATCTTGATAACATTCATGAATTAAACTTGCATTTTAGAAGTCGAGTAGTTCATATCACTGACTTATCATCACGTGATATCCTCTCAGTATGGTCATGGGTTTGAGTCTCTCAACCATCCGGAAACCCTTTATGTGAAAAAGTTATCGGTTTCGTATGGAAGATGGAACGACAGTTAAAAATTCCGTCTGTAAGCTAACTGAAAAATTGCACTTCCAAAAAGCCCTGACAAAATTGTTCTGTATTTCGCATTTGGTTAATATTGATGTTATCTGCCACATTGAATTGTCCAGACATATCGTAAACATCTTTTTACATTAGTATATTTATTGTCGTTTTTCTGTTTAGCATCATGAGGATACATGTGTATATGTATAGGTATGAATGAGGCAAGACGAAAGGTTAATATAAGCTACAGCCCTACTAGAAGTTTGTGTCGGGTTTGTGTCGGGTTTATGTCGGGTTTGTGTCTACGACGGCTATCAAAAAGTGAGGTTTCCTTACGTGTAAGATTCCGGCACGAATACGAACAAGTGACAGTACAAAATCAAAGGTAACTATAAACGGTAAACACCCTTCTTCTCTAAACATTTGTATTAGTAATAAAATATGCTTTGGTGACCGAGATATGGATAAACTGTTTGTCTAAACGTGATGAATACGGTGTACACACAAAGAAGCGTGTATACGTAGCCCGAAGAAACTACAAAAGCAGCATGTTTATCCAAATATTATATTACGAAACGAACAGACCATGACTTGATTCAACTGATTTAGGTCATTATATGCCCCGTTGCACGAAGACCTCAAATATAACTTAGTGTTTGACCCCATTTGCCCACCAATCGAATCGCTCAGATTTTCAAATAAACGTCTTTCTTTTTTATTAGAACTACCTACTGAAATCACTTAATTTATCAAAGTTCGCTCTTAATAGAAAGCACTTTAGCTCCGCCCACTATCACGGACCTATATATACACGCAGGCCCGTGCTACAATACCTGTCGGTGTCTATGCGGGCTAGGTGGGCAAACTCTTAATGAATTAAGTGATTTCAGTAGTTAGTTTTAATAAAAAAGAAAGACGTTAATTTGAAAATCTGAGCGATTCGATTGCTGGGCAAATGGGGTATAACACTAAATTTATTGAGAGTTCGCTCTAAATAGAAAACACTTTAACTTCGTCAACAATCACGGACATATAAACACATAGGTCCGTGCCACAATACATGTGGTAGTCAGTTCGGTTAGCTCAATTGGTAGAGCAAGAGACTTGTAATCTCGAGGTAGCGGGCTCGATTCCCGGGGCTGACCAACTTAAATTACTAACAGTATTTCGGATGAGACTAAAACCGAGGGCCCATGTATGGGTGCTATACACCTGGCACGTTAAAAGAACCAGGGGTGTCTCTGGAATTGGGACGCTTTCTGTATCTTGCACTATCCTCCTAAACCTAAAATAACTAACCTCTTCAGGAGGCGTTGGTCATGTGGGAAACCGGTACCAACGATAAAACCCTTATATACGATACGATACAATACATATCGATGGCTATACAAAAGGTCAAATGAGGTTAAACACTAAGTAAGTTAGAGTTTATCAAGTCAAATTTTAACAGTTAAGAAACCCCGGTCGCTCGCTCCTGCTCGCTCCCTTAGGGGTTTCTTAATTGTTAAAATTTGGTTAAACAAACTCTAAATTATACATAGAGTCCTTCATGAAAAAGAATTTAAGCAGTTGCAAATTGTCACATTTTTATATTTCATACTTATATGCCAAGGCTAAATAACGGATTTGATGCGTGTCGAATACGTCAAAAGTAGCTTAATATCCGCTATTTGGAAAAAGGTCACTTTTGATTTTAAATGGCGACCTGTGCTAGGTCAAACAAATCATTCAACATATAAATAACTTCTTAAAATAAAAGTGGCAATGTAAATGCCCATAAATTTTTTTATAGTATAATGTTTTAAAACATCGAGCAGTCAAGAGTTATCTAACATTGCTGTTTTATCAATTATTTATGTTTGAATATGTATTCCATTACCTGAATAATTATGTTTATGTAACATAAAAACTCAACAACCCTGAGAAATAGTATGTTAACTCCACTAAAACACATTGTCATAGACATTACTTAATATATATTACAACATTATTTGACATACCTTGGATAAACTAACACAAGTCCTAACACATCACGAGGCTGCCCGAAACACAGCACCGACCAGGAAGTAAACTTGTACAGTAACCAGTGAACCTTTGCGGTATTTCTTCTTCCTTTTTTTGTTATGTTTAATCAACTTCAGTTTCCTTCATCTCATCATCATCTTTGATAATGGCTAACCGTCATAACTGACTGTTATGGCCATGCCTGGGGGTTTAGAAAAAGTTAAAAGATTGCCAAATCTCCTAGGTTACTCAGTCCACCCAGAATGTTTTTGGCAATGTAATAAAAAAGTACAAAAAGCCTAGCTCAGCCTTAACATACCTACAATAGTGCAAATCTACAATTGTATGTATGTGTGGTGAAGAAAACAAGAATGTTAGTGCAGTTAAAAAGATAAAAGCTCTTTACTGTCTAAGGTATGTGTGGCAATGTAGCCAGTGCTGCCCTGAATGCAGCAGCAGTGTCAGCACTGACTACATAGACCGACAAAGAGTTCCATTCAACTATTGTACGTGGGAAAACGGAGAATTTCATATAATCCGAAGGTGTATGTTGGATTTGATAAGCTAGATGATAGAAATGTTTTGAGTGTCTAGTGTAAGGAGTCATGTATTGCGACGGTGTTATATCAACTAGCCCATAATGGATCTTATAGAAAAGAGTGAGACGGCTGTTCTGTCTTCTTCTCTCTAGGGATTCCCACTATAGCAGGTTAAGGCTGTCTGTTACTGTTCCAGGCGTATTTGAGTAGTTGTTTGTTACAAAACGTGCAGCTCTTCTTTGAACGTTGTTATGTTTCTGAACATCATTCTCATGGTAAGGGTCCCAAACTGATGAACTGTATTCTAGAGTTGGTTTGACGATGTATTTGTATGCTGCTGCTTTGGTTTCTGGTTTTGCTTAGTGGAAGTTTCGCTTTAGGAATCCAAGGTTTTGGCTAGCTTTGCTGGTATTTTTATTTATATGTTGTATTCAGAGGTTTGAAGATAGTTCAATACCTAGATATGCAGCTTGTTGTACAGGTGATAGTGGCTGATTGTGAAGAGTTTACTTTGACATGTTGGCTTGCCGAGATTTCGAGACGTGCATAATATGACACTTGTCCACATTGAAAGACATCTTCCAATTCTTCTCCTACTCTTCCAGGTTGTTTAGGTCGTCTTGGAGGATCTGAGTGTCTCTTGCTGAGTGTATTTCTCGGTAGGTGATGCAGTCATCAGTAAAGAGTCGGACATTGGAACAGATACTGGAGGGGAGGTCATTTATATAGAGGAGAAATAGAAGAGGTCCTAAAACGGAACCTTGGAGACGCCTGAGTTTACAGTGGCTTCTGATGATACTTCCCTTAGAGGCAATATAATTGGACATCTCCGCTGCTTTGTTAAGATATGTCAACGTTATCTTATCTAGGGGTTGTATTATTTTGAGGTGATAATGTCTTACTTAGACCTGGTAAGCCGCTTTATGGACTTACTACGCTATTTATACTGAGGAAGTCTCTTTATTAATAGGCGCAGCAAATCTGAATAGCGCAAGTAGCACAGCAAGTCTCTTTGTTAATAGACGCAGCAAGTCTGAGAAGCACAAGTAGCACAGCAAGTCTCTTTGTTAATAGACGCAGCAAGTCTGAGAAGCACAAGTAGCACAGCAAGTCTCTTTGTTAATAGACGCAGCAAGTCTGAGAAGCACAAGTAGCACAGCAAGTCTCTTTGTTAATAGACGCAGCAAGTCTGAGAAGCACAAGTAGCACAGCAAGTCTCTTTGTTAATAGACGCAGCAAGTCTGAGAAGCACAAGTAGCACAGCAAGTCTCTTTGTTAATAGACGCAGCAAGTCTGAGAAGCACAAGTAGCACAGCAAGTCTCTTTGTTAATAGACGCAACAAGTCTGAGAAGCACAAGTAGCACAGCAAGTCTCTTTGTTAATAGACGCAGCAAGTCTGAGAAGCACAAGTAGCACAGCAAGTCTCTTTGTTAATAGACGCAACAAGTCTGAGAAGCACAAGTAGCACAGCAAGTCTCTTTGTTAATAGACGCAACAAGTCTGAGAAGCGCAAGTAGCACAGCAAGTCTCTTTGTTAATAGACGCAGCAAGTCTGAGAAGCACAAGTAGCACAGCAAGTCTCTTTGTTAATAGACGCAGCAAGTCCAAGAAGCGCAAGTAGCACAGCAAGTCTAAGTTGCGTAGCAAGTCCAAGCAGCACAGCATGTCCGATGCACGATAAATCAATTCCGAGTATGTCACTTTGGCCGAAGTTACCAAATCTAACTAAGGCATTGTCCCTTATTGAATAACCCCCTGAGATAACGTTGAGAGAGTCAATAGCGCTAAAATTTAGACAGATCTTATTCACCAAAAAGTATGAAAAGTATTATTTTCATCAGACAGGCTATTTCGATGACAGAGAGAAAGCGGAATTTTAGTTTTTATATATACATGTACATGTATTTTTCCTTCCTATTAGGTATTTCATGACACTCTACCGTCCAACGCCAGCTCGAGTTGTGACGGAGCTAGCTCGTACATTATCTAAAAATATGTAAAAATAAGAAACATCAAAAGAAAAGTTTTCAAGCCTAAACAATTAAACAAGTTAAACCTGTAAATAAATGCTACTGACTGGAAGAAACTATGACAGTCCATGTTGACAGGTGGGTTTATGTTCACCGGTATTAACCGCTAATGAGTAGTTCTTAGTTAATAGTGAAAGGTGTTCTATCTCCCGGCTTTTATTCAGTTTTGACCCAACCTGATAAAATGCATGCAGAAGTTACAGCACGGAAAAGAAAGAAAACAACACAGTACAGTTTTGATAAGAAACACGAGATATTGCATACTAGGAACGTCCCCGTTGTTACAAACGTCGAAACTAAAAATGTACAAGTGTGTGACTCTCTGCACAACTGGTTGGATATGAGGCCTTTAATAATAGTTTGAAGCAAGGAAAAGAGAAAAAAAACACACAGTACAGTTTTGATAAGAAACGCGAGATATTGCATACTAGGAACGTCCCAGTTGTTATAAACGTTGAAAATAAAAATGTACAGGTCTGTGACTCTCGGTACAACTGGTTGGATATGAGGCCTTTAATAATAGTTTGAAGCAAGGAAAAGAGAAAAAAACAACATAGTACAGTTTTAGACTCGAGATTGCATTCTGCGTTTTTACGTCGAAACTAAAAATGTACAAGGGTGTACTCTCTGTACAGGTTGTTTATCTTAAATAGTTGTGATTAGACGGTGACTGCGTTACACTATTGGGGTATCTACAGTTGTTTATTAAGTTAAATAAGATAATTTTCTGGTTTAAATAACATTAATCACCCTATTCCTTGTGATGTAGCAAGTAGTCTCAAAATATAAATTTGCAAATAAAAATAAGAAGTAACGTACAATAAAAATTTAATTAAACAATTTTGAACCGGACAGTCTGTGTCTATTGAAATAGGAAATGATCCAAACAAATTGATAAGACTTTAGTGCAACTACTATGCTTTCTGTAGGGGGCCTTCAAAGATGCAAACATTAGTTTTTGTTTCTTTCATTAATATCCATTAATGTGCAAAAATTTCAAAGGCAGCTATTTTATGCCATTTGGTCTACCATGTTTCTTTCTTGCAGTTCATATGCTCCACCGATTAAATTACTCTGGGTACTTAATACACGCTAACTGATGTTGCTTTTAAAAATGCATGCAGGTCTTATGTAGGATTCATTGCAGTTTTCATAAATAAATAAATATTAGGTTGTCTCGGCACAAATTACCAGGTAACGTAGAATCTTGTCTGTACTTTTGAATGGTGCAAGAATTCGAGGAGATCATGCAAATTTAGTACTGTTTTCTGTCTAAATAACACATAGGAATATTAAATTATTTCATGGAAAATGAAGTTACAAATACAATGTCTCAAATGGTCCAGAACAGTGTCTAGTCACCTTTGCTACCCTTCACAAGCCGACGAGAAACTAGAAATGGCGAGCTTGCGAAAGCAATCACTTTTTTTGTGCGAAAATGAGAACAGTTCTGATATACGTTTTTCATGTCTCCTTTGAATATGGAAGCACAGGACCGGTACACATTGCCTGGAAATAATAATTCCAACATGCACAATGTCTCAATATGATGACTGTAGCTTGCACGTATACCTATAGTATCCAGTCTAAACTTAGATTTGCCGTGCACAAAATAACTCAAATTATAAGTGATATTTTTTATGAAAACGAAAAGCATGTTATGGCATTGTTTGCATTGCCTAGTAATTATAGAATCACAGATAAATGTTGACTGTAACTGTCTACAATTGTCCTCTTTAAATGGTAAATCTTACATGGCGCTAGCGAGGGAGAGTCTCCAAAAGTAGCTGAAGTGTTTTTTTCGTTTTAGTTAAACATTTAATTTTAACGGCAACTTAAACGTTCAATCTTTCTCACAATACAAATAATGGAGATTCTGAAGCAATGAAATCTCAACCTCAAAATGATGAATTGTTTCGGGTATTGCAGATCTGTAGTTTTCTTCTCAAATAAGCGGTTTCAGCCACAGATGCTTGGGGTCTGGACCTCACCCCCTTAGGCCTGACCCTCGCCTTTGCTCACTGCAATACCTTTAAATACATCCTACAACTGCATGTAAGCTAACCAATTACAGATGAAATTCCTTATTCTACGTACCTACTGATCACATGTTTATGGTGACAATGTATATAAATACAAGATTTGAAACAACTCTATTTCCTCTATCACATCTCAGGTACACTGTTTATGTCATTTCTAAAAATAGTACCGATACGAAAACTATAGGCACCGGCTATGCTCTTTATCGATCGTGTAAAAATGGAACCAGTCGTTTTTTTGTGCGACACAAAACATAAATCTGTTTACAAATTTACTGCCACAGTACTCACACAAGACAAAATCCGCGCTGTAAACGTACTGGTACCCCGCGCACGCTATTTCATATACTACGATGCGGGAAACCTATTTTTATAACTTCATGCATATACTAAAAGTGATTTGTGCATAAGTGACAGAAGTGTTTTCCTCAAAATTCTCTTAATTCAACCGCATTCGATATAGTTTGGAGTGGGATTTTTTTTAGAAAATTGTTTTGCATTGGAAAAACCGGTTAGTTATTCCTTACTTACACCACACATGCCTTAAATATGCGATCTGGGTTTTCAGTTGTTTCAAATCTTGTATTTTTATCAGTATATACGTTCTGTACAACATGAGACAAGTATAGATTGGGTGGCGAGTCCATACCCCAAGGATCTGTGGTTTCAGCTCAGTCCAGTACGGCGTCATATGCTGTTCAATCGATAAATTCAATATGTCAAATAATTAACAGAAGTCCGCAAAATGAACTGGTTAGAAAACAAGAGGGGTAGTCTCACGTGTATCGGTGCTATACACCGGGCATGTAAAAGAATGTACATTTGAACAAAGTTAGAGAGAGAGAAACGTCAATTGCATCGAGTAAAATGTGAAAGTCATAAATGGAAAAAAAAACAGGTGCTCGTAGTTGGAATTGGGCTTTTCCCGCTTGTTTTGTCTTCGAAATCAAACTTATATAAAACCATGATGACCAACATGTGTATATGATAAACTTGTAACTAGCGTAAGCCCTAAATTAGAATATTCATCCGAAGTTTGGGACCCATACAGTACAAATCAAATTGTAAAAGTCAAAGAAAAGTTACATCCGATTTCTCACCAACTGATACAATAATACTAATTAAGTTTCATGCATACCAATGATTGTGTTGCCGTGTTGCAATGTAGATTTTGTAAGATGACTGACGGAAACGTAAGTGAAACGTAACTTCACGTTTGTCAAGTTCATACATTCAAGCCTACTTGTTTTTCCATTTCCTGTTGTCTATAACTCCGTGAAAATTAAACGTTTTCTGCATACGGCAGTTTGCATATATCATTGGCTATAAAACGAATTTGTTTTATTTACTTGCACGTAAATAAGCAAGTGTAGGTTCGAATCTCAGAACATTTAATTCTAACTTTTTTGTATCTGTTTCAATCTTATATGTACTAGGAAAAGAGTTTTAAAAAATAACGGAATGATGATGTTTGAAATATGCAGTCTTCGGTAAAATTAAATACAAACAAGAACTAATGAAATAGAAACCTCTTTTCAAATGCATCAAGTTCCTTCTATATGCATCCACACTAATAGGTTTTTTGCATTAATCTCAAATGTTTTCATGCTCTCTTCTCGTCATAAACGTTTAATGAAAGCAAATGAATGAGGAATTGAGGGACAGGCAAATTTGAGGATGGTTTAAGACATTCTTCATAACCTGCATACTGAATTATTGTCAAGAACGATGCTGCATAAACTAATTTAATTAATTTTTAGAGAAATACCTTGTCTGTCAGCTAATGCATATAATTATTGTCATTTAGAAGGTTTGAAGGTTTGTTTGAGTTGGGTAGATATTTCATGATAATCAACAGAAAATTCATAAAAATTGTTCAAATATTGGACTAAAATAATGAAATCAACACATCCTCTTATGATATGTTAGTGTTTGTACGACAAAGAACGTTAAATAGTTCTTATCAAGCAATCAAACAGAGGGTCAAAGACATTTAAACACAAACATGGTAAACAAAAATAAGACTTTCTTCGTACTGTTTGTTTAAACATAATCTGGATTTAAAAATATATGCAGTGTATCAACGAAAAGAAATATCAAATTGCACTTTCTAAATTAAGATTATCGTCTAATGGCCATGCAATAGAATCGGTGATGGTACATAGATATGTAGCCAATATAACATGGGTATAGAGAGTGAGTACCACTCTCTCTTAGTCTATCCAAAATACAGAAACATTATATTAAAAACATGTTTTACCTACTATTTATTCGTAATTGTATTAAAATACAACGCGAGCGTAACTCTATGGGAGCTTACTCGGCAAACTAGTAGAACATTTGAAAATCGAAGTTGATAAGTTTGCAGCCTTTACACAAACGATCTTACATAGTAGATATTTAAAGATTAGAAATACGTTTATGAAATAACTCTAACTTTCGCACAACATATAGTATATGTAATTCTGGTACTTCGCGGCGGTAACAAATGTACATGAACGGTAGTGGGGACAACTTGGGAACTACATTTACAAGAAAATGCACTCTGCTATATTATTTTTGTATACAGAATATATAATACATTTGCATATTCTTCCTCCTAAATCCTTGGTTCGATTTTGAAGTACCTGACAATAAAGGATTTCATTCCAAATGTAATCAACAGTACGCCTTACATGACAAACACTATATAAATCTTCCATTCTACAATGCACATTTTATTAAAGCAAGTTATAAATTCACGCCGAAGCAATAATACAATATATGTTAAATTTGATAAAACGCATTCAAATACATTCATACTATAACACACATTTCATATGTATTACATATTTCAACATAGAGGAAAACTAACACGTAGAGATTACATTAGAATAAAGTCTAGTAAAGAACAAGAAAAACCGTGATACAAAGTATCACAGCGGGCCTACAAACAAAACTGACATGTAAATATTTTGGAAATTGGTGTTGGTTGATGTTGAGGCATGGCCACAAGAATTCAAAGAGACCAAGTTTAACTTATACCTTAAGCAAATACCTTTCCGGAATCTGATATCAAGTTTGATATTTCAAAAAGCAAAGATAAGGTTTCCAGCCCATAACGGTCACTTTATCAATTGTTATTTTCATTAACTATATGCTTTCAATGATTCATATTCAAATTCTGAAAGAAATTTACAGTCTGATTAAAAGATATATGAAATTTTATATCCCTAGCCTCATCTTGTAAATAACTTACTGAACGGTATACCAGAGAGAATGATTTGTCAATATTCAGTAACCATTATATAACAATTCAACATAATTTTAGTAATTAAATATTCAGTATACACTGTAGAAATATATTAACAACACATTCACTTATGAGCCTGTCCAAATGATAGTGATGCAGATATATTTACAAAGTTATAAAAAGAATGATAAAAAGGTAAAGTGGTTTAAAGTCAAAGAAAATGCAATTTTATTAATAGGGCATCCATTCCACTCAAGTAAATTTTGTCTTATTCTGAGTATAATAGCAAAAATGATGAACTTTTACCGTCTAGATTTTCAAAAAACCAGATCTAATATAAGCTATTATCCTTATTAGTTTTACATGAATGAAGATTTTTATGATCATTTAAAAATGGTTTAAAAGCTGAAAATGGTAAAACCGAAGACAAAAATGTTTTAAAAAGTTGGGTTCGGATGGGATATGAATTCCATTCGTAAAATTACAGCGCAGACGCCTGATCCAGTAACGTTACGACGATCGTCTGCTAAAACGCAGGAAAAATAGCCTTATATAATCTGTATAAAGAACGACAACTCTTACATTTCTAGTAACTTTATATAGATCTATACGAAGAACGATAACTCTTGCATTTCTAGAAAAATAAACTGTTTGTACAGTTTTCATCCCAGAAGTACCTCAATTTTTCAATGAAGAAAAACGCATATTTTTATCTAGTGCTTAAGACTCCATGCATCTTTTACTCACCACGTATTATTGCGGTCCGCAATAAATAGATAGATAGATATGTTGTTCTATTACCTCCAAATAGGGAGAGCGCATCACATATACAAAAATTATACAAACACATCTACAAACATATATACAAACACGTTATTATCAAATCCATGTAGATGCATTTGCATTACATAATTATATGTTCGATACATATTACAGTAGAATTAAGTTTATATAGATTAAGATTTATAATTGTGATTTGTGGTCGTATGTGATAAATTAATTCCAAAACACATTAAGATATATTATATAATATCTAAACTAAATATAATATAGATATAAGATGTTAATACAATATAGCACGTATAAAACGCAAAGAAAAAAGGGCAAAAGAAAAGAAAAGTTGAACAAAAACAAAAAACGTATTCAAGCTTTGCTCTTGATTTCGATGATCCAACTTCCCAATGTTCGGAACACTGTTCCGGGTTGTACATACAAAACACTCGCACTCCTAAGTGATATCAATCATCCTTAATTTATATTCATAAACAAATGAGTCAGTAAGAGCGGAGAGCAAAGGTCTTCGTAAATATCACCCAGTATAAATATAAATATTTGCACCCCGTATTTCACAATCAGTAAAAAGTTTGTTTAAACGTAAGGCACAACTAGATGTTACAATGTATTGTCATAATACGAGTCAAATAGTTGTTTTTATTTAAAAATAACACAAGCTCTCGTGGCTTTGACTACTAGTATGCCGAGGGCTGACCACGATGTCCTTGTAGAAGCAACACTGATATAAATCGGACTCAATGTATTGTGTTATCCGCAGCAATGCGTTATAAAGTTATAAATTTCTCTTTACATGTTCCAAATGCGTGCTAACTTTGTCTGGTTTGCATATAAACCTATGTTTTCAAACCACCATTTGCCTTAAGGGGAACTGTCTTCCCCTGAAAACAGGGTAAATGAACAAGAGACACAGCCGCACTTGATCGTTTTTCTCTTATTGTCTTCATCTTCCATGAAAGCTTTCAATGTTTTTGGCTTCAGAATGACTACATCCTTTTTGCTTTTCGATACACGTACAAGTTTCGCAAGTTCATTCCTTAATGAAGATTCATCTTTGGAGAGTGCTCTCCCTTGAGACATCAGATCATATATGGAAGAACGTAGACTGCTTCCCTCTACTCTCTGTTCAAGAACACGTCGTAGAGATTTCTCCATCGGGCCGAGTTCTCTCTCCTCTGGCTTGTCTTTGTAGAAGGCCTGAAACAATTGTAAAAGTTTTTTTCAGATCAGAAAGGGAGCAATAATGCTTGATATGCTTTCTGGATTCCTGCCAGTTCTCGGGCGGAAAATGAACTTTTTTGTATTTAGTGTAGCAACACATACTAGTTAACCCATAAAACTTTCAGAGGATAAACTTAGGTTCTCTGATGACATTCTAAACTTGTCAGTTTATCGACTGCGACCAGAGCTTGTTGATAAATGAAGCCAAAAAAGGGGTACAATTTCCCTCTTTAAAGCCACATCGGGCAACCAATTATCGGCCACTCAACTTTGTGCAAAGCACTATTTTCAACAAAGATGTTTAGTGCTTGTTTTTCTTTTCTAAATACATGTACGAAAAGAAGAAACAATTAATTTAAGTATATTCCAATCAAGATACACATCATTTAACTTGCATTATTTACATTTATAGTTAATACGTTCACAATGATAAAATATGAAAACTAATAATGTTTCTTGCTCATGCTGATCGTTATTTGAAAAAAGGAAAAAAAGGGAAAGCCAAAAAAATATTGAATAGTGTGAGCCTTGAACCCTGTCCGCTTGGGTGGCAAACTATAAACGTAACCACTCGATCATTTCTGATAAGTTCTTTCTACGACTGTATTTAAAACTAATTATGTCATATCGATTTTATATTACGCCTCATCCGTTACACGGTCTATTTATGTTTAAATTGTACTTCTTGAATATACTTAGTTTTACACATTTTTATTCAAATAATTATATATCTGACATAGTTTCGTTCACATTTTCTGCAATATCGATAGTCAGTGTACCTTTACAAACTGAATCCCTGCTTTTATCTCAGCGCATGCGCAATAAAATCGGAAAAAAAACCCAACTGCTGGCAGTTTAGGTTATAAATAGTAACACAATAGAGAAGTGATTTAAGCGGGATATTTAACAAATATGAGAAGTTTGAGTTACCTATTTAGTCACTTACACCGAAAGAACAATCGTCCCAGTGACACGGTTGCGTAATCTAGGACCTTGAGTACGGTATAAAGCCTGTGCGGTACGAAACATAAAAACGCCCGAAACTCTGGTAGCGCCGGAAAACTGGTAGGAATCCAGTACGCCTTAAACGTAAACTGTCTTGATTTATTTTTATATATTGAACGTTGACACTTTTTCGATGCAAGAAAATTAAAACATTCTAAGCACTAGATAAAAATAATACCTTGATTGTTTCATAAGCGCTCATGAACAGAGCTATCAGCAGATTGATGACGACTATGGTAAATATAGCAACATAGGCTCCGATATAGAATCTAGAAAACCACCACACCCAGATACCCCCACTCTTATCACTCTCAAGGATGGCCAACGTAGCATATATTTCATCTCCATTTACAACAGCTAACAATGTTTCCGCGGCAGCTGCTGGCGTTTGAAACTGAAACAATATTAAGTATGATATCAATATAGTTTCTCTCAATTGTTAAGCATTGTGTCTGTATAAGCATATTTTACATAGCTGGCATGTTCCAAAATAGAGGAAGTCAGCTTTCGGATGTAAAATGTAATGCCTTATACGGCAATGACTTTGGTTAGGCCAAAATAGACGTTACAGTACGTTATGTACTTCTTCATCTTGCCTAAACACTTACCGGTATTAGGTATGCAAATTTGTCAGATATTGTGATGAATAATACATTTTAAAACTAGCGTATCTCCAAACCTTGACGTGGTAAGGTGCCATTACGACATATCCACACACCCAAAATCCAACAAATAAAACTCCAACACATAGCAGGTAAGCCATCACATCCCAGAAAGCACGGTATAATGTGCTAAATAGCAACTGAAATAATATAATTTTACGTTTTGGATTAATGTTACAATGTTATTTAAAGAGAGAATACTTGATTATAATACAACATGTTTTAGAACAAAAACAAATAGTGCACTGTAATGTCTTTTGGACCTGAAAAGGCTGGTCACGGCATAAAAAGTATAAATTCCTGCAACAGGACGACCCGTCTACGGGGAAAATTTAGTGCTCAACGCTAATTAATTTATGTCCACGCCCACTATTATTAACATGAAACGTCAGTACAGAACCAGCATATGGTGAATTTTTAGTTCTTATTGCTCAACACACTTTAATTGTATAAAACTCACATGGAATTTGTTATGAAATTTGAAGAATCGTAGAAGACTCAGCCAGGCTAAAATACAGCCAACACCCAGCCATACTGTATAAGAATCTAGCACCTCCAGGTTCCATCCACTGTGCTACAATATAAGTAAATAAGAAACCATATGAAAGAGAAAATATGGAATACACATTATGAAAATACGTTACCGTCATAAATGAATACTAGTTTTATATTTATTCAGTAGTAATAACAATATGAAATGAAAATTTGAGATGTGAAAGGTTATACACAGTCTTTCGTGTATTGTATTGTTTGGTCAAGCGTTTAAATAGTACACTTTGTAAACATCATGCTTTGAAATGGGTTCAGCGTCTGTTTATACATAATCTTTGTATAAGACAGTTATGGCTTTCCATAACATGGGGTTTGTGTGTCCTATTACCTACGCTTTAGTTACTCCTGACACGTTTATGCTGTTCAGCTTATTTGTTTTTGTGACTGAAGACTTTTTTGCAAATGGCTTTTTCTTTCCGAGCAGTGAAACGTTCTCAAGCCGAAAGGCTTGTTGTCAAAGTCCCCGTCAGATTTGATTTAAATCAGACAAAAATGTCAATATTTCTAAGAGAGATGAAATAGTTTCAATTTCAAACCTTACCCTTGTATTGAAAACTATCCATATTGTTCCATACAGTGTTAGTACGTCGCAGAGAATAACAGTAAGATCCCAGAATTTTAGGAACCGAAAGTATTCTGATGCTGGGAGATCTGACTCATCATCGACGGCAGCTCCGTAGTATGATCTGTAGTGTTTCTTCATAAACTGCTTAGTTTTCTGAAAACAGTTGAAGCATTCAAATAGCTAGGTATCACCGTGTCCAAGCATAACAAGCGACAGGCGCATATGTAACGCATCATATACACGTAGTGCGTTTTGTTGGTAAGACAGAGGGGATAAGGTTACACAATCAAGCATTTCTTGTCCACATTCTCTTCTTGCTTTTCAAAATGTTGCCGATGAGAACCACAAATGTTTGGACTTTTATGATTAATCATTGTTTCTGCTATGAAGTTCGCCGTTGCTGAGATCATTCAGGAAAACCTGTGCTATATGACAGACCAGAAATAACCGGCACCTGGACAGACTGACTGCCGTCAGATGGACGTTTCACCAAAAACATTTAGACACCAAAACGGACACGGACAAAATGGTCTGTACATGTATATATCAGTGGCACGTAGAAGAAAAGTAAATAATTATGTTTACAATAAAAGTTAAATGTAAAAAAAAGTGATCTTACATCTAATAATAGTAGACTTATTGTACGGTCCATGGAATGTAGTAGACAGAGTGATACACGTACTTGCTTTCTTTTACGGACAATTTAAATATCGCTGAAGAGTTGCTTTCAACCGTGTTCACTGCTTTGAAAATACTTATCACAATATTTTATTGTACAGTATCGAATAGTGTTTATCTGTTTAATAATACTGATTTCAAACCCGACAATTAGCTTAGAGCATGGTCGGTGAAATTAAAATAATAAAATAATTTCGTTGTCATAACATCATTACTCTCCCTATAGAATTAACATTGTCTGATATTAATTTTGTTTTATCTACAAATTGAGCAGTATGCGAACGTTACTAATCAACCTGTCGCGTGTCAAGTATGGACACGGTGGATGTAAACGCTTGAGTGGAAAAGCTGACATAGCTCGTTTATGCTAGACTTGCGTTTCAATCATAAGAGAGGGTCTGTTATAGTATACAAATAGTATATACATTTATCTGACCACGCGAAAAAAGAAATCAAACCCGCCACTAGTCTGTGCTTGACTGAACAAATAATCGTTAATTACCAGGCTCGACTGTTCTCTTAAACAAAGTTTTCAGCACCCGCTTCCAAAGTATTCAAGCATTTTATAGGCGGCCAGTTCATGTTATCGTCGTTCCTGGCAAGGACCAGTTTTAGACTTCTCTCCGCAGTAACACATTATCAATGACCCAATTCGGTTGCATGATCCCCTCCTCCACAATGCCTAATGCCTCAGCTATAAGTAGTTATTTTACTCGTGAGTATGAAACGTTCCTACATTTATACAGACAATAAACGCACATCATGTATATAAACGTCGTCGTCTACTTTCATGCTTTCATAAAGTCTAGTTTGCACAAAATTACAGCAACGTGTTTATAACAACATTTCTCTCCATTCAGACTTGTATAACCTAAGTGTTGTAAAATGAAAAGCCATACCCAAAAAGTAAACACGGCAAAGACCAGAGTCAGTGCTGTTAGTACCAATGATAATATTGTAAACGTGATAACAGCAGCTCCAATAGATTCAGGTGTGTTTTCCAGTTCCAAGTCTGAAAATAATACAGGTCGATCATAATTTGGGCACTGCAAACGGTGTGCTGTAATTGCTAGATGCAATTTTATAAATAAATCAATATGAATACTATATGGAAGTTAAATATACTGAAAAAAACGTAAGTAAACTTCAAACGGAAATCGCGTATGCTGGAAACATGTAATGAGCTTAAAGGGATATTGAGCATGTTAAAGAAACGGAAATCAAATTGATACTGCAATGGACAGGGCGGCTGTTAAGCTTGTTAAAAATTGCAAATGAAGCCGAGAGTGTTTAAGAAATGCAAGTGAAGTTGACACTGGAATTGATAGGGAAGTCGAGCATGTTTATGAAATGCAAGTGAGGTTACACTGAAATTGATACGGAAGCGGAGCATGTTTGAAGCTGGGCATGTTGAAGAAATGCAAGTAAAGTTGGCGGGGAAGTGGAACATGCTAAATAAATCTAAGTGAACTGACAATGAAGTCAGTTAAACATGATAAAGATATACAACTGAAACTAAAAGTGAAATCGAGTACAAATGAAATTGACAGGGAAGTCGAGCATGCTAAAGGAATTCATGTTAAACTGAAAGCGAAGTCGAAAATGCTAAAGAAACGTCAATAAAATGGACAGCAAAGTTGACAGGGCAGGCGAGCATGCTCAAGTTTATCTATTATATAATAAGTGAAACTGTCAGTGAAGTAAAACGTTGTAAAGAAACGTAAACGAAATAGACTGTAAGGTCGAGCACGAGTGTAATTGACAGGGAAGCCGATCATGCTACAAAATTATAACTGAAACTGACAGGGAAGTTGAACATGCTTAAGAAAACGTAAAATAAAGTGACAGGGAAGCTGAGCATATTAAATACAACATAAAGGTCATTGAAAGGAAATAAATTAAAGTTTGCCTGAAACTGATATAGAAAACAAGAATGGTTAAGAAAGTAAAGAGAAGTTGGCAAGGCAGTCGGAGATATCAAATAAAGGTAAATGAAATGGACTGGGAAGTCGAACATGTTAAAGAAACGTAACTGAAATTGAGAGGAGAGTCTTGCAAGAATCGGCAGACAACATGTGACCCTTAATAAAGGATACCTACCTGGTACGGATAGGTTCATCTCTTGACATGCAATTTGAACAGTTTTCGTTTCCAGATCTACGCTCACTTGTCCATTATTGTCCAGATCAACAAACGTCACCTATGGCAGAAAAAAAATCAATTAAAAATCGATATCAAATTATACTTTAAAAGTTTTAACCAAAATCCCCGCAGACGGGCTACATTCCCTGGCAGATGTGATGTGAGTCCCGCTGTGCGTAAACAAACACCAATGCCTTGCGACAAATTCTGAATCCAAATAAGCTCGAAGTCTTAAATTTTAAATAGGGAAAGGTTAAAAATTGACAATACTCCTATTCCTCTTTATTTGCAATAACTATTAATGACGTACCCAGCCTTCTACACGCAAACACGTTGCTTTATTACTTTCTTGATGCGAACGAACAGAATGAAGTGTGAAATGTAGGGTGGTTGACAACATTCTGAAACAAGCAAATTGCAAGTTTAAGATGGGGGTAATATTGAAAGCTGTATCAAAACAAATTTGCAAAACTCATACTGCGCCTTTTAAAACCGTCAAATACAAAAGTAATTTATGCATCGTTTCGCCTTTGTCAAACATAATTACTATATATGAAATATCAATGTAATGTTACAAGAGAACGCTTTGCTGTTAAACTGTGAGAAGGAAATGTTCTTTCTGTGTTGCAGACTGAAGAATAAATCGCATATTTTGATTGGTCCTAGACAGAGTAAGTAATAAGATACGTTCCATTTGATAAGCTGCAATAGACTTAGGAATTGATTGGCCCGTAGATATATTGAAAAAATTAAGTAACGTACCTTTTGATTGGTTGTGACAGATTAAGGTGCTCAAATTCACGTGTTATATTGTAATAATACACCGTTTCATTATCAGGTTTCTCCCAAAAGCTCAATCCTTTGTCTATTTGGAATTGTTTGTCTAGAAAGAAAGAAAGAAAGAAAGCATACGTGAAGTGACCGTGCGGTTTAGCGGCTGTACCAACCGTATTTCAATTATTTTTACACGGACAGTTTACCAGTGATCCAGTACTAGAACACTGTCCTCGTTAAGAAATGCCAAACTTTCAACATAAAAACATAGACATGATACAATGTGAAAATGTGTCAACAAGGTAATATTTTCCGTCAGCTGAGAATTTTCAAAGCATTTATCAAAGGAAAAAATGTATTTTCGGTGCTAACAGCTAATGCATATATCATTGTTTGATGAGACGAATGTCATTATACCTGAAGGTTGAACAGTTTTGTTACAGACGATTGGTCAGTTGCTGGCTTATTGCGAGCCGCAGCAGCGGCCCGCTATATTTTAATACAGGGTTGGAAAATGTTACATGTAGGTGAAGTAGTGTATAGTTCTTTATTTAACAAAATGTTATGAAATGAATGAAAATCGCCTAGGAAGGTACCATAAAGAATGGGTAAAACCGCTTTTCATTGTGTAGCTTTAACATTGTCAAAAAGTTGATATTTTTGTCTTTCAGGATCCATGTAAACGTCAAATTATTTTATATGCTTATGTTACGTTTAATAAGTATTGAACAGTTTTTACTGTTCAACTAGTATAAAACCGTTATTGGTCAAACATGCCGGTAGTTTCCGGTATCGGGTAAAGTGGGTCCATCACGTTACTATGACTCCATGATTTTTATGATTAAAAATTTACAATCACACACTTTGTTTTTTAATGAAAGTATCACTTCAGAAATGGCATTTTATAGCAATAAAGTGTAGATAGCCAAAGTTTACTCACTGGCCGGGATGCACTTTCTATTTTTATCAGACTGGTTTACAATTCGATTTAACAGACTGGTCTACAGTAATAAACTGAATGGTAGCCAAAGTTAACTAATTGATCGGTATGCACTTTAAATTAATGAGACTTTTCAGTAATCAGTAAAATGTGCGTTGTTTCGTTTACAAACATTTTGACTGCAAACGATTTTGTGAGGATAAAGGCAGTAATAGTATTGTACATTGTGAAAATCACCTTAATAGAACAAAGCGTAGAACATATTATAAAATTGCTGCGTTAACTTTGTGTTAATTAACGCTTAATGAAAATAGGGATCGTATATACAATCTAATAAATCCTTATGAAAAAAAGAACGGAAAGAGCGTAAAGATTATTTAAAGCTTTTTCATGAATATGTTTTGGTTTCTTATATAATACACTGAAAATGAGTAACAGTTACTAAATTTTAAATACACAAAGTTGAAACCAGATAGTCAAGTAATTGCTTTACATGAACCTAGAATATAAATTTATTCCGTCTATGTTATATGTTATAAAGTTTATTTGCATCTCCCATTTCAAGATATTAAGATGAAAGCTTTGTTTCTAGGCCCGTATCACAGTTTACTTGTTTTATTCTTTAACATCTTCAATTAAATACACACTGATTCAGAATAAGGTTCATAGGTTCGAGACTTGTTACCGACCTGTGAGAAATTGGCAGTTTCTTATGTAAGATAGGAGGCTATTCTCCTTGCTCTTTCACAAGGCGAATCTGTAAATTTCTGAAACTCTGCTGAAACGAGCCTTAAACCCCTAGTAGAAGTATATGGATTTAACATAACTTTGTGTCAAGGTTCGGACACAATTTGGGAGAAAAAGAGTAAGCGGCCGGATAGCTCAGCCGAGAGACCATTCGCCCTATAGGCGAAGGGTTACATGTTCGAGTCCCGGTCAATGAACCTTATTGGACTATCCTATATATAAAATATCTCTGTTTACTGTTGCCTTGTATACTATTCAGTGGCAAAGTCAGACATTTCAGCATGTTTACTAGATCCACGTGTGAAAGTTTTCTAATTTTCAACTAGTTCAGGACGGAAATATATCTAAACAAAAAGGTCGCAAGAAGCTGAAATTGTCATTTCTAAATACCATAGACAGTTATCCCACTTTTGATGTGTGCGTCTTGAAAACCGGAAAAGTCGAAGTATTTAACCTCCCCGGTCATTCCATCCTCCGCGGTTCGTTTATAGAATGCTAAAGCCTCCTTTTCAGCATTGTAATACTGTAACATAGAAAAAGAAATATGGAAATTAACTGATTCATACTCGTTTCATTCATACTGATTACTAGTATACGATGAGTCTAGGAATTAAGGGAAAATAAATAATAAATACACAATAAATACTACTGAAAACGAGAAATAAACCTTTTTTTTTCATTCTTATTGTAACTATAAAACGCTACATTTTTGTGAGAAGTGCATTATACTAGATTCATAAACAACTTATGAATATAACAAACAAGCACGCAACCTTAAGTTGTGAGTCTGCAGATACTAGTAAATCGAATTAATACATGATGCTCTCTTTTAAACAACGCCTCTATTTAGAACAGTAGCACGGAAATAGATTATTATATTCTTTAAGTAGACAAACAATTGTAGTGAATTGGCATTATCAATTTCGTTTCCTTAGAAAGAAGGAAGTGAACGGAAAGAATTGTCGCAAGTAGTTTCATTTGCATGGTACTGAATGTTGAACATAATACAAAAATGTAGATGTTGTGTTTCTGTTCTCGAGACAAAGCTTCGGTGATACTTTTCCTTCGATGTAAATAATTTTAAAAATATAAGGTGAAACTCGGTGAAAGTATTAACAGAAATTTTGAAATATATAATAAAAGATATGTGCAACTATTATTTGGATGGTTGTCGAAAGACAGCCGTTCCAGAGTGGTTAAACACATAGAACAACAAATTTATAAACGGATCTTGGCGTTACTACGTTCCTTAAACACAGGCAACTCCGCAGGAAGAAATAGTTCGAAGCGGTGTAATATATACTGTATATTTGCCTACGAAATCCTCAATTAATATACAGAAATGCAATCAGTTACCGACATAAAATCTATATGCCAAAAAAGTGTTCAATTTTACATAATTCAGCACACTGACCGTTTTTAACCTTGCCGTCCTCCATTATCGGAAAAATGTACTAAATGGTTAAAAATTGGAGCACTATATAGAACCGTGTACTGCGCGCACGCATTTATTGCTGTTAAATTGCTATTCGTAGTTGTGTGATTCGTGTTTGTCTGTTTTGGTGGTTGTTTAGCTCGTGCTTTTTCCGCCACAATTTTACTTTTCCGCAACGCAAGTTTGCGATAATTGCAAATCAGTTTTCATTTGCTTGACATTGACCTCCATCTTGTGTTCATATATAAACGTCTTCGATTTGATCAGGTAAGTATCTTTTTATCTTATTTCAAGATTCGTACATTTTTCACAGCGTAGTTGATGCCACTTTCCAGGTCATCTATCGTGTAAACAGCAAACTCTCCCTTTCCTGGAGGATAGGGCAACGTTTCCCAACCTGTGAAAGAAATATACAATTAAGTATAAATCAAACTGCAATACTTAAAAACTTATACGATTTCAGAAATTTAAGAAATTAAGAACCAACTAAAACTCTGGAAAATCAAGTCAGTATTAATAGAAAGTTTACTTTGAGGACTTACTTTGAATTTGAGTTAACTTTCTCGAGCGACCCCAGCAAAGTATCAAATGTATAAAATGTTTTATTTTGCGTTATTGGTAAAGTTGCCAAGTGGTTCAGGTGATTTGCAATATCAGCCTTTTTGAAAGCAAGGAAAACTATCGCTAAAATCACAAAATTGAATTCCACAGCAGAATCGTAAAAATCTCAACTACTTATGGACAAGCATAAGAAACTGATTTAGAGCTACTTCAAGAAAATGTTAACTGTTCTCAAAACTTTCCTTTGTTAAGCCTTCTGACACAAATTAGTTATTGAGGAAAAGAAACGTTACAGTTAGACACATAAAGTGGAGATGAAATGAGCATGAGCAAATCGTTTATAGCAACTGTGACCTTTAGATGTAACCCTTCAAAGGAAACAAGCAATGAGATATGAGATGGGACTGGAATAGAAGAGGAAGAGAAGAATGACAGGTAGACAAGGCGGCAACTGATATCAGCTTTTAGATAGTGGATATAAATGAAGAGATATATGCAAGTAAAGCCAGCTATCATGTCTGATTAAAAAAAACTTTTCGGTTTTCAAAAATCTTTCAAATCACGGAATTTATGTGTCGCTATATGTGATATAAAAACTGTTATAGTACCACAAGCAGTATTATAACAAAACCCAAAAAGCATCAAGAGTTAAACTTACTGGCGTCCCAATCTTTTAACAAAAGATGGCGAAGGGCAAGGTGTCCTCTGTTAACCACTGAACTGAAGTTGCTTCGATCATTTCCGAAAGACAACACCTGAAAGAAGGTTATAGTACCGTAGAATTTTCGATTGTAGCGTTTTGTCGATTCACATGTAGCACCTTTAGAATTTTGCATTTCGACTTTATATGTACAATGCTTCGCTAGCTGCATACTATTTTATATTATGCTAGTCATCAATGTGTGTGTGTGCGCATATGACTGACATTTTTATTGAAATTGATATTATCATTGTACTGATGCATTCATGTGATATCTTCATAAAATAATTTTATAATCATTATTATTATGAAAAGGAGCATGTTATATATTTATCACTGTACAAACAACTCATAATTATATACTTTTTACCTGGGTGGTCAGCAGCCCGACTTTTGTGATCTGCAGCAGGAAGATCAAGAAGTAAATAAAATGGAAGGAGCAATAATTCCCTTTCCATTTAAAAGCTGCGTAGAAATAGAGCCTCAACAATTTGCGAAGTCTCCTGGCTTCGTCCTCATAGCCCTTGTTTTTGCGCACTCCGTTTCTTCCCCTTGCTAAATAATAATGCCGCATTAGTATTTGAAGTTGGTGCTTTAGAAATACAAAAATTGGTATAGTTCCTTCCTTCGCAGGGATCTCTCTTGTGGAAGGGAAGCAACTCCTGAATGCAATTATTTTTATTTTAAAAGACTCTCGCAGTCATAATGAGAAAAGTAATATTTGGAAAGTAATTAATTCGTACTGGTAGCGCGAAGAGTTTGGTTTACTGGGTTAAAAGCTATTATTTCCTCTACCCTTTTGTACACACACCTATATTATCTGAATCTTTACTTTAAAAAATGAGCATAATTCCACTTTAATTTGCTGCGCTGATATATAAGTAACGACTGAACAGTATAAGCAGAATTTCTTTCTTTATTTATTTACTGTGGTTAGAGCAGATTCATAACTTATAACTTGTGTCACAATTAATTTAGAAACTGCCAGACTAAAACACAAATAGCACTGTAACCCCGTTTATAGCGCGGTCCGTTTATATCACAAAATTATGCATCATGCAGCAGCAGCAGTAGTGTGATTGAGCCAAGACACAGAACATGAATTATATTTTACTTTTGAGAGATATGCCGGATCATATATCACAATTTGGAGTTCAGATGTGTAGAAGTCTAATCCCGAAGGCCAATCGTCTAAGTGATTGTTTACTAAGTGATTATTGGTCCTCTACGCCCAACTTTGCAGACCATAATTTATATAATGTACGACAAGAATTTTCAAAAGTGCTTCAAGCGAGGTATTACCATTTTCAATAAAATACAACAGTAGGTAATGGAAAGGACACATGAAAGCGAACAAACGTGTGTTATTT
Source organism: Saxidomus purpurata (assembly GCA_022818135.1). Lineage (NCBI taxonomy): Eukaryota > Metazoa > Mollusca > Bivalvia > Venerida > Veneridae > Saxidomus > Saxidomus purpurata. Next base: position 26,825,945 of record JAFMSR010000001.1, on the reverse strand, counting down.
TGGAGACAGTTAATTTGATCCTTATCTTTGCAAGATAAGCATAAACCTATAATCCCATACTATGTTGTTTTAGAAGACATTTAAGAAGTCAGTTTCAACCTAAAGATCAGTTTGAAACATAATATCTGATTGACATATACGTGTGTTTTTATTTCTATTTTTAATATTTAATTTTATAAGTACATAATTTCCTTATCACTACATGAGCTAATATGAGACCAGACTGAAGGTAATTATGAAACTCAATTACGCATTACTCACTTTTTCACTTCCTTGTACCAACAAAAATGAAATTGTTAACATTATTATCCTGCTTACTCAGAGCAAGTAATAGGAGGCCGGTGATCTGCATTGATCCTCTCTAAAGTTTTCAAGGAAACCCAGTTAAATATATACAAAAAAATGTTAATATGTAAATTTCTAACATGGCCCCGCATACTAAATTGAGTACATATAAACTGAATTTCCAGTGCAAAGACCTACAACTCAGTTTACGACAACGATCATCAATGTGGCTGTTTAGATTAATGATATTTCGAATTTTTAGAATATCTCATCAACGTTTTAGCGACTAATTTGCGGCTTACTCGTAGGGTCTTCCAAAGGTCAAATTACTTTCTTATCATCCCTCTAATATAATTTCAAAATACGGAAAGTCCGATTGGCATTTCAAACATGAGCGATTACAAAGTAGGCATTATCCTACATAGATACAGAATGTTATAAGACACGAGTGTGGGAAATTTTCTTTTATTTGCTTCGGTTGAATTTTGCCTAATTTTGGGAATTGCTTCATTTTTTTGAGAAGGGGCTAAATATTGGTCCCTATTATATAGAGAAGCCCTTTATTATTACGGTTAGACTTTACACGTATCCCTGTAACATGTACAGTGAACTAGGTGATTTTCCGGGCTCCCACATACTAGATTCAACCATCACGATTTCTTTCTTTATTTTAAAGTCCCAGGATCACTTTGAATTTACCGATATAGTAACATCAATTTATTGATAGGAAAATGATAGAACTATGTACTATTCACAGTAAAACAATGTTGAATTCGGATTTAAGTTGTTTCCTCAAGAAAAAGAGTCGCAAGAAAGCCTTTCTTTTTTTTGCAATATCATTGAAAAAATACATCGCTAAATTTCTAATTACTATTAAAATCAAAGTAAGGAATGTTTTAGTACAAATAAAGGTCATTTCTGTCAGCAAGACATATTTCTTTATAAAATGAGAGATACTTGTAAATGTGATCCTGTGACTTTAAATGAAAATGTAATACGGATAACACATACTATGGATATAAGTAACAAATGTAAATGGTCTCAGTGAGATAGTTATATACGGAGTTTATTGTATTGCCATTCCTCTCTTTGGTTTGTTTTTTTAATAAACGACAAGAACTATGAGTCATTTTATCTTGCAGCATAAATACACTGGCAAAAAAAGGTTCTTACTTTGTATGCCAATCTCATTTACTTGTATGGAGGGAGAGTCCCCGCCTTTCACTCTTCGTTGCACAGAGTTGTCGGTATCTGCAATGACAAAAATACACGTTATAACTGTGGTAGCAATTAATCAGAAATGTAATCAAAGTAAATGTGATAGTATACGTAATTACAGAAAAACACATATAATTGTAATCGTAATCAAAATCATAAAAGTAATCAAATTAAAAATAGTATGCTTCTTCACAGAAATACGCGCAGTGATTATAGAAGTAATCAAAATCATAGTAGTAATCAATGCAAAAATGTAAAACTTTGTTATTACAGAAATGTATATGAATTGTTGTAGCGATTTAAATCAAGCGTAGTATAGTTATAAATATAACACAGTCTACAATTACAGAAATGAACGTGGTAATCGCGAAAGTAATCGAATTCGTAGTAATCAAAACCATAACGTAATTTGCGGACAATAGGCCGCGGTTTATACGTTTAAAAAAGACATTTTTTGTAGATGCGGAAATTATAGTAGTTGTTACTATAGTATGAAATAAAACACACGTTAAAGTGACATTATACGCGGTGTATTTTTGGTGATAGTTCTATAAAAGGAATTTTCGGTTGCTATGCATTTAAATGTGTTAAATCAATGATAATGCCGCATTAGTAGTTGAAGATAGTGCTTTAGAAATAAAAAATCGGACTAATCAAATAATAGTTCCTTTTTTCGCAGTTATCTCCCTTGTGGTGTTGTTATTGTTGGAAAAGATATTGGCAGTGGAAGGGAAGCAACTCCTGCAAGCAGTTGTTTTTTTAAAAAGACTCTCACAGTCAAAATAGGAAAAGTAATATTTGAAAAGTTATTTTTGTCATTCATTGACTATGTTAAACTACCCTATGAAGTATGAAGCTGTGAATGGTAACTGATAAATGGATTTTGACAAAACTGAACTGATAAATTGATTCATATTTTGAACAACATTTAATGTCATTCAAAAGTTATGGGATATGCCCATAAGGTTGATTGTTTTGTGCCAATTAATTCGGATTTAACGTTGCACTCAACAGCTAAGGTCATATTGCATCTTCCGGCTTTCGTGGAGGAGGAAGACCCTGGGTGCCAATTCTCTGTATCAGAATGTGGGGGTCATTTGCATCTAAAAGTCAACTTTGTCCACAAAGTGAATTTTTCGTAAGTGGATTCAACCATAGACATTAAACTATTATTTGGCGCACTGAAACCCCTTTCAACAGTGACAGTCTAATCGAAACTACTACAAAATGATCATTAAAATCATTCAGAAAAATGTTTTTGTTTCTTCTGTTAAGGTTCGTCGACCGTCTCTTGTTGTGCGTCTACGATACCATGATGACGGTATCATAAAAACCAATACACACAAAAACGCAAAGGTACAAAATGCGGGTCGATCCGAAATCAGACGACAACGACGACAGAATAGGGTCAAAATTAGACATATCCTTTACCGGAAGCGTATATTGTAAACAACTTATCTTGCATTTCGAAGCTTTTTGAGAGGTTTTGAAATGTTGTTTTTGTAGTAATTTGATCATACACATTGTAATTGCGTCATAGAAGACGCTGTTTGCTATTTCTGTTGCGTCATTGACAAAAGGATTGCGTTAAACCCGCTGGAAACGCGCTCTCCGCGGCGGAAACACTGAATTTAGTGTATCCGGTCTGACTAGAAAACTGTTGTGATCAAAACCGCGTAGAAAAAAAATAGTGCTATAATTATAGAATAGATACCTCGTTGATTTTTAGTTACAAATCATAAGAAATTCAACAATATAATATTATGCTATTTTGAAATGTTTTGATATTATTTAGATCTGTTACTATATAATTTTTAAAACAGAAGACAGTTTAATTCGTAACAACTGAATATATGGAACTACTGGTCTGTATGTAAAGCGTTCGGCCGTAAGGAAGCTGTACTCTGTTAACATTGGATCTAATTGAAAAATCAATCGATCCAAAAATAGTTTTGCAATTACGGAAATTTAATGCAAACATAATAGTTGAGGAAGTAGCAATTGTACATGCAGGAAGAGAATGGTAATTGTAATTTAAGCAACCACTATTGTGGCAGCAAACGAAGTTAAAACTGTATGAAATAATATATAATCTGCATTTAAGCATTCACGCCCCATGACTTTTTCATACTCGACACTTACTCAAGCATTCAGGCCCCGTAACTTTTTGTTATTCTCGACACTTTACTCATGCATTCATGCCCTGTGACCTTTCGTTATTCTCGACACTTTACTCACACATTCACACCTCGTGCCTTTGCTATACTCGACACTTTACGCAAGCATTCACGCCCCGTGCGTTTTGTTTTCGCGACACTTTACTCAAGTATTCACGCACAGGAACTTTTTTATTCTCGCCATTATTCAAGCATTCGCGCTCCATGACTTAATTTTACTCGACAATGACAATGTTCTCAAGCATTCAAGCCGCGTGACTTTTGTTATTCCCGACATTTTACTCACACACTCACGCCCCAATGACATGTTATACCCGACACTTAACGCAAGCATTTACGCCCTGTGACTTTGTTATATATTAATAAGCGACACTTTTCGCAAGCATTCACGCCAAGTGACTTTTGTTATACTCGACACTTTACTCAAGCATTCACGCCCCCGTGAATTTTGTTATACTCGACACTTTACTCACTCAGTCACACCCCGCGTGACTTTTGTTTTACCCGATACTTCACACAAGCATTCACACCCCGTGACTTGTTATACTCGAAACTTAACGGAAACAATCAGGACGTGATTGTGTTATACATTAGTACTCGATACTCAAGTACGTAGGCTCCGAGACTTTGTGATACATTAGTTATCGATACTTTACTCAAGCATTTAGGCACCGTGACTTCGTTATACATATTACTTGATACTTTACTGGAGCATCCAGGCATCGTGACTATGGTATACATTGGTACTTGATACTTTACTGTTCCCGTGACTTTGGTATACATCGTACTCGATATACGTTACTGGAGCATTCAGGCCCTGTGACTTTGTCTCAAGTATGTAGGCTCCGAGGCTTTGTGATACATTAATTACCGATACTTTACTCAAGCATTCAGGCACCGTGACTCTGTTATACATATTACTTGATACTTTACTGGAGCATTCAGGCACCGTGACTTTGTGATACATTTAGTTCATGATACTTTACTGTAACATTCAGGCCCTGAGACTTTATTATACATGTTCTCGGCCATCATTACTCAATACATTACTCAAGCGTGCAAGCCTCGTGCCTCGACTCGTTTGTAGATGAAATGTTTTTTTATCACTAGCACCGTTTGATGAAAGACAAAAGAACTATAAGTAAATAATATCTACATACATGTATTTGTGTATTTCAAAATTACGAATAATTTTTGTCCAAAGTCTGAGTATGAAACTCAGCCGAGATCGAGAAAAGATATATCTGATGATATAACTACGGATACTGACTATTGTTTGAATAAAATGACTCAAACTGATGAAAACACTTACCGAAACCTGCGTTGGAGGCCATATTCCAGAACTGGTTTTGTTTAGATCTAAGAAAGCTGCCAAGAAAAATAAAGATTCCGTGAATAAATATATAAAAGAAGAAAAAAAGAAAGACCAATAAAATTGAACTGACTGAAATCTGAATCAACACTTCCTTGTAAACGATACAAATATGTTGAAACTAACGTTTACTGCACAAAAAGTATGAATTATTGATAACATCCTTGAATTAAACTTGCATTTTAGATTTTTTAATCGAGTATTTCATACCGCTGACTTATTATCACGTGATCCTCTCAGTAAGGCCATTGGTTTGAGTCTCTCTACCATCCAGACACTCTTTATGTGAAAAACGTTGACGGTTTCGTATGGATTATGGAACGATAATAAAAAAATCCGTCTGTAGGTTAACTGGTTAATATAAATATTATCTGACACACCCCATATCGTAAAAATCTTTTTACTTTTAGTTTGTTTGAATTTTATCTCCACCAAATTTGCGAGCAATTTTACAATCGAAGAAACAGAAAAGTACACACATATATATATATGCAAATGAATACATATAAAAACAATTGTAAACGAAACAATTCACTTAATGACATCGAAAGACATTCCTCCCTCTCCCCTACGCAGAAATATGTTAAAAAAAACTTCATTATTTTCTTCCTAAATGCTTATAAATCTTTCACATTATGAAAGAAAAAATGATTAGAAGAAGTTACACTTGTAAATATTTGGTACCCTTGTAACGAAAGCGAAATCCAAGGAGAGAAATTTATATAACTGAGTTTATCATCAAGTGATAAGAAACTACCGAAAACTACAAGAAGTGAAGAGCGTTCAACAAACACAGTATGTTACCATTTTTGAACACGTACTTAAAAACGATATGTTCATACGATGTATTACTAAAATCATGAGGATATATGTGTATATTCATAGGTATGAATGAGGCAAGACGAAAGGTTTATATATGCTACCACCGTACTAGTCCTTTGTGTCGGTTAGTGTCTACGAAGGCTATCGAAAAGTGAGAAGGTTTCCTTTTACTACTAAGGTTCCAGCATGTATACGAATCAAGCGTAAAATATGCTTTGGTGAAACTGTTTGTCTTTTAGAAACGTGTTGAATACGGCGTACGCCCAAACAAACGCATAGACGTAGCCCGATGAAACGACAAGCACTGCATTTTTATCCAAGTACTATTTTACGAAACGAACAGACCTATGACTCGCTTGATCTGGCATTTAAACAGTTTTTTTTCACATTTTTATATTTCATACATATTATATTTATCGGAAAATGCGGAGGCAAAATAACAGATTTGTCCCGTGTCAATACGATATCTACTCACTATTGATTTTAAATGGCGACCTGTGCTTGGTCAAATAAACCATACAACATATATATTGCCCAGTTACACACGATTATCCAAGCGGCTATTATACCATAATCGGGAGTTATCAAACACGGAGTTAATCCTGAGTTATGTTCCGACTATCTTCGTTTGCTGGACGATTTTTTAAATACGACTTAAAATATCTGACGTTCGTGCAAGCGAGTTATCCAATCTAGGCCTATACAAGCTGATGTTATACTAATGTACTGCTATTGGTAGGAATCTGTTAAAAATGAGGTACGGTGTTTTTGCCATTTGAAAGAGAAATTGTATAAGAAATGGTTGACAAATACAATGATGTTGTAGAATAAGCCAAATAAAGCAAAAAAAGTATCTTACTTTAAGAATTTCCGAAAAGAAAAACTGCGCGGACGTATCACATCAGAATACAATTAAAATATACATTTTTATCTTTAAATACAATCTGCATTAATAATAATGATATTAATAATAATTATAGTAATGATAATTCATGATCATTAATAATAATATTAGCAATGAACTAATGACAGTAGCAATTAATACATTTTATTTTTTATTCATTATCATAATTATTATAATTTTTATTATCATTATTATCATCATCATCATTTAAATTTTAAGCGGAAAGCGAATTTAGCCCAGTGACATTTCTTATGAATAAATGTACTTGAGTGCATAAATATCTGCTGTGATCTGTTCATAAATATCATTGTGGAACAGCCAACTCTAAACTGAAAGAACTTTTAATTATTTCATTAATGTAAGTTTTTTGTAATGTAAATTATAAATGATATGTGAAAACCGGGGAAAGTATATCAGATGATAGCGAACCTTATTATGGCATTTTTGTAAATTTTAATTACATTTAATTAAATCAGATTCTGACCACTGGGTATTCAAAAAGGCGAATACCCAGCTAGATTCGAATACTCGGCCAGCTGGGAGTTGGATATTCGAAGCTAACTTGGTATTGGCCGTAACTTATGCAAAAACCCAACTCATAGCTGGCTGGATATTCGAGTTTAGCTAGGTATTCGTTGAACGTTTTTCGAACACCAAACCTCCAGCTGGCAGGTTATTTGAAGCTAGCTGGGTATTCGCAAAACGCATTTTTAGCGTATACCAAACTCCCAACTGGCTGGGTATTCGAATCTAGGTGGGTATTGGCCTTAACTTATGCAAAAACCAAACTCCTAGCTGGCTACCTAGGTACTGAATACCTCACACCCAATTCCCATCTTCAAGCTAATATCACAGACGTTAATATTTATACCAAACAATAATTGAAACAACCGCTTCCAGAGACAGACAAGGTGACGGATATTTCCATCTCAACAACGTGGCTCGTGATAAATACTTTTTCTTTAATATTGTCATGCACTATAAAGTAGATTTCTAAATGCAATCTTATCGAAATAATGCATTTTCATAATAAAAACAAACGATATTCAGATATATTGTGTAATATGCAGTCGTGTATTCTGTTTCGTACTTTCATGCATCGGCTTGCTTCCTTTTATTTCATCATTAAATGAAATATGGATGTAATTTAAACAGAATATATATTACATTTTAAACAAAGTGAGAGCTTGAGGCTGGATCAAGGCACATGTCTGCCACATATAGATAACGCCGCATATATCTCACAAATAGCTATTTTCAACGCATCTGGCACACAACAGACTGAGGGACGGACCGACGGACGGACAACGACACAACTATAAAAGTGATTAATAAGCGTTAGTTGCCACAAATAGCAAAGGTATACCAGTCGTTGTATCACTAGCAGTATCTGTTAGGTGCAATCCTGTGGTTTTAAATCATATCAAAGGCGAAAAACACGCATTCTACGGAAAAGCGGTATCTGATTCTAACAAAAATATTCTTCTACAATAATACTTGTATCTATAATAGCAATGTCTCTTCATAATTAATCTTAACACTAATTAGTCACGCATATATGAGTATATAATTTCCATGTTCAACGATAAATTGCCGTATAAACCACCCCACTAGCAGGTTTGGATAATCGCGCGTAATTCGGACATAACCGTGAAGAATATGTTCCGGCAACTCGATTATAATAAGCGGCGCTTATCAAATCAGTTGCTGAAAGATAATTCGGTGTTCAATAAATCAGTGTTGTGCAACTGGCTTATTATAATCGAGGGTTAAGCGCCTATTATATTTGTTCAACACTTACTTATATCCTTGGTTTGAATAATCCGATTGCACGGAAGAGAATAATCCGTGCCACGCGAACCTAATGGGGATTTTAACTTTAACCGCTTTATTTTGTTGCAACGGTTTTGATAGGAAATTTTTATACAATCCGTTTGCACGAACATTTTTGTCATGGTTATGATTCGAGTTATGTCCGGGTTATCCAAACCTGATAGGTACCAGGTTTATGAATCGAGTTGAACATTTAAGTATGCAAAATGGAATTATATTAACGCAAAAGAGCACTTACAAGACGTTAACGTTACAGAAAGTTCCTATAAAATATCTAAAGAGACATACTAAACATGAACGGTTGCCTATATACTTATTAAATGAAAAATAAAAACGTCTTATTAATAAAGGTTGTGACACAAATGCTGGTTGCATTAAAGATTCATGTAGTAGGATTTAAGTTTGTTTGAATTTCATATCGATTAATTCACAAGTGTTTTCCTCTACTTTTATTATCTGTTTTGTATTAACAGTAAAAACTGTGAACAAAGACCACTGCCCGGAAATAGTACGTCAGGCTCCGAAAGGTGTTCTTTACTTAGAGGTGTTTAGACAAAGCAGATATTTTCTCTCTGTTGTTTTTTATTCAAAAGTGGTCTTTGAAACTGGCTTGAGTGTAGGTTTGTTTTCCTTGTTGACTTAATAAAATAAATTCAAAATAGTTTTGTATAGCGATTGCAGTGTTGGCTGAGGACACTGTGTGCACTGAAAAAGTACTTGCATATATTAAAGTTCAATTTCTTAGATGTTGCTGTCAGCCTTATTTGCACCAATATGTGTTCTGTTCGATATTACTATGATATAGGTCAGGTATAACACGCGACGTTAAAATGAAACCGTTAAATTGTGAGAAAAGGTTACATAGTATGAACAACGACCACATAATCATGAAAAAAGAGCAAACCTGGTAAAAAAATCACAGATTGCCTCTTAAAGAGAGTTCTTTCATTGTTTTGTCTCTACTTGATGATTTTTACCAAAGAAGTGGCTGTATTTTAAACAAAGTATACATGTATACATGTAATGAATAGGCTTTAGATATTATAGGTTCGTGATGTTTTTCTTAATTATACCTTCATCAAGGTACAATGCTAAGCAAAAATGAAAAATTTGCAAAACACATTCATGTGTTGTTTGACATCTTGTATACCAAGCACTACTTCGTATCAAATTTAATGTTTTAATTGATTCTTTTCCATATTAATCCACAATGTGAAATTTGAAAGTGGCTATATAGCATATGCATTTGAGCCGTGAAAAATCAATGGGGTTGTCCTAAATGCAAGGTTAACATATTATATCACCAAATAGAGCCACTTGTTTATAAAAGTGATCTGGTTAGAAATAAGAACCAAAAACTTAGTGGGTTACATATTCGAATTTCATGAAATCTGCGGATCGAATACGTCAAACCGATGTCCGACCATTAAAAGCCGATTCTCTCTCTATCGCGAGCGTGATGACATCTGGAATGAGTGTACGAGCGCGATTCAATAAGCTATGGAGCTTTCTTAGTAATCGAACTAAAAAAAATTAGTATACATGTATATAAAAGCCGTAGTACTCTTGCAAATGCTATAGGCCTATTTTAGCGCACAATATATTGTAAATCGCTATCTGTTTCCGGCCTTATCATTTACGTTATTTTACAACTGACGTATCCAACCAGAATCGACGTTACAAACAGAAATACGTTTAGAAGGTGATGTCTTGAAAAATGTATAACACAATTTATGACAAATCTGATGTATTTTAAATTCTAACATGACTCACGATTGTGTCTCTATATACAAAGATTAGAAAAATTATGTTATATTAAACCATATACAACGCGGGAAACGATATGCTGTAAACATGACGTCATATTGCGCCGCATGACGTTAAATGAGCGTTCGCGTAGAAAATAAAGCTATGCATTTATTTACCTTTTGTAATATCTGGTCATGTTAGAATCGAAATAACATCCTTTTCAGCGTTGTTATCGTCTCATAAACAATTATTTGTCGTACTGATGCGCAGTTATAAACCACTCAGGCCTTCGTGGCTAATCACTGCGTATCAGTACTCCAAATCATTGTTTATTAAACGACTAACACCGCTGGAACGGATGTTATTTCATAAATAAAGATTTGACATTTGCTCAAAATCTACAGTAACTGCTTCTTTGGGAAGGCTATAATTATAAATAATTGTTATAAGTGTTTTGTTGATATACTTTTATATATAGTACAAAACACATACATATACATGTACATGTATATGACAATACGTGGCATTATAAAAGACGGATGATTATTCACGCATCTTAAGTCACAGGTTGGTAGCTAAAACATAAATGTTAAGCTTACTTAAGATATAATTGTATTTGCGATAAATTTGGAATACATGTACATGAAATTTCATTTTATTTTAACCGTATGTCGATGGTTGAAAATGCAGTAAGATAAGTTCATATATTTGATTCAAGATACATTGAAAAATATCCTTAAATAAATCAAAGTTTGTAAATTAAGCTTCACTGGAATTTTGTTTACTACAGATCTGACATTTTGTTCTACAAGCACGAAAAATAACGGCATCGTTTCTCAAGTATGTTTTCTTGCATAAGACATCGCTATTTCCTCTGAGTTATTTAAGAAAGGATTAAAAAATACGTACAAACGGACAAAACCAGTTCATCAGACAGAGTTATCGACGAGTTATTCAAAACTTTCTTAGCTGTTAACCTCTCGGTTATATATGAAGTCTTCGTGCAACCGGACAATAGATAATTTCTAAAAATAAAAGTGACAATGCAAATGCCCATAAAACAGATTCTAGTAAAATGTTGAAACCCTTGACTACCCGCAGTTGTGAAAATCGAGCAGTCAAGAGTTATTTAACATAAATAATAACATGAATTGACATACCTTGGATAATAAAACACAAGTCCTAACACATCACGAAGCTGCGCGAAACACAGCACCGGCCAGGAAGTAAATACAGCTTGTGTAATAACCAGTGAACCTTTTGTATCACGTTTAATCCCCTGGAACTACTTAGAGGCACTATAATTGGGCATATCCGCTGCTATGTTTAGAGTATGTCAACGTTATCTTATCTGAAGGGGATAACATATTGTTTGAGGTGACAATGTCTTACTTAGACTCGCTAAGCTGCTTCATGGACTTGCTACGCTATTTACACTGGACTCTTGCTAGACAGAGCAAGTCTTTTCGTTAATAGACGCAGGAAGTCCAAGAAGCGGAAGTAGCACAGCAAGACTAAGTTGTGCAGTCCCTTATTAAATATCCCCCTTAGATAACGTTGAGAGAGTCAATAGCGCTGAAATTTTAAATCAGATCTCATTCACCACGATCCAAAAAGTATGAAAAGTATTATTTTCACAAGAAAGGCTATTTCGATGACGGAGAGAAAGCGAAAGACTATTTATTTTTAGTTTGATTTTTATATAAACATGTACATGTACATGACTGTATTTTCCTTCGTATTAGGTATTCCATGAAACTCTACGATTCAACGCCAGCTTGCGTTGTGATACAAATATATAAAAAAATAGAAACATCAAAAGAAAAGTTATCAAGCCTAAACAAGTCAAACCTGTAAATAAATACTGCTGACTGGAGGAAACTATGACAGTGTCTGTTGACAGGTGGTTCTTTTTCACCGGTATTAACCACTAATGCATAGGTCTTAGTTAAAAGTGAAAGGTGTTCTATCTCCTCGTCTTTATTCAGGGGTTACTAGTCTGATAAAATTTATGTTTTTTCAATATTTCATGCACCATTTCCAGTCTATTTTATATGATTTTGCTTTGTTTACTGAGGTGGTTTTATCAAATCGGCGCTGGATAGTAGACTGGCTCTAGAACAAAAGAATATTTCAGGGCCTGGTGACCAGGCTAGGTTGACCCCAACCTGATTAACTGCCTGCAGGAGTTATAGCAAGGAAAAGAAAAAAAAACCATCACAGTACAATTGTGATAAGAAACACGAGATATTGCATACTAGGAACGTCCCCGTTGTTATTAACGTCGAAACTAAAACATACAAGTACAGCTGGTTGGATATGATGCCTTAAATAATAGTTTGAAGTGATTAGACGGTGACTGCTTTACACTATTGGGGCATCTCCAGTTATTTTTAACAAGGTGTCACGGTCACGTGACCCTTTTCTATTTTGAAAACTACTCCGCGAAGGGGCTTATACGTTTGACGCTGGCCGGAACATATGCGGAGTATGCCGGAGTACGCCGGTATATTCAAACCTCATTGCTTAAAAGGCGCCGAATTCATTCTGGCTTTTAGAAACGAATAGAATGGCGTACGCTGTCATGCGTCAAACGTATACACCGTTTCAATTATTCAGTAATTTGAATTATCTGCCCTTTGATGACGTCATGCGGGGATGTGCCTTTAAAACGAGATAATAAGTTTTTAGCGACTGGTGATATGCAGTTGTAGATATGTAGCAAAACCAGTTGGTACTTCAATTGACTCACTTAAAAGTGTTTACTTTATTTATTAAGAAATCTACAATAAAGAACAAATAAAGGAACTGCTACAGAAAAGTTTGTCTTTGCTAACATCACTTTTCATAAGTGATTAAATGACTGGCATGAAGAAATCATTTTCAGTTTTTACATCATCAGCAGTGATGCGCACCAGGGCACAGTCTTGAGTTTAACACTTGACCATCAATTGATATATTTTGCTACATACATGTACATTATTCAAACAACTATTTTACTATTCTAAGGCAAAGGCATTTTACTCTCTTTTGTTCAGATCATTGTAGGTTCCCAATTTTCAAACCAAATTTCCTACGTGTAGGTGGCAACTTTCAATATTCTGTTTTTGTTTGATAATATTTAGAGTTCCCAAACTGGGAACAATCATCCACGGCGTTTGGATTTCGGACACAAAATATTTAGTTAAGAAAACAAGTACTATGTATTTTATATTTATAATTAAAATGTTTAATATTTTCATTTTGGTAAGGGCCGTTTGCTAAGTTGAAAGAACTTGTGGCCCGACAAATTGCATTTTGTTTCGTTGTGTATATATGTCATTGTATTAACATATGTGTTTGTTGAAAAATAAAAGATGATTAAACTAAACTAATAATCTGTTACTCTTGATTTGTAAAATGAGACAGATCTAGTAATATCAAGGTGTGACAGTAGCGCTTCTTAGATTTCATTTCTTAGATTTTAGGCTATAAAATGATGCCAATCTCTAAATATCTCTTAAAAGAGTGGTTCTGTATATTGTAAATGTCAGTTGTAAATTGTATTCGTTTGTATATATGCAGAAATGAGACTTAAATAAAATATAAAATCTATTAGATTTCATCTCAGTTAACACTAGCCCCCTTAAAATTCCCCAACCTTACATAAATATCTGAGTATAAATTTATATTTTCTGTTTCCGAAATCGGTATCTTAAAAGTATCAAAAACACGTTTGAAATGTGGGAAAATGCACGAAATGGCACCGTCGAAAAAATGGAAAAGGAAAGGGTGCCATTTCGGACAAAAGGCGAAACATTGGGATTGCTTTTTCCGTCAGTCCGTCGTTCCGTCACAAAAACTTACCTAGGGCTAACTTTGCCGTTTCTTAAGATTTCTTAATCAAACTTTTTAATTATATAATAATAATAATAATATTTTTATTTAACGAAGGATGCACATTTAGATACATATAAACAATACACATACCTTATATTTCAATGCTGCCTTCTACAACAATAAAAAATGTATATACTGAATTATCAACATCACACCCTAGTTCATGAAAAGAAAAGAAAGAAAAAATAAAGAAAAAAATAGTGTTTTGCTTATTGTTAAGTCACATTTGACATACACTCCGTTTTGTACTTAGATTTTGGCTGTAACTTTGCAATTTCTTAAGATTTCTTCATCAAACTAAAGGGTCGGGATGCCGCCAAATTGTGTAGGTCAAGGTCATATGCCCTATTTTGTACTTAGTTTTTGTCACGAAAACCTAACGCTGGGCATACCTTCGCCATTTCTTCAGATTTCTGTATCAAACATTAAAAATGCAATGTTTATCACAAAAGGGTCGTGATGCCGCCAGATTTTGTAGGTCAAGGTCATATTTGACAGAATTATGTCCCTTTTTGTACGTGGAGATTGACACAAAATTATCGGTTATTCTGACAAGGTTTAAAAGGGCGACACAAGTGTTCTACTGAACACCCATCTAGTTAAATGTTTCATTATTTCGTAGTGTAAATACCATCCTTTCCATTCGGATAATGTCGCCAATTCGACTAGGTGATATCCCATATTCCTTTTGAAACGGGGGCATACGTTTTTATTAATTACTTCTACGTGGGATGTACACATATTTCAACAGTACAGTAAATTGTGGTTTCAAATGAATGGGAAATAATAGTGAAGGCCGGCGCGGTGGTCGAGTGGTTAACTGTAGTGTCACGTGTTTCGGTGCTGTACAATGTGCACGTAAAAGAACCAAGGGTCTATTCATAACAAAGCTGCGCCAGTCCAAAGTTTTGGCATATTCACCTGGGTAGAAATAACAGGGTCAGTCGGGACTTTAAGGAATCTAAATGAAGAAATAATTGTGAAAACTATATCTACTGGATGTATAGCAACCTACAGCATAGCTCAACAGTACATGGAGCGATCTAGTGAATTGATACCTACCTAAAGTCCGGTAAGCGAACGTGCTCCTGGTTTTTATTACCTCTCGTGTCAAAATGTCTTCAAATGTTGACATCGTCAGTGTAAAATTAAACAAATCGAACAAGAATTATAGATTGCACGAATAAATCTACTGGATCAGGTGCTCGCAACTTTGCTCGCTTTTTACATAAAAATCCCGCCTGCACGTGCATTTTTCTCTTTAAGGCAAGCAGAATTACAAATCAGATGTTGTAACAATAACGGAATAAGTGAGGTTATTGGTGTCACAGTATACATGTAAGAATCTTTCACTGGTTGCACGTGCACATAGGAATATCTGGCTCGAGGGAAACTGTTTTTGGCGGTAACGAGGCCCTGCCCAGGTGACCAACACAAGCCATGACGATAGCAAATGTGACTAGACGCTGTTCTGGATCTTTGACCATTGTTTACCAGGAAACGTGCACTATTTTAACATTCCTATGTGTGACTTAGACAGAAAGCTGCACTTAGTTTGCATGCTCTCCTTTCCAAACGACTGGTCCAATTTTGCAGTGACCCGCGTCATTTTGTAATTTAAAATTAGACAGCTTAGGAATGGATTTACAACGCGTTGCAGTTGGCTTTGCCCAATCGCAATTTTAGCAATCAATATAATTACAATCTTACGTCACACAAAGGCGAATCTGAAACTATTAATAGAGCATGTAGATATCGGTTAACTCCTCCCCTCCGTTCTTTCATTGAAAAGGTCAAATAGGGGCGCATGCGATCAGTCTTTATTTGATTCTGACGTCACGTTCCGAACGTGGAAAGAATAAATTAAAGCCATAACAGAAGCAGTATCGGATAAAGTATATATGAAAGTGCCATTTGGTAATTGCGGAGCCAGGTGTACACTAATTGATGAAACTTTCCCAAAACTTTATGAAATAGACTATGGAAGTTTTATTGCGTACCTCATCGAATCGCCCAACTAATTGCACGCAAGTGCTTTTTGCTCCCTTCGCAAAGGCAGACTAGATGTAATATCAGTTTGTAAAATTTTTCTGTCTTGCAGTCGAAATATTGAGGCTACTCCACGAGGTAATACATGTGCATGCATGCATACAAATTAAAATAAAACACATTAACATCGCACTTTCAAAGTAAGCAAGATTAAATGTTATCCCAATACTGCAAATAGATCTAATATGTCTTGGCTAGGTAAAACAGGACTTTCGTACAATATTCATTTTAATTTTTTGCCCCTAACATTTCGGCTAGCCTGCGGACAACCGGGACCCGGGACAGAAAGCCGCTTGTCGGATAGCAGAACGTCCCGTGTCAGACATGTCGGACCCCCTCTGCACAATGGGTTGGACATATATAGCAGCACTCCAATAGCCTAATTAATTTGGCGTTTCAGTGTGACCCCTTTCACAGATCTGATATTTATAACTAGAAGGTGAACAACTTGAAAATATCAGCCTATAAAATCGGGTTGCCTTCGTAGTCGAAATAGTGAGACTAGCGCTCTACTAAGTTCTCATATATATGTACAAATGTACATTAAATGTTGACTTTCCGAGAGCTTCTTATGATTTTACCGACTCGCGTGCATGTGTGAGTTAATCATATGTCATATAACGATTAAAACTAATGATTATCATAGTTATGACTATTTGGATAACCATTTAAAAACAATAACACTGAACATTAATTAGTACGCATGAGTATATCCAGGATATACAAGTTTATTGTTATATTTTACTTCAGTGACACTGACGACACAGCGGTCAGTGCAAAACAAAATGTTTCACTAAGACTGTCGTTTTCCCGCAGATTCTTTAAATATGTTTTCTTTATCATTCGTCGAATGTTTCTTATTCAAAATGTGAAAAAAGCCGAAATAATTCTAGTTAGTTAAGAGTTATTACAAAGTTTTGAGTAATCGTGTAACTCTGCAGTAATGTGTCCAACATTTCGCTCATGTATGACTACGGGCGGTAAAATGGATTGGTCAGGATGCAGTATCCAACACTCATCTACAGATTTTATATTGGTTGGAATAAAAAAGAATTGAAATACATGTAAATATATGAGATAAAGTGAAACAAATTAGATAATCGTCATTAATCTACTGGTTTGACTGCCATGTCTGCCGTTTCATTTTATGGCCGAAGTAACTACGCCCCTGTTCATTGATTTGTATTTTTTTTCTTAAACTCAACGCCCCGACCGCACTCCGAAAATTGAAGGGCTTTTAAAGTAAAAACACTGTTCACAAAGGAAAATTGTCGAGTTCACTGTCGGCAGTAGAGAGGGAACTTGGTTATGATAATACAACGTCCGTACAAGTAAAGATTTTGGCAGATACACTGCATATGTCAGTACGTACAGAGATGCTTAGTATGTCAGTAGACTTCCTTACCCATGGCATGACCTCGCTTTTGTGGCGACGCTCTGCGAAATAAAGGAGTTCCAGTACTGCCGGAGACAAACATATTTTTCACGCTGCGAAATCAGTTATCGATGTACTCAATTATTGATAATTTCGTCAATTTAATTACTTTCGTTGACATTTTGTTTGAATTCCACTTTGGCAAACAAATTTGACAAGGCGAGTCGAGAAACAGACTGAAAAACGCATTTTATGAAAAATGCATCACAATATATTTTTGTTCACCAGACGTCATTATGAATTATGTAGAATAACATGTTACTGCAATGGAATTCCGGTGTGTAAAGTTCCGCGAACATAATTTACATGTATACTAATTCATAAACTTACGTTCTACACTTATAATAAATGCAATGATACCGTAGCTCAATCGCTGTGATTGAAAGAGGTCTCTTTTAATAGAGAAGATTCCTTTTTTTCTATATATTAATCAACATTTTAAATAAAACAGAAGATCTATATAATTTATCTCGAAGTCACTACAAAATACGCGAAGAAACCTATATTTAACATTATTAAATACTGTTTGTCACTTGCATTAAAATACATACGTGAAGTTTACCATGCGGGTTTTTGGGCGGAGCAAATTGACGACGTGAGAAAGAAGCTGGACGCTCGCACCTAAATGCCCTTGAATGGGGAGGAGTTAACCTATAAACTAGCTCTAATAAAGTTTCAAAATTGCGCTATGAGTGACGTAAGATTATAACTGTATCGATTGCCAAGATAGCGAACGGGCAAACCCAACTGCAACGCGTTGTAACATCTTAGGTGCGTTACAACGTTACCTGCAATGTGTGCTGGCCCCGTAAGCTACTTGAAAACGTATACAGAACCCTTATAAAATTGCTAATCTTGGTAAAGAAATCTGATCTTGGTAAAATAAAAAGCGCTGAATTTTCAAGTCCTTTTATTACGACAGGGCAGTCAGAATTTCAAGTGTGTAGTTTTAGGCTTTTTACAATGCACATTTTATTAAATCAAGTTAAAAATTCAAACTGAAGCAATAATACAATATATGTTAAATTTGATAAAACGCATTCAAATACATGCATACTAAAACACACATTTCACATGTATTACACATTTCAACATAGCGGAAAACTAACACGTACAGATTACATAAGAATAAAGTCTAGTAAAGAACAAAGAAAAACCGTGATGCAAAGTATCACAGCGGGCCTACAAACATAAATGACATGTAAATATTTTGGAAATTGATGTTTGTAGATGTTGAGGCATGGCCACAAAGAATTCAAGGAGACCAAGTTTAACTTATACCTTAAGCAAATACCTGTCCGTAGCACATCTGCTATCAAGTTTGATATGTTGAAAAGCAAACTTAAGGTTTCCAGCCCATAACGGTCAATTTTTCAATTGTTATTTTCATTAACTGTATGCTTTCAATGACTCATATTCAAATTCTGAAAGAAATTTACCGTCTGATTAAAAAGATATATGAAATTTTATATCCCTAGCCTCATCTTGTAAATTACTAACTGAACGGTATACCAGAAAGAATAATTTTGTCAATACTCAGTAACCATTATATAACAATTCAACATAGTTTTGGTAATTAAGTATTCAGTATACACTGTAGAAATACAGTGATAACACATTCACTTATGAGCCTGTCCAAATGATAGTGATGCAGATATGTTTACAAAGTTATAAAAAATGATAAAAAAGTAAAGGGGTTTAAAGTCAAAGAAAATGTAAATTTTATTAATAGGGCATCCATTCTACTCTAGTAAATTTTGTCTTTATAATATTCTGAGTATAATGACAAAAAATGATGAACTTTAGCCGTCTAGATTTTCAAATAACCAGATCTAATATAAGTTATTATCCTTATTAGTTTCGCATGAATGAAAAATTTTATGATCATTTAAAAATGATGCAAAAGCTGAAAATGGTAAAACCGAAGAAAAAACGTTTTTAAAAAGTTGGGTTCGGATAGGATTTGAATTCCATTCGTAAAATTACAGCGCAGACGCCTTAACCAGTTATGCTACGACGATCGTCTACTTAAACGCAGGAAAAATAACCTGATATAAATTTATATAAAGAACGACAACTCTTACATTTCTAGAAACCTTATATAGATCTATATGAAAAACGACAACTCTTGCATTTCTAGAAAAATAGACTGTGTCTACAGTTTTCACCTCAGAAGTACCTCAATTTTTCAATGAAGAGAAACGCATATATTCAATCATGCATCTTTTACTCACCCGTAAAAGATATAGCGGGCCGCTTCTGTGGCCCGCAATAAATAGATAGATAGATATGTTTTATAGGGAGAGCGCATGACACATACAAACATTTATACAAACATATGTACACACATATATACAAACACGTCATTATCAAATACATGTACATGCTTTCCCATTACATAATTATATGTTCGATACATATTACAGTATAATTAAGTTTATATAGATTAAGATTTATATTTGTGATTTGTGGTCGTATGTGATAAATTAATTCCAAAACACATTTAGCTATAATCTATAATATATTAACTCATTATAATATAGATATAAGATGTTAATACAATATATCACGTGTAAAATGCAAAGAAAAAAAGTAAAAGAAAAGAAAAGTTGAACAAAAACAAAAAATGTATTCGAGCTTTTGCTCTTGATTTCGAAGATCCAACTTCCCAATTTTCACAAATTTCGGAACACTGTTTCGGGTTATACATACAAAACACTCGTACTCCTAAGTGATATCAATCATCTTTAATTTATATTCATAAGCAATTTAGTCAGTAAGAGTGGAGAGCAAAGGTCTTTGTAAATATCACCCAGTATAAATATGGTACGCATGACAGTGATTGGTGATTATAAACGAGCATTTGCACCCTATATTTCACAATCAGTAAAAAGTATGTTTAAGCATATGACACAATTGGATGTTACAAAGTTTTTATCCTTTGTTTTGAATGTTTAATGTTTAAAATTTATCAATTTCTCTTTACATGATGCAATATGTGTGCTAACTTTGTCTGGTTTGCACATAAACCTATGTGTTTAAACCATCATTTTACTTAAGGGGAACTGTCTTCCCCTGAAAACAGGGTAAACGAACAATAGACACAGCAGCACTTGATCGTTTTTCTCTTGTTGTCTTCATCTTCCATGAAAACTTTCAATGTTTTTGGCTTCAGAATGACTACATCCTTTTTGCTTTTCGATACACGTACAAGTTTCGCAAGTTCATTCCTTAATGAAGATTCATCTTTGGAGAGTGCTCTCCCCTCAGACATCAGATCATATATGGAAGAACGTAGACTGCTTCCCTCTACTTTCTGTTCAAGAACATGTCGTAGAGATTTCTCCATCGGGCCGAGTTCTCTCTCCTCTGGTTTGTCTTCGTAGAAGGACTGAAACAATTGTAAAAGTTTTTTCAGATCAGAAAGGGAGCGATAATTCTTTACGCCTTAAACGTAAACTGTCTTGATTTATTTTTTTTTATATTGAACGTTAACACTTTTTCGATGCAAGAAATTAAAACATCCTAAGCACTACATAAATATGATACCTTGATTGTTTCATAAGCGCTCATGAACAGAGCTATCAGCAGATTGATGACGACTATCGTAAATATAGCAACATAGGCTCCGATATAGAATATAGAGAACCACCACACCCAGTTACCCCCACTCTTATCACTCTCAAGGATGGCCAACGTAGCATATATTTCATCTCCATTTACAACAGCTAACAATGTTTCCGCCTCAGCTGCTGGTGTTTGAAACTGAAACAATATTAAGCATGATATCAATATAGTTTCTCTCAATCGTTAAGCATTGTGTATGTATAAGCATATTTTACGTAGCTGGCATGTTCCGAAACAAGTCAGCTTTCGGATGTAAAATGTAATGCCTCACGGCAATGACTTTGGTTCAGCAAAAATATACGTTACAGTACATTATGTACTTTCTTCGTCTTACCTAAATACTTACCGGTATTAGGTATGCTCTTAGTGAATAAATCTACTTGCCAATTTGTCAGACATTGTGATGAATAATACAGTTTAAAATTTACGTATCTCCAAACCTTGACGTGGTAAGGTGCCATTACAACATATCCACACACCCAAAATCCAACAAATAAAACTCCAACACATAGCAGGTAAGCCATCACATCCCAGAAAGCACGGTATAACGTGCTAAAAAGCAACTGAAATAATATAATTTTACGTTTTGGATTAATGTTACAATGTTATTTTAAATAGAGAATACTTGATTATAATACAACATGCTTTAGAACAAAAACAAACAGTGTAAATTAGTGTTCAACGCTTATTAATTTATGTCCACGCCCACTATTATTTACATGAAACATCGGTACAGAACCAGTTTTCGGTGAATTTTAGTGCTTATTGCTCAACACATTTTAATTTGCTTTGGACTCACATGGAATTTGTTATGAAATTTGAAGAACCGTAGAAGACTCAGCCAGGCTAGGATACAGCCAACACCAAGCCATACTGTATAAGAATCTAGCACCTCAAGGTCCCACTCACTGTGCTACAATATAAGTAAATAAGAAACCATATGAAAGAGAAAATATGGAATTAACATTATGAAAATACGTTACCGTCATAAATGAATACTAGTTTTATATTTATTAAGGAGTAATAACAATATAAAGGGCCGTACTGACAGTAGATGAAATGAAAATTTGAGATGTGAAAGGTTATACACAGTGTTTCGTGTATTGTATTGTTTGGTCAAGCGTTTAAATAGTACACTTTGTATGTAAACATCATGATTTGAAATGGGTTCAGCGTCTGTTTATATATAATCTTTGTATAAGACAGTTATGGCATTCCATAACATGGCGTTTGTGTGTCCTATTACCTACGCTTAAGTTACCCCTGACACGTTTATGCTGTTCAGCTTATCTGTTTTTGTGACTGATGACTATTTTTTGCAAATGGCTTCTTCTTTCCGAGCAGTGAAACGTTCTCAAGCCGAAAGGCTTGTTGTCAAAGTCCCCGTCAGATTTGATTTAAATCAGACAAAAATGTCAATATTTCTAAGAGAGATAAAACAGTTTCAATTTCAAACCTTACCCTTGTATTGAAAACTATCCATATTGTTCCATACAGTGTTAGTACGTCGCAGAGAATAACAGTAAGATCCCAGAATTTTATGGACCGAAAGTATTCTGATGCTGGGAGATCTGACTCATCATCGACGGCAGCTCCGTAGTATGATCTGTAGTGTTTCTTCATAAACTGCTTAGTTTTCTGAAAACAATTGAAGCATTCAAATAGCTAGGTATCACCGTGTCCAAGCATAACAAGCGACAGGCGCATATGTAACGCATCATATACACGCAGTGCGTTTTGTTGGTAAGACAGAGGGGATAAGGTTAGACAATCAAGCATTTCTTGTTCACATTCTCTTCTTGTTTTTCAAAATGTTGCCGAGGAGGACCACAAATGTTTGGACTTTTATGATTAATCACTGTTTCTGCTATGAAGTTCGCCGTTTCTGAGATAATTCAGGAAAACCTGTGCTATATGACAGACCAGACATACTCTATATCCGGTTCATGGACAGACTTACTGCCGTCAGATGGACGTTTCACCAAAAACATTTGGACACCAACGAGCACTGCAGACGGACAAAATGGTCTGTACATGTATATAATTATATCAGTGGCTCGTAGAATAAAAGCAAATATGTTTACAATAAAAGTTACACGTAAAACAGTGATGTTACATCTAAAAATACAATGTAGTAGACTTATAGTACGGTCCATGGAATGTAGTAGACAGAGTGATACACGTACATTTTCGTGAAGTTGGCAGACCGGCAGCGTAGCAGCGTGAACTTGGCAGACTGGCAGCGTAGCAGCGTGAACTTGGCAGACTGGCAGCGTAGCAGCGCGAACTTGGCAGACTGGCAGCGTAGCAGCGTGAACTTGGCAGATTGGCAGACTGGCAGCGTAGCAGCGTGAACTTGGCAGACTGGCAGCGTAGCAGCGTGAACTTGGCAGACTGGCAAACTGGCAGCGTAGCAGCGTGAAGTTGGCAGACTGGCAGCTTAGCAGCCTTGCAGCGAGAACTTGGCAGACTGGCAGCTCAGAAGCCTAGCAGCGTGAACTTGGCTATATTGAATGAAATGGATGTTTAAAATACGACAGAAGCATGAATAATGCGTAAATACAATTAATATACACGCCCTTTCATTTTGATATTTTATATCTTATACCGGTTTTCATTTGTTTCCGTTACTTGAAGAGTTTTCTCTGCAAGCAGACTTTTCACTGCTAGCAGCCCAGCAACTCAGCAGCTCAGCAGACCAGCAGATCAGCAACTCAGCAGATCAGCATTTCAGCAGCCGAAACTTCAAAGTTTAATGTTGTGCGTAGAAACAATAAATACACGCCGTTTCATTTTGATATTTTATATTCATGAGTTTACGTTACTTGAAGAGTTTTCGTTGCCAGCAGACTTTTGGCTGCCAGCAACCCAGCAACTCAGCAGACCAGCCGCTCAGCAGACGAGCAGCGCAGCAGACGAGCAGCTCAGCAGACCAAATACACAAACATGAGGCACGCACAAAAAATAATTTATTTGATGGAACAGGCACATATGGATATTCACATCTTCACACTCGGGCAGAGGACAACCCTCAAATTTTCAGTAAAAACATAATTTATTTCAAGCAAAAAAAGCTATTTGAATGAGACAATGTACATGTATTTGTATTTACATACATTTATCGGTCAAAACTGACAGGTGTTTATTATAGCACGTGCCGTTTAGATAGGTCATGTGTAAAGTTACGCTCCGTTATTCACTAAAGTGGTGAACCCCGCAATTTATTGTCACATGTTAGAATTTCAGTGATTTTGTCTTTTAAATAAAAAGAATAACGCTAAAGCCATGTGTTTCCTGGACGAGTTGTGCTATTTGTATTGTGTTTTCATTATTATTCATTATTTTTATTAATTCAGCAATGTTTGGAATTTAATCTTCTACAGTAGGAGCCTGGTAAACAGGTAAAGGTAAGATATGTCCAGTTTATTTCCGTAGAAGAATGATTTGATAATGAAGTTTGATGCAAGTTGCCAATCCAAAATCAGAATTTTACATAAAAATAGAATTGGCATCGGGCTGTCAGTTGCCAGTTTACTTTTGACATACAAATCGTGACTCAAGTCGACTTGGCATCAGCCTGCCAGCTGGCAATTCGCGAAGTTGAACGAATTGGCAATTTGCTAGTGAAGTTGAATTGGTATCTATGAAGTTGGTTGCCAGTTGCCAATTAAATCGGCATTACATTGGCAACCAAAAACTGGCAACTGGCAGCTTACTTCACACACATTTGCCGTTACTCAGTTCGCAATTTAAAATTAAAATTTAGAATTACAGCTGTAGCAGACAGTAGCCAAACAAATTGTGCGCCAGGGCTTTTTGATATTTACGATGGCCGCCCTTCGCAGCCATCTGTGTAATATCAGTTTGTAAAATCGGTCGGTCTTGCAGTCGAAATATTAAGGCTATAGCAGACAGCACAATTGTTATTGTTTTGACTTAATAAAATGCGATGAATTACACTAATAAACAAAACAATTGCAAAGCAAACCCACTATGATGTAAACCTGTATTGAATAGACCTATTACATATATTTGATCGACTTAAGAAATATTTGAAGGTTCAAGGTTGACTCTTTGGTGACTATCATGGCACAAATGCAAGTCTTAAATGCGAAGTCTTATAGCACACAGCTATTGTTCTTTTCCCACTGATGCAGTCACATTTAGCCTTAATAAACATGAAATAAAACAAATAATTTTCATTTTTTACCATGAATTACAATAAATAGTTTCCCGTTCGTACGCTATATACCTTGATTTTACAATACATAGTGCTGGCGTCCGATGCGAGCTTTGTCCATGCCTCACCAAACACAATTTACGTACATGTATAACTAGACTACCATGGGCTACAAACAATGATGGTCTTTGCAAGAATTATAAGTTAATATCTGTTCTTCGCAATTTTATTGATACTGGTATTTTCCCATTGAATATTACATGGAAACTGTAAAAACAATTCGTACGTTTTCTTTTAGCATATATTTAGATTGTACATTATGTTAACATATCGTAAAACATAACATGTAAACATAACGTACAGCTTTTTTTCAAAATTGTTTAGTCAAGACTATTTCTTTTATTAATTCGTGGTGTTTCTCGCAATAATCTAACTAGTAATAGCATTTCAGATTCAAATTTTAAATGCTAAGCACTCCGTCGTGAGCAGTTTTTAGTTTGGCAAAAGTCAGTGTTTTTGGTTTTGGTTGGTTTAGACTTGCAAAGGTGAGAAGCTCGGGCGTTTCCGTAGTAAAAGGCCGAGCAATATTACGAAAAGCAAATTGCTAAACGTTTGAGGTTTCCAAAAGGGGTTGATACGTTATTAAAAGAGTTTTGTTCATTTTAAGTTTTAACACATTTTTTCTTTTCTTGCAATAAAGTGGTTATAGGATATCAAAGGATAAAAGTTTTTACACTTTGATTTTACTGACTACCTCTTTTTTTTTTCAAGCGTTACCCCTATTGTCGCCTCATAGCCTAGTACCAGCCGGTAAAATCCGTTAGGAGGTTCTGAGTAAATGTCACTACTATAGCCACTATGAATGGATCAGTTAACAGACTAAACCATACAAAGATATACCGTATAAGGATTAACAATGAGATCACACTTTGTGGCCATACTTGATCTTTTAGTCACTGCGAAAATCTCCGGAGGAAAAGGACAGTCAAAAGTAAGGTAAACATCTATAAGTTATTAATTAACTTAATATCTTAGCTTGTTAAAAGTTAACCACATTAGCAAGTTACGAAGTAGGCTTGTAAGCTAAAGCATGTTGATACTGAAAATGCGAGAAACAAAGGTAAAGGTCAATTTGAACAAGTCTTATTTGTATGGTTTAGTCTGTTAAATGCTCCATTCATAACAATTCCTAGCCAAACAAACCGAAATGGTACATCGACGCTTGCCTTACAGCCTAAGGTGAGACATCTCTTTTTGAACAATAATACAGACGAAAACAGAAGACATTTTGTCTAAATGCGAACAAAATGCAACAAGATTAAACGTAGAATTAAACTAAATATAAGTTACAAGAAGGACGAAAACTGGAAAGTATGGCAACTAACCAGCCACACAAAATTTGGAGATATTATAATTATACGGAAACGGACAAAAATAAAAAGAAGTAGAAATCGAAATTGAACAGTTGTATGAACATTTTAATACACTTTATGGTGAAGATAGTAATATTAGACTTACCTATATCTGAAACAGGGATACATAAAGCAGTATTCAAACAAAATAGATTTAAATCTGCAGGACCAGACGGAATCTCGGCAGAAATCTTTCAAACTACGCACACGTCTGGTTTCACTCTTTAACAAAATATTAAAAACTGCAGTTTATCCTGAAATTTGGGGCTTGGATTACATTATCCCCATCTTTAAAGGTGCCAGCTTCAAAGAAACAAATATCTACCGCGGTATTACCTTAGATATCATAATATATTATCAGATACATGTAATTTATTCATAGATTACATGTAACTGCCTGCCATTGGGCTGAAAAGAATTATAAAACTTGTTGACTCTCTTTGGGTTCATGAAAGGAAAATGTACGGTTGATTGTTTATTACATTCAGTTATATCAAAATATTTGCATCCAAGACGCAAAGTTTACTCTATATTAATAGGTTACGAAATGTTTTTTGATGAAATAAACCGTTTGTTCCTATTGCAATCTCTTCTTGCTGGAAACGTTAGTACTAAAATGGTAAATGCCATCAGATCAATTTATTCTGTTGTCCGGCTTCAGTTATTTTAAGCATAATGGGCAAGTATATTCGAATGTAACCAATTCATTCCAGGGCGTGAAACAAAGTGACCCGAGTTCATCTGTTCGTGAATGACACAGCAAATTACATAAATTCAGATCTTGATGGAGTATTTTCTGTAAATGATCTCCGCCTATTTTTGATATTAATAAAGTATTATTTTCAACCAAATCAGAACGTAAAAAATATTGAAATGTATTTGGTCTTAGAAATGAACATAAACAAAACTTAAGTTATTATTTGCAAAGAGGGGATACCAACTAGTTATGGTGGTTTCCTTAATAATGAAAACATTGAAGTAGTTTCAACGTTTATATATTTAGGTGTACAACTCTTTTTAAAATGGAAACTGGCATTGCACCGAAAAATATATTGCAGACCATTCATCAAAAGCCTTATTTAGTCTATTCTTTATTTTTCAACAGTTCGAATTCTAAACTTCAGAAAAATGTAAATTATTTGCGCTGCTTTTCATAATCACGGAAACGATATAGAATTGATTTACACAAAGTTTTGTAGAAATATTCTGAAGGTAAACACGTCCACAAATCTATCTATGCTGTATGGTGAACTTGGCAGAGTACCGATGAAAATCAGAAGACAACTAAATATAATCAGATACAGGATAAAAAAAATAAAAATAAGCGACAATTCTCTTGTTAAGCGGGTGTTTTAAATTAGTATTGATTAAAAGAAGACACAGTAAATGACATTAGAATCTACATGCAAAGGCTTGAATATTACACATCAATTAAAATTAATTCTAGATATTTTGGATATGTCAGATATTTGGTATAATACTGAAAATTATAATCGTATTTATTGCGCAGATGGTACACCGTACTTTCGAATTTGTGTTGTGTTATACCATTGTTATACCATTGAATTTGGTATATTTTGATGATGGTACCTCTTTAAAGGTCCATTACTAACGCCAAATCGAATTTTCTTTTAAATCTGGAATTGTAACAGGGAAATATAGTTTGAAACTAGCTTCTAAAACTTTATAATAGCCGTGGGGTATTTCCCTGTTTGAAATACTGCTGCAAAAAAAAACGAGCGAATGTTTGTATATTTCCTTAGATTGACCTGGGTGGTCTTTTTGTCCTACTTTCGCTGTATTGAATGTTGTTAACAGTCACACATACACTTTGCACATCATTGGAAGTAAAGTTCTTCAATTATAATTCAAAATAGGCATGCTTATTTATGTACAATCTATTTACAGCCTCTCTATGGAAAATTTTCGGAAAATTACAAAGATATTTGAAAATGGGAAAACCTACTTTCGTTTTTGAAAAGGCAAAATATAATGTATTGATTATTTTGTTAAACTCACAATTTTCAACACAATAAGGTCACATTCAATGCAGTATGTCATGTTTTTCCTTTTGAGAAGACACCTGTTACGATCCCAGATTTAAAAGAATATTTAATTTGGTGTTAGTAATGGACATTTTACAAGACCTTTTTTGTGACCTTTTTGCGCATTATATAAAAAAATTAAGTCTCGTTGAATCTTAACGGATGTTTAAATTATATAGAAACAGTGAATATTTCTATTTGTTCAGGCTGCATCTTCACGGATGTTTGGTTATATGAATACAGTGATTTCTTTTAGTTCAGGCTATGTAGTGTTTAGCATCTACACGGGTGTTTAAATGATATAAAGACAGTGATTTCTATTTGATCAAACTATGTTGTTTTTGTGATAAGATGAGCCAAAAATGCACTTCTAAACTCGAAGGTATTTTTTTATCCCCCGCCTTGGCGGAGGGGATATAGTAACGGGCTCCGTCCGTCCATCCGTCACACTTTTGTCCGGAGCATAACTCCAAAAGTACTGAAGGGAATTACTTGAAACTTTAAACACAAACAGAGAGGACTTCGGGAGGTAGTGCAGTGCTTAAGAACTATGACTCTGCCTTGTATAATTTTTTAGCTCGACTTTTCTATGAAAAGGGGAGCTATCCTACTCGCCCCGGCGTCGGCGTCGGCGTCGGCGTTGGCGTCACACCTTGGTTAAGTTTTTCGTACCACCCCACTTTATTTCAGAAGTATTAGAGGTATGGCTTTGAAACTTACCATACTTGTTTACCATCATAACCTCCATCTACAGACAAGAGTACATAACTCTGTCAAGGTTTTTGACAGAATTATGGCCCTTTTTTTACTTAAAAAGTGTATTGAGCTTGGTTAAGTTTTTTGTACCACCTCACTTTATTTCAAAACCATTGGAGGTATTGCTTTGAAACTAACCATACTTGTTTACCATCACGACCTTCATCAACAGACAAGAGGACATAACTCTGTCAAGGTTTTTGACAGAATTATGCCCCTTTTTTACTTAGAAAATACATTGAATATGGGTAAAATCCACTTATTGCCTTAACCCTTTGAGATATTGCTTTGAAACTTTTAATGCTATTTCACATCATTACCCCCATCTGTACGCAAGAGAAGGTAACTCTGTCAGGGATTTGTTTTAAAAATTAAGGCCTTCTATCGACTTAGAATCTTGGTTAAGTTTTTCGTACCAGTCCACTTTTTGACTAAACTGTTTGAGATATTAATTTGAAAGTTGGAATACTTGTTTACTATCATGATCCAAAAACATGGGCAGGAGAAGGTAATTCTGTCAAGGATTTTATTTGAATTATGGCCCTTTTTGACTTAGAATTTCAGTTAAAATTTTCATTCTTGTCCACTTGTTGACTTAACCATTTGAGATATTACTTTGGAAGTTGGAGTTCTTATGTGCCATCATGAGACCTATCTGTAAGCAAGAGAAGATAACTCTGTGAAAATGTTTCTTGATTTGTACTTAGAAATTCCTAGTTAAAGTCTTGTGTGCCCTTAACTGTCAAAGTTTTGTTTTATAGGCAAGCACTAAAAAAGTCGAGCGCGCTGTCCTTCTGACAGCTCTTGTTTATTATTCTTCTTTGTTACATTTTCTTTATTTTTCTTGTCCGGAGCATAACTCCAAAAGTACTAAAGGGAATAACTTGAAACTAAATACATTGATAGAGTACAATGAGGGTAAGTGCAGTGCCTAAGAAGCATAAATTTATCTTGGCAAATTTTTAATTACTCCCCTCTATTACATTTTTTTATTTTTCTTTTCCGGAGCATAATTCAAAAAGTACTGAAGGGAATTACTTGAAACTTAAAACGTGATAGAACACAATGATGGAAAGTGCAGTTCCATAGCACCATAACTTTTTTACGTACTTTCTGAATTACTTCCCTTTTTACATTTTCTTGATTTATCTGCTGATACGCTACCAGTCTGCCAAGTTCAAGCTGCTACACTGTCAGTCTGCCAAGTTCACGCTGCTACGCTGCCAGTCTGCCAAGTTCACGCTGCTAGGCTGCTACGCTGCCAGTCTGCCAAGTTCACGCTGTTACACTGCCAGTCTGCCAACTTCACGCTGCTACACTGCTACGCTGCCAGTCTGCCAACTTCACGAAAATTACACGTACTTGCTTTCTTTTACGGACAATTTAAATATCGCTGAAGAGTTACTTTCAACCTTTGAAGAGTGTTCACTGGTTTGAAAATACTTCTCACAATATTTTATTGTACAGTATCGAACAGTGTTTATCTGTTTAATAATACTGATTTCAAACCCGACAATTAGCTTAGAGCATGGTCGGTGAAATTAAAATAATAAAATAATTTCGTTGTCATAACACCATTACTCTCCCTATAGAATTAACATTGTCTGATATTAATTTTGTTTTATCTACAAATTGAGCAGTATGCGAATGTTACTAATCAACCTGTCGCGTGTCAAGTATGGACACGGTGGATGTAAACGCTTGAGTGGAAAAGCTTACATAGCTCGTTTATGCTTGACTTGCGTTTCAATCAAAAGAAAGGGTCTGTTATAGTATACAAATAGTATATACATTTATCTGACCACGCGAAAAAAGAAATCAAACCCGCCACTAGTCAGTGCATGACTGAACAAATAATCGTTAATTACCAGGCTCGACTGTTCTCTTAAACAAAGTATTCAAGCATTTTATAGGCGGCCAGTTCATGTTATCGTCGTTCCTGGCAAGGACCAGTTTTAGACTTCTCTCCGCAGTAACAAATTATCAATGACCCAATTCGGTTGCATGATCCCCTCCTCCACAATGCCTAATGCCTCAGCTATAAGTAGTTATTTTACTCGTGAGTATGAAACGTTCCTACATTTATACAGACAATAAACGCACATCATGTATATAAACGTCGTCGTCTACTTTCATGCTTTCATAAAGTCTAGTTTGCACAAAATGATTACAGCAACGTGTTTATAACAACATTTCTCTCCATTCAGACTTGTATAACCTAAGTGTTGTAAAATGAAAAGCCATACCCAAAAAGTAAACACGGCAAAGACCAGAGTCAGTGCTGTTAGTACCAATGATAATATTGTAAACGTGATAACAGCAGCTCCAATAGATTCAGGTGTGTTTTCCAGTTCCAAGTCTGAAAATAATCCAGGTCGATCATAATTTGGGCATTGCAAACGGTGTGCTGTAATTGCTAGATGCAATTTTATAAATAAATCAAAATGAATACTATATGGAAGTTAAATATACTGAAAAAAACGTAAGTAAACTTCAAACGGAAATCGCGTATGCTGGAAACATGTAATGAGCTTAAAAGGGATATTGAGCATGTTAAAGAAACGGAAATCAAATTGATACTGCAATGGACAGGGCGGCAGTTAAGCTTGTTAAAAAATTGCAAATGAAGCCGAGAGTGTTTAAGAAATGCAAGTGAAGTTGACACTGGAATTGATAGGGAAGTCGAGCATGTTTATGAAATGCAAGTGAGGTTACACTGAAATTGATACGGAAGCGGAGCATGTTTGAAGCTGGGCATGTTGAAGAAATGCAAGTAAAGTTGGCGGGGAAGTGGAACATGCTAAATAAATCTAAGTGAACTGACAATGAAGTCAGTTAAACATGATAAAGATATACAACTGAAACTAAAAGTGAAATCGAGTACAAATGAAATTGACAGGGAAGTCGAGCATGCTAAAGGAATTCATGTTAAACTGAAAGCGAAGTCGAAAATGCTAAAGAAACGTCAATAAAATGGACAGCAAAGTTGACAGGGCAGGCGAGCATGCTCAAGTTATCTATTATATAATAAGTGAAACTGTCAGTGAAGTAAAACGTTGTAAAGAAACGTAAACGAAATAGACTGTAAGGTCGAGCACGAGTGTAATTGACAGGGAAGCCGATCATGCTACAAAATTATAACTGAAACTGACAGGGAAGTTGAACATGCTTAAGAAAACGTAAAATAAAGTGACAGGGAAGCTGAGCATATTAAATACAACATAAAGGTCATTGAAAGGAAATAAATTAAAGTTTGCCTGAAACTGATATAGAAAACAAGAATGGTTAAGAAAGTAAAGAGAAGTTGGCAAGGCAGTCGGAGATATCAAATAAAGGTAAATGAAATGGACTGGGAAGTCGAACATGTTAAAGAAACGTAACTGAAATTGAGAGGAGAGTCTTGCAAGAATCGGCAGACAACATGTGACCCTTAATAAAGGATACCTACCTGGTACGGATAGGTTCATCTCTTGACATGCAATTTGAACAGTTTTCGTTTCCAGATCTACGCTCACTTGTCCATTATTGTCCAGATCAACAAACGTCACCTATGGCAGAAAAAAAATCAATTAAAAATCGATATCAAATTATACTTTAAAAGTTTTAACCAAAATCCCCGCAGACGGGCTACATTCCCTGGCAGATGTGATGTGAGTCCCGCTGTGCGTAAACAAACACCAGTGCCTTGCGACAAATTCTGAATCCAAATAAGCTCGAAGTCTTAAATATTTTAAATAGGGAAAGGTTAAAAATTGACAATACTCCTATTCCTCTTTATTTGCAATAACTATTAATGACGTACCCAGCCTTCTACACGCAAACACGTTGCTTTATTACTTTCTTGATGCGAACGAACAGAATGAAGTGTGAAATGTAGTGTGGTTGACAACATTCTGAAACAAGCAAATTGCAAGTTTAAGATGGGGGTAATATTGAAAGCTGTATCAAAACAAATTTGCAAAACTCATACTGCGCCTTTTAAAACCGTCAAATACAAAAGTAATTTATGCATCGTGTTTCGCCTTTGTCAAACATAATTACTATATATGAAATATCAATGTAATGTTAGAAGAGAACGCTTTGCTGTTAAACTGTGAGAAGGAAATGTTCTTTCTGTGTTGCAGACTGAAGAATAAATCGCATATTTTGATTGGTCCTAGACAGAGTAAGTAATAAGAAACGTTCCATTTGATAAGCTGCAATAGACTTAGGAATTGATTGGCCCGTAGATATATTGAAAAAATTAAGTAACGTACCTTTTGATTGGTTGTGACAGATTAAGGTGCTCAAATTCACGTGTTATATTGTAATAATACACCGTTTCATTATCAGGTTTCTCCCAGAAGCTCAATCCTTTGTCTATTTGGAATTGTTTGTCTAGAAAGAAAGAAAGAAAGAAAGCATACGTGAAGTGACCGTGCGGTTTAGCGGCCGTACCAACCGTATTTCAATTATTTTTACACGGACAGTTTACCAGTGATCCAGTACTAGAACACTGTCCTCGTTAAGAAATGCCAAACTTTCAACATAAAAACATAGACATGATACAATGCGAAAATGTGTCAACAAGGTAATATTTTCGGTCAGCTGAGAATTTTCAAAGCATTTATCAAAGGAAAAAATGTATTTTCGGTGCTAACAGCTAATGCATATATCATTGTTTGATGAGACGAATGTCATTATACCTGAAGGTTGAACAGTTTTGTTACAGACGATTGGTCAGTTGCTGGCTTATTGCGAGCCGCAGCAGCGGCCCGCTATATTTTAATACAGGGTTGGAAAATGTTACATGTAGGTGAAATAGTGTATAGTTCTTTATTTAACAAAATGTTATGAAATGAATGAAAATCGCCTAGGAAGGTACCATAAAGAATGGGTAAAACCACTTTTCATTGTGTAGCTTTAACATTTTCAAAAGTTGATATTTTTGTCTTTCAGGATCCATGTAAACGTCAAATTATTTTATATGCTTATGTTACGTTTAATAAGTATTGAACAGTTTTTACTGTTCAACTAGTATAAAACCGTTATTGGTCAAACATGCCGGTAGTTTCCGGTATCGGGTAAAGTGGGTCCATCACGTTACTATGACTCCATGATTTTTATGATTAAAAATTTACAATCACACAGTTTGTTTTTTAATGAAAGTATCACTTCAGAAATGGCATTTTATAGCAATAAAGTGTAGATAGCCAAAGTTTACTCACTGGCCGGGATGCACTTTCCATTTTTATCAGACTGGTTTACAATTCGATTTAACAGACTGGTCTACAGTAATAAACTGAATGGTAGCTAAAGTTAACTAATTGATCGGTATGCACTTTAAATTAATGAGACTTTTCAGTAATCAGTAAAATGTGCGTTGTTTCGTTTACAAACATTTTGACTGCAAACGATTTTGTGAGGATAAAGGCAGTAATAGTATTGTACATTGTGAAAATCACCTTAATAGAACAAAGCGTAGAACGTATTATAAAATTGCTGCGTTAACTTTGTGTTAATTAACGCTTAATGAAAATAGGGATCGTATATACAATCTAATAAATCCTTATGAAAAAAAGAACGGAAAGAGCGTAAAGATTATTTAAAGCTTTTTCATGAATATGTTTTGGTTTCTTATATAATACACTGAAAATGAGTAACAGTTACTAAATTTTAAATACACAAAGTTGAAACCAGATAGTCAAGTAATTGCTTTACATGAACCTAGAATATAAATTTATTCCGTCTATGTTATATGTTATAAAGTTTATTTGCATCACCCATTTTAAGATATTAACATGAAAGCTTTGTTTCTAGGCCCGTATCACAGTTTACTTGTTTTATTCTTTAACATCTTCAAATAAATACACACTGATTCAGAATAAGGTTCATAGGTTCGAGACTTGTTACCGACCTGTGAGAAATTGGCAGTTTCTTATGTAAGATAGGAGGCTATTCTCTTTGCTCTTTCACAAGGCGAATCTGTAAATTTCTGAAACTCTGCTGAAACGAGCCTTAAACCCCTACTAGAAGTATATGGATTTAACATAACTTTGTGTCAAGGTTCGGACACAATTTGGGAGAAAAAGAGTAAGCGGCCGGATAGCTCAGCCGAGAGACCATTCGCCCTATAGGCGAAGGGTTACATGTTCGAGTCCCGGTCAATGAACCTTATTGGACTATCCTATATATAAAATATCTCTGTTTACTGTTGCCTTGTATACTATTCAGTGGCAAAGTCAGACATTTCAGCATGTTTACTAGATCCACGTGTGAAAGTTTTCTAATTTTCAACTAGTTCAGGACGGAAATATATCTAAACAAAAAGGTCGCAAGAAGCTGAAATTGTCATTTCTAAATACCATAGACAGTTATCCCACTTTTGATGTGTGCGTCTTGAAAACCGGGAAAGTCGAAGTATTTAACCTCCCCGGTCATTCCATCCTCCGCGGTTCGTTTATAGAATCCTAAAGCCTCCTTTTCAGCATTGTAATACTGTAACATAGAAAAAGAAATATGGAAATTAACTGATTCATACTCGTTTCATTCATACTGATTACTAGTATACGATGAGTCTAGGAATTAAGGGAAAATAAATAATAAATACATAATAAATACTACTGAAAACGAGAAATAAACCTTTTTTTTCATTCTTATTGTAACTATAAAACGCTACATTTTTGTTTGAAGTGCATTATACCTAATTCATAAACAACTTATGAATATAACAAACAAGCACGCAACCTTAAGTTGTGAGTCTGCAGATACTATTCTTTAAGTAGACAAGCAATTGTAGTGAATTGGCATTATCAATTTCGTTTCCTTAGAAAGAAGGAAGTGAACGGAAAGAATTGTCGCAAGTAGTTTCATTTGCATGGTACTGAATGTTGAACATAATACAAAAATGTAGATGTTGTGTTTCTGTTCTCGAGACAAAGCTTCGGTGATACTTTTCCTTCGATGTAAATAATTTTAAATATATAAGGTGAAACTCGGTGAAAGTATTAACAGAAATTTTGAAATATATAATAAAAGATATGTGCAACTATTATTTGGATGGTTGTCGAAAGACAGCCGTTCCAGAGTGGTTAAACACATAGAACAACAAATTTATAAACGGATCTTGGCGTTGCTACGTTCCTTAAACACAGGCAACTCCGCAGGAAGAAATAGTTCGAAGCGGTGTTACAGTAATATATACTGTATATTTGCCTACGAAATCCTCAATTAATATACAGAAATGCAATCAGTTACCGACATAAAATCTATATGCCAAAAAAGTGTTCAATTTTACATAATTCAGCACACTGACCGTTTTAACCTTGCCGTCCTCCATTATCGGAAAAATGTACTAAATGGTTAAAAATTGGAGCACTATATAGAACCGTGTACTGCGCGCACGCATTTATTGCTGTTAAATTGCTATTCGTAGTTGTGTGATTCGTGTTTGTCTGTTTTGGTGGTTGTTTAGCTCGTGCTTTTTCCGCCACAATTTTACTTTTCCGCAACGCAAGTTTGCGATAATTGCAAATCAGTTTTCATTTGCTTGACATTGACCTCCATCTTGTGTTCATATATTAACGTCTTCGATTTGATCAGGTAAGTATCTTTTTATCTTATTTCAAGATTCGTACATTTGTCACAGCGTAGTTGATGCCACTTTCCAGGTCATCTATCGTGTAAACAGCAAACTCTCCCTTTCCTGGAGGATAGGGCAACGTTTCCCAACCTGTGAAAGAAATATACAATTAAGTATAAATCAAACTGCAATACTTAAACACTTATACGATTTCAGAAATTTAAGAAATTAAGAAGCAACTAAAACTCTGGAAAATCAAGTCAGTATTAATAGAAAGTTTACTTTGAGGACTTACTTTGACTTTGAGTTTACTTTCGCGAGCGACCCCAGCAAAGTATCAAATGTATAAAAAAAATTATTTTGCGTTATTGGTAAAGTTGCCAAGTGGTTCAGGTGATTTGCAATATCAGCCTTCTGTCAACTTGGAACATTTTTTGAAAGCAAGGAAAACTATTTGCTGAAAATCACAAAATTGAATTCCACAGCAGAATCGTAAAAATCTCAACTACTTATGGACAAGAATAAGAAACTGATTTAGAGCTACTTCAAGAAAATATTAACTGTTCTCAAAACTTTCCTCTGTTAAGCCTTCTGACACAAATTAGTTATTGAGGAAAAGAAACGTCGCAGTTAGACACATAAAGTGGAGATGAAATGAGCATGAGCAAATCGTTTATAGCAACTGTGACCTTTAGATGTAACCCTTCAAAGGAAACAAGCAAGGAGACATGAGATGGGACTGGAATAGAAGAGGAAGAGAAGAATGACAGGTAGACAAGGCGGCAACTGATATCAGCTTTTAGATAGTGGATATAAATGAAAAGATATATGCAAGTAAAGCCAGCTATCATGTCTGATAAAAAAACTTTTCGGTTTTCAAAAATCTTTCAAATCACGGAATTTACGTGTCGCTATATGTGATATAAAAACTGTTATAGTACTACAAGCAGTATTATAACAAAACCCAAAAAGCATCAAGAGTTACACTTACTGGCGTCCCATTTTTCTAACAAAAGATGGCGAAGGGTAAGGTGTCCTCTGTTAACCACTGAACTGAAGTTGCTTCGATCATTTCCGAAAGACAACATCTGAAAGAAGGTTATAGTACCATAGAAGTTTCGACTGTAGCGTTTTGTCGATTCACATGTAGCACCTTTAGAATTTTGCATTTCGACTTTATATGTACAATGCTTCGCTAGCTGCATACTATTTTATATTATGCTAGTCATCAATGTGTGTGCGTGCGCATATGAACGGCATTTTTATTGAAATTGATATTATCATTGTACTGGTGTATTTATGTGATATCTTCATAAAATAATTTTATAATCATTATTATTATGAAAAGGAGCATGTTATATATTTATCACTGTACAAACAACTCATAATTATATACTTTTTACCTGGGTGGTCAGCAGCCCGACTTTTGTGATCTGCAGCAGGAAGATCAAGAAGTAAATAAAATGAAAAGAGCAATAATTCCCTTTCCATTTAAAAGCTGCGTAGAAATAGAGCCTCAACAGTTTGCGAAGTCTCCTGGCTTCGTCCTCATAGCCCTTGTTTTTGCGCACTCCGTTTCTTCCCCTTGCTAAATATATGTACAACAAGAGCTGTCAGTAGCACAGCGCGCTCGACTTTTTTTAGTGCTTGCCAATAAAACAAAACTTTGACAGTTAAAGACAAAACAAGGATCTGTATAAACAAGGGCTACAAGTAGCAACATATTAAGTCAAGAGTTATCAAACTGAAATATTTGATATCCCTGAATACCACAGCAAAGTTGTAGATTAATACTTCCAGTGGTTATTGATATATGTGCATGACAGTGCCAGTTGCACACAAGACTTTAGCTTGGAATTTCTAAGTACAACCAAGAAACATTTTCACAGAGTTATCTTCTCTTGCTTACAGATAGGTCTCATGATGGTACATAAGTACTCCAACTTTCAAAGTAATATCTCAAATGGTTAAGTCAACAAGTGGACAAGAATGAAAATTTTAACTGAGTTTCTAAGTCAAAAAGGGCCATAATTCAAATAAAATCCTTGACAGAATTACCTTCTCCTACCCATGTTTTGGGATCATGATGGTTTAGAAGTATTCCAACTTTCAAATTAATATCTAAAACAGTTTAGTCAAAAAGTGGACTGGTACGAAAAACTAAACCAAGATTCTAAGTCAATAAAGGACCTTAATTTTAAAAACAAATCCCTGACAGAGTTACCTTCTCTTGCCTACAGATGGGGGTAATGATGTAAACAGGCATTCAAAGTTTCAAAACAATATCTCAAAGGGTTAAGGAAATAAGTGGATTTTACCCATATTCAATGTATTTTCTAAGTAAAAAAGGGGCATTATTCCGTCAAAAACTATAACAGAGTTATGTACTATTGTCTGTTGATGTAGGTCATGATGGTAATCAAGTATCGTTAATTTCAAAGCAATACCTCCAATGGTTTTGAAATAAAGTGAGGTGGTACGAAAAACTTAACCAAGCTCAATACACTTTCTAAGTAAAAAAGGGCCATAATTCTGTCAAAAACATTGACGGAGTTATGTACTCTTGTCTGTAGATGGAGGTTATGATGGTAAACAAGTATGGTAAGTTTCAAAGCCATACCTCTAATACTTTTGAAATAAAGTGGGGTGGTACGAAAAACTTAACCAAGGTGTGACACCAACGCCGACGCCGACACCGTCGCCGACGCCGGGGCGAGTAGGACAACTCCCCTTTTCTTCGAAAAGTCGAGCTAAAAATAGAAACGTTTTTCATAAATGCTTTGCTTGATATAAAGACATTATAATTTTCTTTGTTGATATATTTAAGGATTATATGCCTCTTTCATCAGTGCTTGGTAAGCATACGACTCTTATTCATTAGTGCTTGCTTAACATACGACTCTCATTCATAAGTGCTTGCTTAATATGCGACTCTAATTCATCAGTGCGTGCTGAATATACGACTCAAATGAGATAATTACTAAGTATTCGCTTTAATAACATAAGGAAACAATTATTGATCTGTCATTATTACTTTCTAAATATAATTGAATAAAACAGTTCGTGACATGACTGATATATGAAGTGCTTGCTAGATATAAGTATTAACAAGTAACCTCTCTCAACACTATATACTAATATAAGTTGTATGAAAGACGAATTGGATCATAAATCAAATTTAGTTATATTAATGTTCAAACTATGTGACCACAAAACATGATATAAACGACATCCTAGTAATGATGTGATGTCAGATGACGCCAAATCAGGCCAAACAAAATCAATATTGTGACGTCATATCCGCTCATTAAACTACAGGTTATTATACTGTATCTACACATTTTTGCACTGAATATTATAAAATAACCACCATATTTAACGGAAAGGCACTGCATGTCATGTAAAATGTACCGTGTCAAATAAAATATGTGCCTCGTTTATATGAAAATGAACTGCGTAATAAATACAATACAACATGACAAGATTGTAAAGGCAATCAATAGTTATGTTTATAAATTAATAACATATATCTGTAAATTGTTCATGTTTACAAGAACGTGTTGGAATACAGAAATATTAAAATTATGGGTGTATTCATTAAAGCCAGAGTACGTGCAATGCATCAAGTGTGTGTATGTCCGCTAGTAAACATCAAATGCGTGCAGGCCGAATTCTAGGTCATTCTTATTTTAATAATCAACTAATGTATCTAGTATCACTTCCCCCTATATTAACTATTTTTTCAAATTAATAACTACAATGTATCTGAATGCATGCGTGTTACGGCAAAAGTATTTATAGCAGACTAGTTTCTAAGAAGCATTTCACACTCATTTTTTGCAAGCGTACTACGGCTTCCAAGAAAACATTGACAGATTTAGGCGAGATGATTGTCTATTTAACTAACATTTATCTGAAATGCAACAAAGAATTTCGCTTGGAACCAATAACGGCTAAGAGGTATGGATTCAAACATACACACACATTAATCAATGTCAGTGATGCATTTCTACACGAACTAATTTTAACAGTTATTATTCGAAAATCATTTTTAAAACAAGCAAACAATCATCTTGTATGAAATTTGCACGACTTTTGACATTGGTTAATGCCAAGAAGACAGTTTGAAGTCAAGTTGACATATCATTTGTCATTGTCGAACATTGAACACTTTGACATTGACATCATTTTCAGTTTGACATCGGCGAATGTCAAGCAAACGATTTCAAACTCTCGAATGTCGAATGTCACACAAAGTTCATACAGCTTCTAAAGAAATACATTTTTATAGCAGACCACTACAGTGTCATAAAACATGATTGTACCGTGTTAAAAAAATTGTAGTTTTAAGATGCAAATTACGTTACCTTTATTTATGTTTTGTACTAAAAGCCCCGATTACCTTGAAAAAAATAACATTTTACTTGACACATCTTTACAATCGGACACAATGTGGTGATGACTCTTGAAAGAAATTGATTATACTGATAATATTAACTGTACACTTTCAACAATATATACCTTATATAATTTTTTACTTGCGATTTTATTTGTTAGTGCAGAAGACTGTTTTTCAATGAAATAAAAGAATAACCTTAAAGTGACATTATGCTCATATAGTGTATTTTTGGTGACAGTTTTATAAAAGCAATTTTCGGTTGCTGTGCATTTAAAGTGACATTATGCGCATTTTTTCACGTAAAAATCCAGCTGAAAATGGTGTGTGTACAAAAGTGTAGAGAAAATAATAACTTTTAACCCAATACACCAAACTCTTCCCGCTACCAGTATGAAAAAATAACTTTCAAAATATTGATTTTCTTATTTGACTGGGAGAGTCAATTTAAGAAAAGAACAACTGCATACAGGAGTTGCTTCCCTTCCACTGCCGAAATCTCTACCAACATCAACAACGACACATTCAACTATCATTTTATCAGTCCGATTTTTTTATATCGACGAGTTATTCAAAACTTTCTTAGCTGTTAACCTCTCGGTTATATATAAAGTCTTCGTGCAACCGGACAATAGATAATTTCTAAAAATAAAAGTGACAATGCAAATGCCCATAAAACAGATTCTAGTAAAATGTTGAAACCCTTGACTACCCGCAGTTGTGAAAATCGAGCAGTCAAGAGTTATTTAACATAAATAATAACATGAATTGACATACCTTGGATAATAAAACACAAGTCCTAACATATCACGAAGCTGCGTGAAACACAGCACCGGCCAGGAAGTAAATACAGCTTGTGTAATAACCAGTGAACCTTTTGTATCACGTTTAATCCCCTGGAACTACTTAGAGGCAATATAATTGGGCATATCCGCTGCTATGTTTAGAGTATGTCAACGTTATCTTATCTGAAGGGGATAACATATTGTTTGAGGTGACAATGTCTTACTAATGGCTATATTCAGAAACGTTCCTCGACTCAAACTCGAACAGATAATTACCTTTAATCGGGTAACGGTCGATGCATTTCCTCCAATGAGGAGCGATTGGTATTCATAAACGTAAGGAAGGGTCGAGTAACCTCGAGTAAGGACAGATATTTCGAGGAGCGAAAGCGCTTCCTCGAGCTGCACTCAAGGTGTCATTTTGAATATGACTCCAGTGAGAAATTGACGAATTGCAGGAAATATATGAAGTTGTATAGGTCCGTATGCCATGGATAGTTTTAAGGGACAGAGGCAACCCCTTAGATGATTTTAATGATGTTGAATTCCTCTTAAGATATTATACTAGTACTTAAAAAACGAAATAAACTCAGTAGGCAATAAAACATATTTTATGACCAAAAACGCACCCTAGACAAATTGCGCAGACTATATCGCCTTAGAAAGTTGTACAGTTGAGGTGCCTGGGCGCAATCGGGAGACACTCAAAATCCCCTTGGCATAGTAGTCATAATCCCCTAAATTGATTTAACATTGTAATTTCAATAATTTTCTTTTTTACAATCATTCGCTATAGTAAAGTAAAACTAGAGACAACTAAAACATATAGTGCATTTTTCACTCAAAATATGCCTTTTCACTTGTAAAATCCATAGAGGGGATTATTTTTGGACCAAGGGGATTTCGATCAAGGGGATTGTGAAGTACACTCAACGCAATCAATAAATGGACAAGAAAAACATAGGCGTAGGAATGGGGGTCGGTTTGGTTCTCCCCCTCCCCGCCGAGTCAGACCAGGATATTATAGTTTAACATGAAATAGAACTTGCACGATCAGGATTAAACAGTATAATTATCCCTCTGTTTTTATTTCTCTGATTTCAAAGTTGCATCTTGCTAAATTGTATACATTAGCACAGGGATTCACTGCACAGTATTAACTGTTTTTGCCGCATCGCACCAAACTCACCCCCGCCCCCAGAGACACATACCTTCGTTCTTTACTGTCTCTCTCTAACTGTGTCGGCCTCATTGGTGCAGTGATTACGAAATTCGATTCGCAACTTAAAGGTTCCGCGTTCAATTCCCAGTTAGGCCACTTGACAAATGTCCTAGACCAAAACATTTTATGCCACAGGTGTCTCAGTTTATGCAGCTACAACTGTGTACCAGATATGAAAATCTCTATCTCTCTCTGACAAGTGATTGGTTCGGCCAAGTATGGTGTCTCGAGAGCGATTATTATAAGCTAAGAGAACTCGTTGCGTAATCGAGCTAAAATATACTCAACAAAAAATCAAAGGGTCAATTACATATAATTTTAATGTCTTGACAGACAAAACCTTGAATAAGTAAATAATATACTGTGAGGTAGTTGCAATGAAAAAAATGCTTTTCTGGTAGGGCCAGGTACTGATCTTATAAGATAAGCCAACTTATTTTTTAACAAATTTGTTTTAAAACAATCAATGTGCATTGATATTTTTATAAAGCACCAATGCCTAGCCTAAGCAAGAGTACACAAGTAAAACAGTGATCTTGAAAATGGCGTCCGTAGAGCGACACATTCAATTAATGCTTTCTCATACTTTTATATAAATGTATGGTGTGATGACCGATGAGGTAACAACAAAGAACATTGTTATTTTCAAATCAGATCATATTGTTACGTAAACGAAAATCAACTTTAAAAAAACGATTCTTTATTTTTTTGTAAAGTATAAATTAGTACAATGAATATATCTTAAGTAACCTCCCCACCCTTTCTGCCAACATCCAACCACCATAATCACTGATCAAAATCTCTGACTTTTAGGTTTACT
Organism: Saxidomus purpurata; assembly: GCA_022818135.1. Classification (NCBI taxonomy): domain Eukaryota; kingdom Metazoa; phylum Mollusca; class Bivalvia; order Venerida; family Veneridae; genus Saxidomus; species Saxidomus purpurata. Next base: position 26,781,418 of record JAFMSR010000001.1, on the reverse strand, counting down.
TCTTGAAGATGCGGGAAACGGAATCGTATCTGATTACACAATTCTTTAAACTGTCATGTTTTCTTTTACAATGTGTATTCCATATTATGTATGAATCAATTATTAACAGATTTGTTACGGGTGATTAACGCCTCAAACCTTCCTCGAGAAAGTCAAGGATGACTTTTGACTATGAATACCAATTAAACACTCGAGTTAACCTTACTTGAGGCGTCCTTGAGCCTCCCTTAAGGAAGCCTTTCCCGAGTATGAGTCGAGATGGAGTTCGAGTGACGACTCTGAATATAGCCATTAGACTCACTAAGCTGCTTCATGGACTTGCTACTTTATTTACACTGGACTCTTGCTAGACAGAGCAAGTCTTTTCGTTAATAGACGCAGCAAGTCCAAGAAGCGGAAGTAGCACAGCAAGACGAAGTTGTGCAGTCCCTTATTAAATACCCCCCTTAGATAACGTTGAGAGAGTCAATAGCGCTGAAATTTTAAATCAGATCTCATTCACCACGATCCAAAAAGTATGAAAAGTATTATTTTCACAAGAAAGGCTATTTCGATGACAGAGAGAAAGCGAAAGTTTGATTTTTATATAAACATGTACATGTACATGACTGTATTTTCCTTCGTATTAGGTATTCCATGAAACTCTACGATTCAACGCCAGCTTGCGTTGTGATACAAATAAATATATAAAATAAATAGAAACATCAAAAGAAAAGTTATCAAGCCTAAACAAGTCAAACCTGTAGATAAATACTGCTGACTGGAGGAAACTATGACAGTGTCTGTTGACAGGTGGTTCTTTTTCACCGGTATTAACCACTAATGCATAGGTCTTAGTTAAAAGTGAAAGGTGTTCTATCTCCTCGTCTTTATTCAGGGTTAACCCTAGACTAGTTACTAGTCTGATAAAATTTATGTTTTTTCAATATTTCATGCACCATTTCCAGTCTATTTTATATGATTTTGCTTTGTTTACTGGGGTGGTTTTATCAAATCGGCGCTGGATAGTAGACTGGCTCTAGAACAAAACAGTGAAATATTATTTGTAAAAAGAATATTTCAGGGCCTGGTGACCAGGCTAGGTTGACCCCAACCTGATTAACTGCCTGCAGGAGTTATAGCAAGGAAAAGAAAAAAAAACATCACAGTACAATTGTGATAAGAAACACGAGATATTACATACTAGGAACGTCCCCGTTGTTATTAACGTTGAAACTAAAACATACAAGTACAGCTGGTTGGATATGATGCCTTAAATAATAGTTTGAAGTGATTAGACGGTGACTGCTCTACACTATTGGGGCATCTCCAGTTATTTTTAACAAGGTGTCACGGTCACGTGACCCTTTTCTATTTTGAAAACTACTCCGCGAAGCAGCTTATACGTTTGACGCTGGCCGCTGGCGGAGTATGCCGGAGTACGCCGGTATATTCAAACCTCATTGCTTAAAAGGCGCCGAATTCATTCTGGCTTTTAGAAACGAATAGAATGGCGTACGCTGTCATGCGTCAAACGTATACGCCGTTTCAATTATTCAGTAATTTGAATTATCTGCCCTTTGATGACGTCATACGGGGATGCGCCTTTAAATCGAGATAATAAGTTTTTAGCGACTGGTGATATGCAGTTGTAGATATGTAGCAAAACCAGTTGGTACTACAATTGACTCACCTAAAAGTGTTTACTTTATTTATTAAGAAATCTACAATAAAGAACAAATAAAGGAACTGCTACAGAAAAGTTTGTCTTTGCTAACATCACTTTTCATAAGTGATTAAATGACTGGCATGAAGAAATCATTTTCAGTTTTTACATCATCAGCAGTGATGCGCACCAGGGCACAGTCTTGAGTTTAACACTTGACCATCAATTGATATTTTGCTACATATATGTACATATTCAAACAATTATTTTACTATTCTAAGGCAAAGGCATTTTTCTCTCTTTTGTTCAGATCATTGCAGGTTCCCAATTTTCAAACCAAATTTCCTACGTGTAGGTGGCAACTTTCAATATTCTGTTTTTGTTTGATAATAAACTGGGAACAGTCATCCACGGCGTTTGGATCTCGGACACAAAATATTTAGTTAAGAAAACAAGTACTATGTATTTTATATTTATAATTAATTTGTTTAATATTTTCATTCTGGGAAGGGCCGTTTGCTAAGTTGAAAGAACTTGTGGCCCGACAAATTGCATTTTGTTTCGTTGTGTATATATGTCATTGTATTAACATATGTGTTTGTTGAAAAATAAAAGATGATTAAACTAAACTAATAATCTGTTACTCTTGATTTGTAAAATGAGACAGATCTAGTAATATCAAGGTGCGACAGTAGCGCTTCTTAGATTTCATTTCTTAGATTTTAGGCTATAAAATCATAGTTCAGATTGATGCCAATCTCTAAATATCTCGTATAATTAGACCTATCAATGTTGAATTTTTAAGACATTTGTATTTTTAATGTGTAATACATGTACATATAGTCTCTTATAACTCTTAAAAGAGTGGTTCTGTATATTGTAAATGTAAGTGTCAGTTGTAAATTGTATTCGTTTGTATATATGCAGAAATGAGACTTAAATAAAATATAAAATCTATTAGATTTCATCTCAGTTAACACTAGCCTCCCTAAAATTCCCCAACCTTACATAAATATCTGAGTATAAATTTATATTTTCTGTTTCCGAAATCGGTATCTTAAAAGTATCAAAAACACGTTTGAAATGTAGGAAAATGCACGAAATGGCACCCTCGAAAAAATGGAAAAGGAAAGGGTGCCATTTCGGACAAAAGGCGAAACATTGGGATTGCTTTTTCCGTCAGTCCGTCGTTCCGTCACAAAAACTTACCTAGGGCTAACTTTGCCGTTTCTTAAGACTTCCTAATCAAACTTTTTAATTATATAATAATAATAATAATGATGATGATATTTTTATTTAACGAAGGATGCACATTTAGATACATATAAACAATACACATACCTTATATTTCAATGCAGCCTTCTACAACAATAAAAAATGTATATACTGAATTATCAACATCACACCCTAGTTCATGAAAAGAAAAGAAGAAAAAATAAAGAAAAAAATAGTGTATTGCTTATTGTTAAGTCACATTTGACAGAGTTACACCCCGTTTTGTACTTAGATTTTGGCTGTAACTTTGCAATTTCTTAAGATTTCTTCATCAAACTATAGGGTCGGGATGCCGCCAAATTGTGTAGGTCAAGGTCATATGCCCTATTTTGTACTTAGTTTTTGTCACGACGCTGGGTATACCTTCGCCATTTCTTCAGATTTCTGTATCAAACATTAAAAATGCAATGTTTATCACAAAAGGGTCGTGATGCCACCAAATTTTGTAGGTCAAGGTCATATTTGACAGAATTATGTCCCTTTTTGTACGTGGAGATTGACACAAAATTATCGGTTATTCTGACAAGGTTTAAAAGGGCGACACAAGTGTCCTACTGAACACCCATCTAGTTAAATGTTTCATTATTTGGTAATGTAAATACCATCCTTTCCATTCGGATAATGTCGCCAATTCGACTAGGTGATATCCCATATTCCTTTTGAAACGGGGGTATACGTTTTTATTAATTACTTCTACGTGGGATGTACACATATATCAACAGTACAGTAAATTGTGGTTTCAAATGAATGAGAAATAATAGTGAAGGCCGGCGCGGTGGTCGAGTGGTTAACTTTAGTGTCACGTGTTTCGGTGCTGTACAATGTGCACGTAAAAGAACCAAGGGGTCTATTCATAACAAAGCTGCGCCAGCCCAAAGTTTTGGCAAATTCACCTGGGTAGAAATTATAGGGTCAGCCGGGACTTTAAGGAATCTAAATGAAGAAATAATTGTGAAAACTATATCTACTGGATTTATAGCAACCTACAGCATAGCTCAACAGTACATGGAGCGATCTAGTGAATTGATACCTACCTAAAGTCCGGTAAGCGAACGTGCTCCTGGTTTTTATCACATCTCGTGTCAAAATGTCTTCAAATGTTGACATCGTCAGTGAAAAATTAAACAAATCGAACATGAATTATAGATTGCACGAATAAATCCACTGGATCAGGTGCTCGCAACTTTGCTCGCTTTTTACATAAAAATCCCGCCTGCACGTGCATTTTTCTCTTTAAGGCAAGCAGAATTACAAATCAGATGTTGTAACAATAACGGAATAAGTGAGGTTATTGGTGTCACAGTATACATGTAAGAATCTTTCACTGGTTGCACGTGCACATAGGAATATCTGGCTCGAGGGTAACTGTTTTTGGCGGTAACGAGGCCCTGCCGAGGTGACCAACACAAGCCATGACGATAGCAAATGTGACTAGACGCTGTTCTGGATCTTTGACCATTGTTTACCAGGAAACGTGCACTATTTTAACATTCCTATGTGTGACTTAGACAGAAAACGGCACTTAGTTTGCATGCTCTCCTTTCCAAACGACTGGTCCGATTTTGAAGTGACCCGCGTCATTTTGTAATTTAAAATTAGACAGCTTAGGAATGGATTTAACATCTTAGGTGCGTTACAACGTTACCTGCAATGTGTGCTGGCCCCGTAAGCTACTTGAAAACGTATACAGAACCCGTATAAAATTGCTAATCTTGGTAAAGAAATCTGATCTTGGTAAAATAAAAAGCGCTGAATTTTCAAGTCCTTTTATTACGACAGGGTAGTCAGAATTTCAAGTGTGTAGTTTTAGGCTTTTTACAATGCACATTTTATTAAATCAAGTTAAAAATTCAAACTGAAGCAATTATACAATATATGTTAAATTTGATAAAACGCATTCAAATACATGCATACTATAACACACATTTCACATGTATTACACATTTCAACATAGCGGAAAACTAACACGTACAGATTACATAAGAATAAAGTCTAGTAAAGAACAAGAAAAACCGTGATGCAAAGTATCACAGCGGGCCTACAAACATAAATGACATGTAAATATTTTGGAAATTGATGTTTGTAGATGTTGAGGCATGGCCACAAATAATTCAAGGAGACCAAGTTTAACTTATACCTTAAGCAAATACCTGTCCGCAGTACATATGCTATCAAGTTTGATATGTTGAAAAGCAAACTTAAGGTTTCCAGCCCATAACGGTCAATTTTTCAATTGTTATTTTCATTAACTATATGCTTTCAATGACTCATATTCAAATTCTGAAAGAAATTTACCGTCCGATTAAAAGGAAATGTGAAATTTTATATCCCTAGCCTCATCTTGTAAATAACTAACTGAACGGTATACCAGAAAGAATAATTTTGTCAATACTCAGTAACCATTATATAACAATTCAACATAATTTTGGTAATTAAGTATTCAGTATATACTGTAGAAATACAGTGATAACACATTCACTTATGAGCCTGCCCAAATGATAGTGATGCAGATATGTTTACAAAGAAAATGTAAATTTTATTAATAGGGCATCCATTCTACTCAAGTAAATTTTGTCTTTATAATATTCTTAGTATAATGACAAAAAATGATGAACTTTAACCGTCTAGATTTTCAAAAAACCAGATCTAATATAAGCTATTATCCTTATTAGTTTCGCATGAATGAAGATTTTTATGATAATTTAAAAATGATGCAAAAGCTGAAAATGGTAAAACCGAAGACAAAACGTTCTTAAAATGTTGGGTTCGCATGGGATTTGAATTCCATTCCAAAAATTACAGCGCGGACGCCTTAACCAGTTACGCTACGACGATCGTCTTCTAAAACGCAGGAAAAATAACCTTATATAAATTTATATAAAGAACGACAACTTTTACATTTCTAGAAACCTTATATAGATCTATATGAAGAACGACAACTCTTGCATTTCTAGAAAAATAGACTGTGTCTACAGTTTTCACCTCAGAAGTACCTCAATTTTTCAATGAAGAGAAACGCATATATTCGATCTAGTGCTTAAGTCTCCATGCATCTTTTACTCACCCCGTAAAAGATATAGCGGGCCGCTTCTGTGGCCCGCAATAAATATATAGATAGATATGTTTTATAGGGAGAGCGCATGACACATACAAACATTTCTACAAACATATGTACAAACATATATACAAACACGTCATTATCAAATAAATGTTCATGCTTTCCCATTACATAATTATATGTTCGATACATATTACAGTAGAATTAAGTTTATATAGATTAAAGGTCCAATACTAACGAAAGCGAAAATTCAAATATACTTTCAAAAACACAGAATTAAGTTATTTTTAATAATAAATGAAAGTTGGTATGTAGAAATTCTAAATAAACCACAGTACATGTACAATTATTTTTCTATGCATTGTGAACAAAGTTAAAAAGACCTGGGTAGTCATTTTGTCGAATCACTGAGATTTCAACATAATACACATACTTTTCTTCGTGTTCCAAACACTTTCTGTAAATTTTAACCTGCAAATCTTCATTATTTAGTGTCTTGCATAAGGTAATGTACTTGCCATTGAAATAACTGTCACTTAATTTTCGCTTAGTAGTGGACCTTTAAGATTTATGATTGTGATTTGTGGTCGTATGTGATAAATTAATTCCAAAACACATTTAGCTATATTATATAATATATAAACTCATTATAATATAGATATAAGATATTAATACAATATGTCACGTGTGAAATGCAAAGAACAAAAGTAAAAGAAAAGAAAAGTTGAACAAAAACAAAAAATGTATTCAAGCTTTTGCTCTTGATTTCGAAGATTCAACTTCCCAATTTTCACAAATTTCGGAACACTGTTTCAGGTTATGCATACAAAACACTCATACTCCTAAGTGATATCACTCATCCTCATATTGTTATTAATCAAGTGATTTCATATTGGCCTTGTTATTTGTCCGAGGGTGGTCGTATTGGCCCAAGGCCGAAGGCCGAGGGCCAATACGACTGCCCGAGGACAAATAAGGCCAATATGAAATCACTTGATTAATGATAATTTTATTATTCATCTTTACAATATTGGCTAAATAAACAAGAATATTAAGAGAATCTAACATGTTCATGAGTTGGGGATAAGGAAATCCCACCCAAGGGTTGAGATACGTCACAAAAATGAGGCTCTGCCGAGTTTTTTTGGACGTATCTCAACCCGAGGGTGAGATTTCCTTGTCCGCAACTCAATGGACATGGTAGATTTATTTTCTCACCGTTTGAATCGCATTTTCACACAAGTAAGAAGAAATAAATATACAGGAGGGGGATGAAAAAATGAAAATCAACTTTTTCTCGAATTTTACTTCAAAACTGTTATGGATGGATAGAAAATGATCTAACTAAGAAAAAGAATACCCATAACCCTATGTTTATTTCAAAAATAAAAAGTTTACAGTCATTTTTCGATATCAGCATGAGTCTATTTAAAACAAAATGGCGTCGTTTAAAAATCTAACGGAAGTGACTTCTCCGTATTGGCCCTCTCTTTTAAACCAATCAGAATGCTTGAATTCCATATTGGCCCTGCTTTTCTCGTATTGGCCCTGCTTTTCTCATATTGGCTCAGTTATGCTTTGTATTAGCTCTACCTGTTTCATATCATGTGTGCAATTGATCTAATACAGAGTGTAATATTGTAAAGTTGAATAATAATAGTTTATATTCATTAGCAATGTTGTCAGTAAGAGTGGAGAGCAAAAGTCTTCGAAAATATTATCCAGTATATTATCCAATATATTATCCACGACCGTACTTCCTCATATGGCACCAGTACTGGTTCTTCCAGGAAGCGGACTCGAGAGTGACTCGACAAGCTACAAGCTTTCTTCACAATCGAGCTAAAATAAATTAGTATAAACTAAAAAGTATGTTTAAGCATATGACACAATAGGATGTTACAAAGTATTGTCATAATACGAGTCAAATAGTTGTTTTTATTTAAGAATAACATAAGATCTCATGGCTTTGACTACTAGAATGCCGAGGGCTGACCACGATGTCCGTGTAGAAGAAACACTTGTATAAATCTGACTCAATGCTAGTCATGAGTTATGTTTGACTTACGGACACTAACATTGTATATAAGCTCATTCATTATCCTTTGTTTCGAATGTTTAATGTTTTAAATTTATAAATTTCTCTTTACATGATGCAATATGTGTGCTAGCTTTGTCTGGTTTGCACATAAACCTATGTTCTTAAACCATCATTTTGTCTTAAGGGGAACTGTCTTCCCCTGAAAACAGGGTAAACGAACAATAGACACAGCCGCACTTAATCGTTTTTCTCTTGTTGTCTTCATCTTCCATGAAAGTTTTCAATGTTTTTGGCTTCAGAATGACTACATCTTTTTTGCTTTTCGATACACGTACAAGTTTTGCAAGTTCATTCCTTAATGAAGATTCATCTTTGGAGAGTGCTCTCCCCTCAGACATCAGATCATATATGGAAGAACGTAGACTGCTTCCCTCTACTTTCTGTTCAAGAACACGTCGTAGAGATTTCTCCATCGGGCCGAGTTCTCTCTCCTCTGGCTTGTCTTCGTAGAAGGACTGAAACAATTGTAAAAGTATTTTCAGATCAGAAAGGGAGCGATAATGCTTGATATGCTTACGCCTTAAACGTAAACTGTTTTGATTTATTTTTTTATATTGAACGTTAACACTTTTTCGATGCAAGAAATTAAAACATCCTAAGCACTAAATAAAAATTATACCTTGATTGTTTCATAAGCGCTCATGAACAGAGCTATCAGCAGATTGATGACGACTATGGTAAATATAGCAACATAAGCTCCGATATAGAATCTAGAGAACCACCACACCCAGTTACCACCACTCTTATCACTCTGAAGTATGGCTAACGTAGCATATATTTCATCTCCATTTACAACAGCTAACAATGTTTCCGCCGCAGCTGCTGGCGTTTGAAACTGAAACAATATTAAGCATGATATCAATATAGTTTCTCTCAATTGTTAAGCATTGTGTCTGTATAAGCAAATTTTACGTAGCTGGCATGTTCCGAAACAAATCAGCATTCGGATGTAAAATGTAATGCCTCACGGCAATGACTTTGGTGAAGCAAAAATATACGTTACAGTACATTATGTACCTTCTTCATCTTAATTAAATTCTTACCGGTATTAGGTATGCTCTTAGTGAATAAATCTACTGCCAATTTGTCAGACATTGTGATGAATAATACAGTTTAAAATTTACGTATCTCCAAACCTTGACGTGGTATGGTGCCATTACTACATATCCACACACCCAAAATCCAACAAATAAAACTCCAACACATAGCAGGTAAGCCATCACATCCCAGAAAGCACGGTATAACGTGCTAAAAAGCAACTGAAATAATATAATTTTACGTTTTGGATTAATGTTACAATGTTATTTTAAAGAGAGAATACTTGATTATAATACAACAGGCTTTAGAACAAAAACGAACAGTGCAAATTAGTGCTCAACGCTTATTAATTTATGTCCACGCCCACTTTTATTTACATAAAACATCGGTACAGAACCAGCTTTTGGTGAATTTTAGTGCTTATTGCTCAACACATTTTAATTTGCTTTGGACTCACATGGAATTTGTTATGAAATTTGAAGAAACGTAGAAGACTCAGCCAGGCTAGGATACAGCCAACACCCAGCCATACTGTATAAGAATCTAGCACCTCAAGGTCCCACTCACTGTGCTACAATATAAGTAAATAAGAAACAATATGAAAGAGAAAATATGGAATTAACATTATGAAAATACGTTACCGTCATAAATGAATACTAGTTTTATATTTATTAAGTAGTAATAACAATATGAAATGAAAATTTGAGATTTGAAAGGTTATACACAGTCTTTCGTGTATTGTATTGTTTGGTCAAGAGTTTAAATAGTACACTTTGTATGTAAACGTCATGATTTGAAATGGGTTCAGCGTCTGCTTATACATAATCTTTGTATAAGACAGTTATGGCTTTCCATAACATGGCGTTTGTGTGTCATTTTACCTACGCTTTAGTTACTCCTGACACGTTTATGCTGTTCAGCTTATTTTTTTTTTGTGACTGAAGACATTTTTTTGCAAATGGCTTCTTCTTTCCGTGCAGTGAAACGTTCTCAAGCCGAAAGGCTTGTTGTCAAAGTCCCCGTCAGATTTGATTTAAATCAGACAAAAATGTCAATATTTCTAAGGGAGATAAAATAGTTTCAATTTCAAACCTTACCCTTGTGTTGAAAACTATCCATATTGTTCCATACAGTGTTAGTACGTCGCAGAGAATAACAGTAAGATCCCAGAATTTTATGAACCGAAAGTATTCTGATGCTGGAAGATCTGAATTATCATCGACGGCAGCTCCGTAGTATGATCTGTAGTGTTTCTTCATAAACTGCTTAGTTTTCTGAAAACAATTGAAGCATTCAAATAGCTAGGTATCACCGTGTCCAAGCATTACAAGCGACAGGCGCATATGTAACGCATCATATACACGCAGTGCGTTTTGTTGGTAAGACAGAGGGGATAAGGTTAGACAATAAAGCATTTCTTGTTTACATTCTCTTCTTGCTTTTCAAAATGTTGCCGATGAGAACCACAAATGTTTGGACTTTTATGATTAATCGCCGTTGCTGAGATCATTCAGGAAAACCTGTGCTATATGACAGACCAGAAATACTCTATAACCGGCACCTGGACAGACTAACTGCCGTCAGATGGACGTTTCACCAAAAAAATTTAGACACCAACGAGCACTGCAGACGGACAAAATGGTCTGTACATGTATATATATCAGTGGCTCGTAGAATAAAAGTAAATATGATTACAATAAGAGTTACACGTAAAAAAGTGATGTTACATCTAATAATAGTAGACTTATAGTACGGTCCATAGAATAGTAGACAGAGTGATACACGTACTTGCTTTCTTTTACGGACAATTTAGATATCGCTGAAGAGTTGCTTTCAACCGTTGAAGAGTGTTCACTGGTTTGATAATACTTATCACAATATTGTATTGTACAGTATCAAACAGTGTTTAGCTGGCTAATAATACTGATTTCAAACCCGACAATTAGCTTACAATTAGCTTAGAGCATGGTCGGTGAAATTAAAATAATAAAAGACTTTCGTTGTCATAACATCATTACTCTCCCTATAGAATTAATTTTGTCTGATATTAATCTTGTTTCATCCACAAATTGCGCAGTATGCGTACGTTACTAATCAACCTGTCGCGTGTAAAGTATGGACACAGTCGATGTAAACGCTTGAGTGGAAAAGCTGACATAGCTCGTTTATGTTTTGCAAAAGCTAGACTTGCGTTTCAATCAAAAGAAAGGGTCTGTTATAGTATACAAATGTTCTCAAAGACTGTTCTCTTAAACAAAGTTTTCAGCACCCGCTTCCAAAGTATTCAAGCATTTTATAGGCGGCCAGTTCATGTAATCGTCGTTCTTGGCAAGGACCAGTTTTAGACTTCCCTCCGCAGTAACAAATTATCAATGACCCAATTCGGTTGCATGATCCCCACTCCACAATGCCCAATGCCTCAGCTATGAGTAGTTATTTTACTCGTGAGTATGAAACGTTCCTACATTACAGACAATAAATGCACATCATGCATATAAACATCGTCGTCTACTTTCGTGCTATCATAAGGTCAAATTTGCACATAATGATTACAGCAACGTGTTAATAGCAACATTTCTTTCCATTCAGACTTATATATCCTAAGTGTTGTAAAATGAAAAACCATACCCAAAAAGTAAACACGGCAAAGACCAGAGTCAGTGCCGTTAGTAGCAATGATAATAGTGTAAACGTGATAACAGCAGCTCCAATAGATTCAGATGTGTTTTCCAGTTCCAAGTCTGAAAATAATACAGGTCGATCATAATTTGGGCATTGCAAACGGTGTGCTGTAATTGCTAGATGCAATTTTCTAAATAAATCAAAGTGAATACTATATGGAAGTTAAATATACTTAAATATAATTCAAACATGTTAAAGAAACGGAAATTAAATTGATACTGCAATGGACAGAGCTTGTTAAAAAATTGCAAATGAAGCCGAGAGTGTTTAACAAATGCAAGTGAAGTTGACTTTGGAATTGATAAGGAAGTCGAGCATGTTTATGAAATGCAAGTGAGGTTACACTGAAATTGATACAGAAGCCGAGCATGTTTGAAGCTGGGCATGTTGAAGAAATGCAAATGAAGTTGACACTGAAATTTACGTGGAAGCCGAGCATATTAAAGAAATGCAAGTAAAGTTGGCGGGGAAGTGGAACATGCTAAATAAATCTAATGCTAAAGGAATTCATGTGAAACTGAAAGCGAAGCCGAAAATGCTAAAGAAACGTCAATAAAATTGACAGCAAAGTTAACCACGAGTAAAATTGACCGGGCAGGCGAGCATGCTCAAGTTATTTATTATATAATAAGTGAAACTGTCAGCGAAGTAAAACGTTGTAAAGAAACGTAAACGAAATTGACTGTAAGGTCGAGCACGAGTGTAATTGACAGGGAAGCCGATCACGCTACAAAATTATAACTGAAACTGACAGGGAAGTTATACATGCTTAAGAAAACGTAAAATAAAGTGACAGGGAAGCTGAGCATGTTAAAAATACAACGTAAAGGACATTGAAAGGAAATAAATTAAAGTTTGTCTGAAACTGATATAGAACACAAGAATGGTTAAGAAAGTAAAGAGAAGTTGGCAAGAAGTCGGATATATCAAATAAAGGTAAATGAAATGGACTGGGAAGTCGAACATGTTTAAGAAACGTAACTGAAATTGACAGGAGAGTCTTGCAATTATCGGCAGACAACATGCGACCCTTAATAAAGGATACCTACCTGGTACGGTTAGGTTCATCTCTTGACATGTAATTTGAATAGTTTTCGTTTCCAGATCTACGCTCACTTGTCCATTATTGTCCAGATCAACAAACGTCACCTATGGCAGTAATAAAATCAATTAATAATCAATATCAAATTATACTTTACATGTTTTAACCAAAATCCCCGCAGACGGGATGTATTCCCTGTCAGATGTAAAATGAGTTTCGCTGTGCGTAAACAAACACCAATGCCTTGCGACAAATTCTGAATCCAAATAAGCTCGAAGTCTTAAATTTTAGATAAAGAGGAGTGTAAAATTGACAATACTCCCATTCCTCTTTATTTGCAATAACTGTTAATGACGTACCCAGCCTTCTACGCGCAAACACGTTGCTTTATTACTTTCTTGATGCGAACGAACAGAATGAAGTGTGAAATGTAGGGTGGTTGACAACATTCTGAAACAAGCAAATTGCACGTTTAAGACGGGGTAATATTGAAAGCTGTATCAAAACAAATTTGCAAAGCTTAAACTGCGCCTTTTAAAACCGTCAAATACAAAAGTATTTATACAATCGTTTCGCCTTTGTCAAACATACTTTATATATATGAAATATCAATGTAATGTTACAAGAGAACGCTTTGCTGATAAACTGTGAGAAGGAAATGTTCTTTCTGTGTTGCAGACTGAAGAATAAATCGCATATTATGACTGGTCCTAGACGTCAGCAATAAGAAACGTTCCATTTGATAAGTTGCAACAGACTTAAGAATTGATTTGCCCGAGATATGTTCAAAATTAAGTAACGTACCTTTTGATTGGTTGTGACAGATTAAGATGCTCAAATTCACGTGTAATATTGTAATTATACACCGTTTCATTATTAGGTGTCTTCCAGAAGCTCAAGCCTTTGTCTATTTGGAATTGTTTGTCTTGAAAGAAAAGAAAGCATACGTGAAGTGACCGTGCCCGTACCAACCGTATTTCAGTTATTGTTACACGGACAGTTTACTTAACCATCGATCCTGGGAAGAACCAGTACTAGAACACTATCCTCATTAAGAATTGCCATCCTTTTCACATAAAAACACGGACACGATACAATGCGAAAATGTGTCAACAGGGTAACATTTTCCGTTAGCTGAGAATTTTCAAAGCATTTATCAAAGGAAAAATGCATTTATCATATTTTGATGGGACGGATACCTGAAGGTTGAACAGTTTTGTTACAGACAATTGGTCAGTTGCTGTTTTTTTTATTCTTAAATATCTTCAATTAAATACACACTGATTCAGACTTAGGTTCATAGGTTCGAGACTTGTTACCGACCTGTGAGAAATTGGCAGTTTCTTATGAAAGATAGAGGCTATTCTCGTTGCTCTTCCAAAGAACGGCGAATCTCTAAATTTCAACAAATCTGCTGAAACGATCCTTAAACCCATAGAAGAAAAATATGAACTTTACATAACTTTGTGTCAAGGTTCGGACACAATTTGGGAGAAAATGAGTCAGCGGCCGGAAAGCTCAGCCGAAACAGCATTCGCCATGTAAGAAAAGGATCCCATGTTCGAGTCCCGATCAATATATAAAATATCTCTGTTTACTGTTGCCTTGTATAATATTCAGTGGCAAAGTCAGACTTTTCAGCATGTCTTCTAGATCCCCGTGTGAAAGTTTTCTAACATTCAACTAGTTCAGGACGGAAACATATCTAAACTAAAAGGTCGCAAGAAGCTAAAATTGTCATTTCTAAATACCATAGACAGTTATCCCGCTTTTGACGTGTGCGTCTTGAAAACCGGGAAAGTCGAAGTATTTAACCTCCCCGGTCATGTCATCATCTGCGGTTCGAATATAGAATCCTATAGCCTCTTTTGCGGCATTGTAATACTGTAAAATAGAAAAAGAAATATGGTAATTAACTGATTCATACTCGTTTCATTCATATTATCGTTACTAGTATTCGATGAGTCTAGGTATTAAGGGGAAATGAATAATAAAGTAATAATAGATAATACTGAAAACGAGAAATAAACCCTTTTTCATGCTTATTGTAACTGTAAAATAATACATTTTTGTGTGAAGTGCATTATACTAGATTTATAAACTACTTATAAATACTGGTATAACAAACAAGGACGCAACCTTAAATTGTGAGTTTGCAGATACTAGTAAATCGAATTAATACATGATGCTCTCCTTTAAACAACGCCTCTGTTTAGAACAGAAGCGGAAATAGAGTATTATATTCTTTAAGTAGACAAACAATTGTAGTTAATTGGCATTATCACTTTCGTTTCCGTAGAAAGAAGGATATGAACAGAAAGAATTGTCGTAATTACATTGAAGTTTTACTTGCATGGTATCGAATGTTTAACGTAATGCAAAAATGTAGATGTTGTGTTTCTGTTCCCCGAGACATAGCTTCGGTGATACTTTCCCTTCAACGTAATGGTTTTAAAAATATAAGGGCAAAATCGGTGAAAGTATTAACAGACATTTTAAAATATATATGATAAAAATATGTGCAACCATTTTTGGGACAGCCGTTCCAGAGGGGTTAAACTCATAGAGAAACAAATTTATAAACGGATTTTGGCGTTACTACGCTCCTAAAACACAGGCAACTCCACAGAAAGAAATAGTTCGAAGCGGTGTAATATCTACTGTATATTTGCCTATGGAATCCTCGATTAAATTGCATGTATACAAAAATGCAATGAGTTACCGACATAAACTCTATATGCCACAAACGTGTTTAATTTTACATAATTTAGCACACCGACCGTTTATAACCCTGCTGTCCTCCATTATCGGAAAAATGTACTAAATGGTTAAAAATTGGAACACTATATAGAACCGTGCATGCGCGCACACATTTACTGCTGTTAAATTGCTATGCGTAGTTGTGTGATTCTTGTATGTCTGGTTTGGTGTTTGTTTGGCTCGTGCTTTTTTCCGACTCAATTTTACTTTTCTGCAACACAAGTTTGCGAGAATTGCAAATCAGTTTTCATTTGCTTGACATTGACCTCCATCTTGTGTTCTTTGATTTGATCAGGTAAGTTTCTTTTTATCTAATTTCAAGATTCGTACATTTTTCACAGCGTAGTTGATGCCACTTTCCAGGTCATCTATCTTGTAAACAGCAAACTCTCCCTGTGCTGGAGGATAGGGCAACGTTTCCCAACCTGTGAAAGAAATATACAATTAAGTATTAATCAAACTGAAATACTTAAAAACAGAAATTCAGAAATTTAAGAAGCAACTAAAACTCTGGAAAATCAAGTCACTATTAATAGAAAGTTTACTTTTAGAACTTACTTTGATTTTGAGTTTACTTTCGCGAGCGAGCCCAGCAAATTATCCAATGTAGAAAATGTTTTATTTCGCGTTATTGGTAAAGTTGCCAAGTGGTTCAGATGATTTGCAAGACCAGCTTTCTGCCAATTTTGAACATTTTGGAAGGCCAGGAGAAATATCGCTGAAAATCACAGTTACTGTATTGAATTCCACAGCAGAATCGGACAAATCTCAACAAATTATGAACAGGAGTAAGAAACATCTGATTTAGAGCCACTTCAAGAAAATATAAACTGTTCTCAACACTTGCCTTTGTTAAGTCTTCTGACACAAACTAGTCATCGACGAAAAGAATGGTCACAGTTAGACACATGAAGTGGAGATGAAATGAGCATGAACAAAACGTTTATAGCAACTGTGACCTTTAGATGTAACCCTTTAAAGGAAACAAGCAAAGAGACATTAGATGGGACTTGAATACAAGAGGAAGAGAAGAATGGTAGGTAGACAAGGCATCAACTGATATCAGCTTTGAGATAGTAGATATAAACGAATAGATATATGTAAGTTCAGCCAGCTGTCCTGTCTGATTAAAAAAAACTTTTCGGTTTTCAAATATCTTTCAAATCACGGAATTTATGGGTCGCTATACGTGATATAAAAACTGTTATAGTACCACAAGCAGCATTATAACAAAACCAAAAAAGCATTAAGAGTTAAACTCACTGGCGTCCCAATTTTCTAACAAAAGATGGCGAAGGGTAAGGTGTCCTCTGTTAACTACTGAACTGAAGTTGCTTCGATCATTTCCGAAAGAGAACATCTGAAAGAAGAAGGTTAAAGTACCATAGAAGTTCTGTAGCGTTTTGTCGATTTACATGAAGCACCTTTTGAATTTTGCATTTCGACGTTATATGTGCAATGCTTCGCTAGCTGCATAACTGCAACATTTTATTTTATATTATGCTAGTCACCAATGTGTGTGCGTGCTCATATGAATGCCATTTTTATTGAAATTAATATCATCATCATGTCATATTTGTACTGATGTATATTTTAATGTGATATCTTCATAAAATAAAATGTCTATCATTAATTATGTAATTATTATTGTTGTTTTTATTATTATTATTATTATTATTATGAAAAGGAGCATGCTATATATTTATCACTGATATGTGTACAAAACATTCATAATGATTATATTCGGTACTTTTTACCTGGGTGGTTATCAGGCTGACTTTTATGATCTGCAGCAGGAAAATAAAGAAGTATATAAAATGGAAGGAGCAGAAATTCCCTTTCCATTTAAAAGCTGCGTAGAAGTAGAGCCTCAACAATTTGCGAAGTCTCCTGGCTTCGTCCTCATAGCCCTTGTTTTTGCGCACTCCGTTACTTCCGCTTGCTAAATATATGTACAGAAATAGAATCGTACTTCATTAATGCTTATCTTGATATAAAGACATTATAATTTTCTTTACTGATATATTGAAGGATTATATGCCTCTTTCCTCAGGGCTTGTTAAACATACGACTCTTATTCATTAGTGCTTGCTTAACATACGACTCTAATTCATCAGTGCTTGCTTAACATACGACTCTTATCCATCAGAGGTTGCTAAATATACGACTCTAATTCATCAGTGCTTGCTGAATATACGACTCAAATGAGATAATTACTAAATTCATTATTAACTTTTCGCTTTGAACATAAGATAACAATTATTAATCTCTCATTAGTACTTTCGAAATATCATTGAATAAAATAGTTCGTAAAATGACTGATATATGATGTGTTTGCTAAATACAAGTATTAACAAATAACTTTTCTCAATACTACTTACTTATATAAGTTGTATGAAAGACGAATTCGATCATAAATCAATTTTAGTTAAATTAATGTTCAGAATATTTGACCACAAACATGATGTAAACGTCATCCTAGTATTGATGTGATGTCCGATGACGCCAAATCAGGCTAAACAAAAGCAATATTGTGACGTCATATCCGCCGATTAAACTTCAGGTTGTCGAACAACTAATGGTATACCTTGACTCATTTGTTGTAAGCTGCGAGTCACAATGTTAAGTTTACAAGAAGAGATGAAATTTCAAACAATGGTTTCGACGAGATAGACATGTCTGTATCCCTATCACACCTATTGACCAACATACAACGTATAAAGGTAAAATCTACTGCATATATTCAAAAACACCACATGTATCGAAATTCTGATTTATATAATGTCATTTGTACTGCATCGTTATTATGTTGTTTGCATTGCATATGACGTTGTTTGAACGCCATAATGATAATAATAAGGGTTATTCTACTGTATCTACACCTTTTTGCACTGAATATTATGAAATAACCACCAAATATAAGAAAATGTAATATGGACCTTGTCAAATGAAATATATGCCTTATATTTATGAAAATGCACTGCGTATATATATATAATACAACATAACAAGACAGTAAAGCCATTCGTAGTTACGTTTATAAATTAATTACACATATTTTTAACTTTCATGTTTACAAGAATGCGTTGGAATACAGCAGTATCAAAATTGTGGGTGTGTTCATTAAAACCAGGACTTATTGACACTTGTGAAGAGTACGTGCAATGCATCGAGTATATGTATTTCCGCTAATTAACATCCGAAATCTAGATTATACTTATTTTAGTAAACAACTAATGTGTCTAGTACTATTTCCCCATACATGAACTATTATTTCAAATTAATAACTACAATGTATCTGAATGCATGCGTGTAACGGCAAAAGTATTAATAGTAGTCTAGTTTCTGATTAGCATTTTCACTCTTTGCAAACGAAATACGGCTCCAATGAAAACATTGGCGAGTAGAAGCTGAGATGACTCTCTATATTATTATCATTTCCATGTAATGCAACAAAGAACTTCGTTTCGAACCCATCACGGCTAGTAAGAGACAAGGTATGGATTCAAATATAGAAACACATAAATCAATGTCAGTGATGCATTTCTACACAAACTTACTTTAACAGGAATTATTCGAAGATCTTTTAAAATAAGCATACACTAACCTTGTATGAAATATGCACGACTTTAGTTATTGTCGTGAGAACAAGTTTGACATGTCAGTTGACATTGTTGAACATTGAACACTTTGACATTGACATTATTTTCAGTTTGACATCGGCAAATGTCGAGCAAACAATCGTGGCATTTGACATGCGATTTCATACTCTGGAATGTCAAATGTCACACAAATTTCATATAGCTTCTAAATAAATACATTTTTATATCAGAATACTACAGTGTCGTAAAACAAGAATGTACCGTGTGAAAAAAAAGTGTCGTTTTAAGATGCAAACTACGTTTAACTAACCTTTGTTTATGCTACGTACTAAAAGCCCCGATTACCTTGAAATAATAACATTTTACAAAACACAAACACATCCTTACAACCTGACACCATTTGGTGATAACTCTTGAATCAAGTTGATTGTAAGTGATAACATAAACTGTAGATTTCAACAATATACTTTACTACAGGTGACTTATACAGCAATTCTTCGCGATCAAATATTTTAATTTCACTTTTACTTGCGATTCCATTTGCCGCTGTAGAAGTTTTTCAATGAAAAAATAAATCACTTTGATTTGCTGCGCTGACTAACAAGTAACGACTTAACAGTATATTAAGCAGAATTTCTTTCTTTCTATTTTTTGTCTTTCTTTCTTTACTATGTTTATAACAGAGTCATAACTTGTATCACAATTACTCTAGAAATAGCCAGACCTAAACACAAATTTTATGCAGCAGCAGTAGTGTTATTGACCCAAGCACATATATATAGCATTTGTACTCTAGCATGGGAACGTTAGAAACAAGCAGACCTAACCATAGCATTTAGCAAGCGTTTCTTGCATAGCAGCAGGGCTGAGTTTTACAGTGCTGAATTGACTTCACCCCCGTGTAAGACACATAGTGCTTATTTGTGACTAACTTATAAACAATAGTTAAATGTGACGTCACTTTCCCATGCATAACATCTAAAGAAGTAGCACATTTCGGTAAGTTTGTTTTTAAATATCTATTTCAAAGGCAACAGATTAGAAAAAGCTTCATGCAAACAAATGCAGACCTAAACCATAGCATTTAGCTAAGCCATATAAGTGTCTCGGTTAGACCTTGCTTGGTTGTAGTAGCAGGTATTTAAAGCCTTATGTAATATTAGTCATAACATCTCTGCTATTGAAATCAGAAAATGCAAAGTAAGTAAATGCCTAAATTGATTGATTGGTTAATTGATTGATTGATCAATGATTGATTGATTGATTGATTGGTTGATTTATCTATTAAAGATCGAAAAAGAAACCATATTAAAAACAAATATTATTATTCTTGCATGCTGTATTTAATGGTAATAATACTAACCATTAACGTTTAACTCCATTATAGAATCTAAATGAAGTAGCCACAACTTTTTCTATCCCTATGATTCGGATCTTAAAACATCACGACCAAATTATAAAAAGGAAGTAATAATTTGATGTTTAAAAAACTGCGCTAAAAATAATGAACCAAAGCGTAAAAAATCATGATTATGCTTTCTATTCGATTGCCAACGCATGAACAGTTTTTCAAGTTTGAAAGGGATATCACTATCAAAACAAAACGAATGTCAGAGCATCAGATTGGCTAGAGTCTTTTTCCAAGATACTTTTCTGTGTGTGAAAAATAATGTATAGATTGAAATAAACATCCCTCTCCAAAACCTATCACTCTTTCTTTTCTTAATTTAAAACAGGTCAAGGTTGAACATTTTACCATTATTGAAGGCTTTTACTTAAAGTGACATTATGTGCATCTTACTGCACAAATACGCGAAAATACGCGAAAGAAATATTATTATTATGACATGCTGTATTAAATGGTTACAGTACTAACCACTAACACTTAAGTCCATTCCAGAATATTAAAGAAGTCAACGTAAAACATCTTTATACTACTTTCACTTTCGCATCATTATACTTCATAAAAGTAATTTCACTTTCGCATCTTAAAAAATATAACGACTAAATTACAAGAAGGAAGTAACAACTTGATGTTTGGAAATACTTCGCCAAAATTAAATAGATCAAAACGGAAGAAATCACGATTGTTGATATCTATTCGATCGGTACATGTAACGTAATTCGTAGTCTCACAAATAGAAAAAATCATGCTAAGTGGAAGTTTCTTTGAAACTTCTTGGAAACTTGCTTACTTTGTTGGGCGAATAGCTTATATATTATGAGAGATGGATCGAATGATTTAGCACTGTGCGATTCACGATAAGTTACATTTTTTATGACAATTCAAGATAACCGTATATGACCATGACTGCTACAGCAATTCTAAATTTGGAAGTAAAGTACAAGGCTAGTAATCCAGGGGTTGTCGGTTAGGTCCCTCGCCTACAAGTAACATTTAGAACTCTATTGTATGAGACCTGAACCGATGTTCTATGTAGCGGTGTTATACACCAGGTACGATAAAAGCCCAGGAATGTATGTGGAGCAGGGACACTTTTCTGTATATTGCAATATACACTTAAATCTATAACGACCAGATTCTTCTAGGGGCATTGGTTATCATCATTTGGTAACCAGTACAAACGACAAAACTCAAAATACGATATGGGCCGCTGACTTAATCTAATGGTTGAGGTCTTTCCCTAGGAACATACCTCAACGTATGGTGATAGTGGGTTCGAGCTTAACCTAAGACCTTTTTGGTTTACACGAGACATTATTTTCATTTTACAGAGGGTAGGAATCTAGTATTAGACCTTCCCGAAACGATGAACTCTTTTAAATAATTGAATATTAGTACTTCTAAAAGTTGATGTACTGAAAACGCTTTAGTATTCAGAATTTCACATTTGTTTTGGTATATCAGCACTAAATTTACCTTTTACCACTTTCAATAAAATGCAACAGTAGGAAGTGGCAAGGACACATGAAAGCGAACACAAATGTGTGATCTGGAGACAGTTAATTTGATCCTTTCCTTCGTAGATTAGCATGAACCTATATTATGTCACTGTAGAAGACACCTAAATGTAAGAAGTCAGTTTAAAACCATGATCAGTTTGAAACATAATGTCTGATTGACCTAATTGCGTATTTTTATTTGTACTTAAGTACATAATTTCCTCATCACTACATGAGCTAATAAGAGACAACATTGAAGGTATAATGAAACTCATTATGCATTACTCATGTTTTTCACTTCCTTGTACCAACAAAACGAAATTGATAACATTATTATAAACACTTGACCCCCTGAACAGAGCTGCCTACTGTGTAATCTCTCAGGTTTGAAATGTCAATTAGATTTTTCGTATTTTGAAATTATATTCGAGGGTTGATAAGAAAGTAATTTGACTGTCTCCGAATCTCAAAATATATGTATAAAAGTTTGAATTAAAATACTTTTGGATGACCCTACGAGTAAGCCGCAAATTAGTCGCTTAAACGTTGATGAAATATTCTAAAAATTCGAAATATAATTTAATCAGTGATGATCATTGTCGTAAATTGAGTTGTCGGTCTTTGCACTGAAAATTCAGTTTATATTTACTCAATTAAGTATCCGTGGCCATATTGGGAATTTACACATTAACATTTTTTTGGTATATACTTAACTGGGTTTCCTTGAAAACTTTAGAGAGGATCAATGCAGATCACCGGCGTTCTGTTACTTGCTCTGAGTAAGCAGTATGACGGGGAAACAAGCGTTTTGTTCCCTGTGTATAGCATGTCAACGTATTTAAAATTTTACAAGGTAATGTATCTTCATTAACCTAAATAGATACAGAATGTTATAAGACCCGTGTGTGGGAAATTTTCTTTCATTTGCTTGGGATAATTTTTGCCGCATTTTGGAAATTTCTTCATTTTTTTTGAGAAGGGGATACACATTGGTCCCTATTATATAGAGAAGCCCTGTATTATTACAGTTAGACTGTACATGTATTCCTGTAACATGTACAGTGCACTAGGTGACGCATACTAGATTCAACCCTCACGATAACAGTCACAGTTTTCCCCAACATAAAACAAAATACAGTCAAATCTGTCCCCAGAGGCTTCAACACTGGCGGCTGTTTATTACTGTAGTATACAAAAATAACTCATTCATAATATGGCTGCTTAAGATAGGTGGCTGCTTAATTCAGGCCACCATAAATCGCTTACAGTCAACCCGTATATAACGATTCCGGATATATAGCGAACATCCAGATATAAGGAACTTATTTTCTGGGCCCGAATTTTTCTTTCTTCATTTAAAAGGCCCAGGATCACTTTGAATTTACCGATATAATAACATAAATCTATTGATAGAAAAATGATAGAACTATGTACAAACAATGTTGAATTTCCGATTCAAGTTGTCTCTTCAAGAAGAAGAGATGCAAGAAAGCCTTTCTTATTTTTTGCAATATCATTGAAAATTACTGCGCTTTATTTCAAATTACTATTAAAATCAAAGTAAGGAATGTTTTTTGTTTCTGTAAATCCATGTCTTTGTGTCTGTTGGTATGTACTTGTGTTGCTATAAACATATGTATATGTGTTTTATGCAATAAACATATTGTAGTTGTAGTTGTAGAATGTTTTTGGTACAAATAAAAGTCATTTATGTCAGCAAGACATATTTCTTTATAAAATGATAGCTACTTGTAAATGTGATCCTGTGACTTTAAATGAAAATGCAATATAGATAACACATACTATGGATATAATGGTCCCAGGTAGTTAGTTATTTACTAGTTTATTGCACTGCCATTCCTCTCTTTGGTTTGGTTTTCATAAACGACAAGAACTACATGTATGAGTCATTTTATCTTGGAGCATGAATAAACTGTCAAAAAAAAGGTTCTTACTTTGTATGTCAATGTCATTTACTTGTATCGCGGGAGCGTTCCCGCCTTTCACTCTTCGTTGCGCAGAGTCATCGGTATCTGAAATGACCCCCAAAAAAGTAAACGTAATGACTATGGTAGCAATTAATCAGAAATGTAATCAAAGTAAATGTGAGAGAATTCTTACTTACAGAAAAGCACATGTTATTGTAATAGTAATCAAAATCATAAAAGATTAGTAATCAAACTAAAAATATTATGCTTCTTCACAGAAATACGCGCAGTGATTATAGAAGTAATCAAAATCACAGTAGTAATCAAAGTATAAGTGTAAAACTTTGTTATTACATAAATGTATATATGAATTGTATCAGCGATTTAAATCAAGCGTAGTATAGTTATAAATATAACAATGTCTACAATTACAGAAATAAACGTGGTAATCGTGAAAGTAATTGAATTCGTAGTAATCAAAACCATAACGTAATTTGCGGACAATAGGCCGCGGTCTATAACGTATAAAAAGACGGTTTTTTTTGTAGATGCGGAAATTCCGGTAGTTGTATCTATAGTATGAAATAAAACTCATGTTAAAGTGACATTATGTGCATCTTACTGAATAAAGTGTTTTTCTGGTGACAGTTTTATAAAAGCAATTTTCGGTTGCTGTGCAATTAAATGTGTTAAATTAATGAAAATGCCACAGTAGTAGTTGAAGTTGGTGCTTTAGAAATAAAAAAAAAATCGGACTTATAAAAGAATAGTTCTTTTCTTCGCAGTGATCTCCTTTGTGTTGTTGAGCACCATTGTTGGTAGATATTTCGGCAGTGGAAGGGAAGCAGCATTTTAAAAAATAAACTCTCCCAGTCAAAATAGGAAAAGTAATATTTGGAAAGTTATTATTTCGTAATGGTAGCAGGAAGAGTTTGGTGTATTGGGTTAAAATTATTTATATCATTATATCATCTACCTTTTTTTACACACACCTGTTTCAGCTAGATGTTTATTTAAAAAAAATGCGCATACTTCCACTTTTACGGTTGTAATCAATATCGCAATAGTAACTGAAGTAAAAATAGTTTTGCAATTACGGAAATTTAATGTAAACGTAATAGTTGAAGAAGTAGCAATTATATAGGAAGAGAATGGTAATTGTAATTTAAGCAACCACTGGTGTGGCAGCAATCAAAGTTAAAGTCTGATATAATCTACATTCTTAGGTTTATATCTGAGATATTGTTACAGACTAAGTAAATCGGTCTGTAATTTAAATGTCGTATCGCTGGTAAGGCCTATAATGTTACCCATTGGTATACATTTTGAATAGATGATCTTTGAATGCATTCATTTTAATCCACGATACAAGTGGTTTCTTTGTAAATATTTGTCTTAACGACTATAAACTCCGTTTATAAAGACTTCAGATATAGCGAAATTCCGGATATAAGGAACATATTTTCTGGTCCAGATTATTTCAGTTTTTATTTTGAATGAAAATGCTTTATATGAATATAAGATACTACGGAAAGACAAAATAAGGAACAAATTTTATTGGTTCCAATGAGTTCGTTATGTACGGAATTAAACAACGCGATATATTTGTTTTCAAATGGTACATGTTTTAATGAAATGTTCCAAAGTGAAAAATCTAAACGACACATACTCGACATTCAGTAAAATTACTATTTACCAAGATATTAGTTAATATGTCTTAATTAGGCAGCATTTTACATTTTTTAGTCAGACTTCTATGTGGACAGTGACTTTTTGTTATTCTCGACACTTTACTCACGCATGCACACCTCGTGACCTTTGCTATATTCGACACTTTACGCAAGCATTTACACCCCGCGGGTTTTGTTATTCGCGACACTTTACTCAAGTATTCACGCACAGGAACTTTTTTATTCTCGCTACTATTCCATGACTTTATCATACTCGACAATGTAACCCAGCCGAGATCAAGAAAAGACATATCTAATGATATAACCACGGATACTGATACTTGTTTGAATAAAATGACATAAACTGAAGAAAAAACTTACCGAAACCTGCGTTGGAGGCCATATTCAAGAACTGGTTTTGTTTAGATCAAAGAAATCTGCCAAGAAATATAAGGATTCCGGTGAGTAAATATATAAATGAAAAGAGAACAATAAAATTGAACTGACTGAAATCTGCATCAACACTTCCTTGTAAACGATACAAATGTAATGAAACCAACGTTTACTGCACAAAAAGTATGACATATTGATTACATCCCTGAATTAAACTTGCATTTTAGATGTAGAGTAGTTCATACCGCTGAGTCAGACTTATTATCACGTGATCCTCTCAGTAAGGTCATGGGTTTGAGTCTCTCTACCATCCGGAAACTCTTTATATGAAAAACGTTGACGGTTTCGTATGGGTTATGGAACGATAATTAAAAATTCTGTATGTAGGTTAACTGGTTAATATCAATATTATCTGGCACATCCCATATCGTAATTTTTTTATATTAGTTTGTTTGAATTTTATTTCCACCAAACTTGCGAGCAATTTTACAATCGAAGAAAAAGAAAAGTACATATGTATATGCAAATGAATACATATAAAAACAATTGTAAACGAAACAAGTCACTTAATGACATTGAAATACATCCCTCCCTCTCCCCTACGCAGAAAAAATGTAGAAAAAAAACTTCATTATTTTCTTCCTTAATATTTATAAAGCTTTCACATTATGAACAAATTAATGATAAGAAGAAGTTACACTTGTAAATATTTGATACCGTTATAACGAAAGCGAAAGGCAAGGATAGAAACTTATATAACTGAGGCACATATGCACAAGAAACAAACACACGTATAAACATAAATCATAATTATGTACATTACATATTACCGTGTTGAATGAAAGTGATCCAAAGTTTGCTTAAGAAAGTACAATAAATTTCCGTACACCATGATTGAACTCATTATTAGCTTTTATGTTTATATAACCTGTTAACAAACCAATTACTTTACGTTTAACAAGTTATAAGAAACTATCGAAAACTGTTTTACCGCACAAGAAGTGAAGAGCGTTTAACAAACGCGGTATGTTACGATTTTTGTAAAAGTACTTTAAAACGATATGTTCATATCGTGTATTATCAAAATCATGAGGACACATGTGTATAGGTATGAATGAGGCAAGACGAAAGGTGTATGGTCAGTTACTCCTATTGTTACTCCTATTGTTTTCCCCATTGACTTACATTATAGATCTAGTCAAAAGGTGACCCTGTATCATACCCACCTATAGAGTGTTGACCAATGAAAATTGTTTTTCGAACAGATTAGTCTCTCAGATGCTGAATGCAGATGCTAAAAATGCTGTTTTTATATGGGCTTAACCAACCCAGTTTTTTACAGGTTGGAAAGGGAGACAACCATCCCACTCAGGTGAGATTTAGGGGTCTAAACCGCATGTGTACACCTTCTATTCATATGGCGATTTCAGTGTTATTTATTATGATAACCAGTCCTAAAATATTAATTTGCGTGCAGATGACATTGCATTTTATTTTTCAAATGAGTATTTTTCATTTGTAAACACAACCTTTTCTACCAGTCAAGTAATGTCTCATTTAATCTTACGGTTTTTCCTGTACTATTTTTGAGCCGGACTGCAATAAGATCATCTGACCTAAACTTATATTATAAGCTACAACCGGACTAGTAGTTTGTGTCCGTTAGTGTCTATGAAGGCTATCGAAAAGTGTGACGGTTTCCATACTAATAAGGTTCCGGCACGTATACGAACAAGTGAAACAACAAAACAAAGAGTAAATATAAACGGTAAACCCCCTTCTCCTTAAACCATATGTGAAAGTGATAAAATATTTCAAGCATAAAATATGCTTTGGTGAAACTGTTTGTCCAAACGTGTTGAATACGGCGTACGCCCAAACAAACGCATAAACGTAGCCCGATGAAACGACAAACGCAGCATGTTTATCCAAGTACTATATTACGAAACGAACAGACCCATGACTTGCTTGATCTGGCATTTTAAACAGTTTTTTACACAGTTTTATAGTTTATTCATATTAAATTTATCGGAAAATGCGTAGGCAAAAAAGATGGATTTGACCCGTGTCAATACGATATCCGCTCACTATTGATTTTAAATGGCGACCTGTGCTAGGTCAAATAAATCATACAACATATAGACAATTTCTTAAAATAAAACTGGCAATTTAAATGCCATAAAACAGATTATAGTATAATGTTGAAACCCTTGACTACCCGCAGTTGTAAAACTCGAGCAGTCAAGAGTTATTTAACATTGCTGCTTTATCAATTATTTGTGTTAAAATATGTATGCCCATACCTCAGACAAATATAACATAAAAATTCAACAACACTGAGAAATAGTATGTTTAAACGGAAAAAAACCACATATTATCATAGACATAACTTATATAAACGATATAAATAAGAACATTAATTGACATACCTTGGATAATAAAACACAAGTCCTAACACATCACGAGGCTGCGCAAAACACAGCACCCACCAGGAAGTAAATAAAACTTGTGTTTTTATGTAACTGAGTAACCAGTGAACCTTTGCGGTATTTCTCCTTTCTTGTATCACGTTTAATCAACTTCAACTACTTAGAGGCAATATAATTGGGCATCTCCGCTGCTATGTTTAGAGTATGGCAACGTTATCTTATCTGAAGGGGATAACATATTTTTTGAGGTGACAATGTCATACTTAGACTCGGTAAGCTGCTTCATGAACTTGCTACACTATTTAGACTGGACTCTTGCTAGACAGAGCAAGTCTTTTCGTTAATAGACGCAACAAGTCCAAGAAGTACAAGTAGCACAGCAAGTCTAAGTTGTGCAGCAAGTCCAACTAACACAGCATAGACCACCCCCGGGTATGTCACTTCGGCCGAAGAAACCAAATCTACACAAATGTAACTAAGACATTGTCTCTTATTAAATTACCCCCTTAGATAACGTTGAGAGAGTCAATAGCGCTGAAATTTTAAATCAGATCTCATTCACCACGATCCAGAAAGTATGAGAAGTATTATTTTCATAAGAGACGGAGAGAAAGCGAAAGTTTAGTTTTTTATATATACATGAACATGTATTTTTCCTTCGTATTAGGTATTCAATGATACTCTACGATCCAACGCCAGCTCGCGTTGTGATAAAAATATGTGAAAAGAAGAAACATAAAAAGAAAAGTTATCAAGCCTAAACAATTAAACAAGTCAAACCTGTAGATAAATACTGCTGACTGGATGAAACTATGACAGTCCCTGTTGACAGGTGGTTCTTTTTCACTGGTATTTACCACTAAAGGTGTTCTGTCTCTTGGTCTTAATTCAGGGTTGACCCAAACCTGATTAACTGCTCGCAGGAGTTACAGCAAGGAAAAAAAACACAGTACAATATTGACAAGAAACACGAGATATTGCATACCAGGAACGTCCCCGTTGTTATTAACGTCGAAACTAAAATGTACAGGTACAACTGATATGATGCCTGTAATTATAGTTTGAAGTGATTAGACGGTGACTGCTTTACACTATTGGGGTATCTACAGTTATTTATTAAGTTAAATAAGATAATGTGGTGGTTTAAATGTATTTATCCAATATACCGTAAAGAGAGGAACTGTAATCCATCTTTCTTACCTGCCTACCCTGCCAGAACCATAATATCATGTTTTATTGACCCAACTACATCACTGGAAATCAACGCAGTGCAGTAAACGAGAAATTGCCAAACCTAAGTCACCGAGAGTGGTTGATTTAAGTTGCCATATAAATTGGTGCAGTGTTAGAATGAGTAATGGTCAAAACACATGTTACCGAAAGTGGTTTATCTAAGTTGCCATATAAATTGATGCAGTGTAAGGGTGAGTAATGGTCATAACCCAAGCTACCGAGAGTAGTTCATTTAAGTTGCCATATAAATTAATGCAGTATAAGGGTGAGTAATGATCAAAACCCAAGTCACAGAGAGCGGTTTATTTAAGTTGCCATATAAATTGATTTATTGTAAGGGTGAGTAATGGTCAAACCCAAGTCACCGAGAGTGGTAAATCTAAGTTGCCATATAAATTGATGCAGTGTAAGGGTGAGTAATGGTCAAACTTAAGTCACCGAGAATGGTTTATCTAAGTTGTCATATTAGCGGATGCAGTGTAAGGGTGAGTAATAATCAAACCCAAGTCACCGATAGTGGTTTATTTAAGTTGCCATATAAATTGATGCAGTATAAGGGTGAGTAATGATCAAAACCCAAGTCACAGAGAGCGGTTTATTTAAGTTGCCATATAAATTGATTTATTGTAAGGGTGAGTAATAATCAAGCCCAAGTCACCGAGAGTGGTACATCTAAGTTGCCATATAAATTGATGCAGTGTAAGGGGGAGTAATGGTCAAACCTAAGTCACCGAAAATGGCTTAAGTTGCCATATTAGCGGATGCAGTGTAGTGTTGGGGGGGGGAAGGTCAGGGTAAGTGGGGGGGCCCGGGTCACAGAGAGTGGTTTATTTAAGTTGCCATATAAGTTGATGCAGTGCAAGGGTGAGTAATGGTCAAAACCCAAGTCACCGAGAGTGGTTTATCTAAGTTGCCATATAAATTGATTAAGTGTAAGGATGACTAATGGTCAAACACAAGTCACCCAGAATGGTAAATCTAAGTTGCCATAAAAATTGATGCCGTGTAAGGGTGAGTAATGGTCAAACCTAAGTCACCGAGAGTGGTTTATTAAAATTGCCATATAAATTGATACAGTGTAAGGGTGAGTAATGGTCAAAACCCAAGTCACCAAGAGTGGTTTATTTAAGTTGCCATATAAATTGATACAGTGTAAGGATGAGTAATGGTCAAACCCAAGTCACCGAGAGTGGTTTATTTAAGTTGCCATATAAATAATACAGTCGCCATATTAGCGGATGCAGTGTAAGGGTGAGTAATGGTCAAACCCAAGTCACCGAGAGTGGTTTATTTAAGTTGCCATATAAATTGATACAGTGTAAGGGTGTGTAATGGTCAAAACCCAAGTCACCAAGAGTGGTTTATTTAGTGCCATATAAGTTGATGCAGTGTAAGGGTGAGTAATGCTCAAACCCAAGAAAGCACCGATAGTGGTTTATTAAAGCGCAAATAAATTGATGCATTACAATAGTTAGTCAGCGAGATAGTAATGTAGTGCAGCAACCCTTAAGTGAGGGATGGCCGCAATGAAAAAATCGGTATAGATGGCGAGAATGGCGAAGGGTAGATCTCTTTCGCAATATTAAGATTATCAAGAAAAATTCTACTATATTGGAAAAAACCGACCTTAATATACATTAACAGTAGTTGTACCTTTGGTTTAGTATTGCCAGCTTCCGACTGAATTAAAGCGTTCCTGTGTGTGAAGTGGTCTACGTACTCGAATACGAGGCAATAGAGTTTAGCCCGACCCACTTCAGAGAAACTTTATTTTGGAGGTTACCGTACGTAATAAAAGACTTAACCCCGAAACCTCAATTATCAAAACCGGTTAAGATAGTTTCGCATATTGTAAACACTTAAAGCGACATTAATTTTTAACAATATACAGGCCACTTGGAGATCAATTACCCGCTTTACACTTAACGTAGGATCATTATTTGAATGAATATAGAAGAATTATTGGAATTTGGAAATTAGTCGATATTTTAGTATTTATAATGTATATATGTTTGCTCGGTAGTCAAACTGTAACCTGCTCAAAACTGAATGATTCTTTATGAGGGCCTAATAAACTGCACATTGTGATTATCTAAGCGACTACGCAGCTTGCAGGTTAGTTAATCTTTGCCATAAGTTGCCATATAAGTTGATGCAGTGCAATGGGTGAGTAATGGTCAAAACCCAAGTCACCGAGAGTGGTTTATCTAAGTTGCCATATAAATTGATGCAGTGTAAGGATGAGTAATGGTCAAACACAAGTCACCCAGAATGGTAAATCTAAGTTGCCATAAAAATTGATGCCGTGTAAGGGTGAGTAATGGTCAAACCTAAGTTACCGAGAGTGGTTTATTAAAGTTGCCATATAAATTGATACAGTGTAAGGGTGAGTAATGGTCAAAACCCAAGTCACCAAGAGTGGTTTATTTAAGTTGCCATATAAATTGATACAGTGTAAGGGTGTGTAATGGTCAAAACCCAAGTCACGGGGGGGGGGGGGGGCGGGGGGGGGTTTTTTTTTTTTTCTTTTTAATAAAAACGGCCCCCTTTTTAGCGGGTGCAGTGTAAGGGTGAGTGGTTTTTGGGGGAATGGTCAAACCCAAGTCACCAAGAGTGGTTTATTTAAGTTGCCATATAAATTGATACAGTGTAAGGGTGTGTAATGGTCAAAACCCAAGTCACCAAGAGTGGTTTATTTAAGTTGCCATATAAGTTGATGCAGTGTAAAGGTGAGTAATGGTCAAAACCCAAGTCACCAAGAGTGGTTTATTTAAGTTGCCATATAAGTTGATGCAGTGTAAGGGTGAGTAATGCTCAAACCCAAGAAAGCACCGATAGTGGTTTATTAAAGCTGCAAATAAATTGATGCATTACAATAGTTAGTCAGCGAGAGTAGTTAATGTAAGTTGCAGCAATCCTTAAGTGAGAGATGGCCGCAATGAAAAAATCGGTATAGATGGCGAGAATGGCGACGGTGTTTCAGATCTCTTTCGCAATATTAAGATTATCAAGAAAAATTCAACTGATATTGGTAAAAAATACCGACCTTAATATATATTAACAGTAGTTGTACCTTTGGTATTAGTATTGCCAGCTTCACGACTGAAGTTAAAGCGTTCCATGTGTGTGGAAGTGGTACTACGTAACTCGAATACGAGGCAATAGAGTTTAGCCCTGACCCACTTCAGAGAAACTTATATTTTGGAGGTTACCGTACGTAATAAAAGACTTAACCCCGAAACCTCCAATTATCAAAACCGGTTAAGATAGTTTCACATTTTTCTAAACACTTAAAGCGACATTGATTTTTAACAATAATACAGGCCACATTGGAGATCAATACCCGCTTTACACTTAACGTAGGATCATTATTTGGATGAATATAGAAGAATTATTGGAATTTGGAAATTAGTCGATATTTTAGTATTTATAATGTATATATGTTTGCTCGGTAGTCAAACTGTAACCTGCTCAAAACTGAATGATTCTATTATGAGGGCCGATTAAACTGCAAATTGTGATTATCTAAGCGACTACGCAGCTTGCAGGTTAGTTAATCTTTGTTACAATAATATTGCAATAACATGTATGATCAGTTTAATTTCTTCATGAGAAAGTAAAACATTCTTTGAGTAGAAAGATTAAGAACTATTTTTGTGCTGTTACCTTCATTTTACATAAGTTTCCTATAGCAACCACGTGAAACGATAAAAAAGGAATACATTGCAAAGAATATAAAATATCTACAATGTTCTGGTAGAGGTTAAAATAATTCATTTCATTTTATTTGGTTATTGTCCATTTATTTCCTTGTACGTTAACTTAAAGTGAGGTACGTTCGTTATAAATCATGAACTATTTATCTATAAATATACGATTCACCAGGCGGGACACAAAAGGAAAATAGATGATATTGCATACTGAAGCAATCAACCAACTAAATATGGTAGTGTATTTCTTTGTCAACCGTCCTTGAAGTGTATGGACTTTACCGATAATGTCAATAGATTAAAAAGACCGCCATTTTAATGTAAATATTATCAAAACATTCCATTGCTAGATTCTAATGGTTGAGTTCAATTTAAAAATCTTTCTTGTATCCGAACAAATGATGAAAATCGATAGCTCTTTTATAGTGAGATAATTTAACCAATAATCAAACAATAGTTTCACCACTTTAAGTGACTTCGGTATTGATCTGTCTTTTCATTGATTATAATTGCTATCAATAACTGAACTTCTTTTTTGAAAAAAAAGTATGTCCATAATTATGTGACTTTGAGTCTGTAGACTCTGTACTTTTGCATCGCTCGAAGGCAAAACGATCTACTTTAAGCACTTTGGATGTAAA
Source organism: Saxidomus purpurata (assembly GCA_022818135.1). Taxonomy (NCBI): domain Eukaryota; kingdom Metazoa; phylum Mollusca; class Bivalvia; order Venerida; family Veneridae; genus Saxidomus; species Saxidomus purpurata. Next base: position 26,747,307 of record JAFMSR010000001.1, on the reverse strand, counting down.
ATAACTGGGGGGTTGGTTGGCTTCCTGTTTTTTTTTTTTTTTTTTTTTTTAAGTTTTGACATTGCCAAGACATATATCTAAACGGCGAAATTGAACATTACTTGCTAAGAGAATATAACAAAAATAGAAAAGGCTGTCTGCCAACGCTTTATCGTAACAAATACGACAATAATATGAAATAAATGTATACGTCTGCATTGTTTTAAACTAAATACAAAACAGTTCTATTATCTACCTGAAATTTATTACTTTATATTTTGAGTATTTAAAGAATGTGCTAATCGGACTTAAATGTGAAACTTGAAAACGCCGTTTAACCCACAAAAGCCTAGTTGTTGCACTTTTGATTTTCTGCACTATGAAAACAAGTTGGCTACTTAAAAAATATCCATTAGGTTATGCCGCACGGGTAGCATGCATGATCATAACAAGATAGCCCTATAACATCACCTCAGATCAAAAACGTTTTTGGCATTTAAACCATTTTTAGCTTGAATACATATTTTTTCTGTTTGATTTTTTCTGTTAATTCATTCTTGTAATGAAAATTAATGAATATTTAAGCCAAACATTCTGTAACAGGACCATTGGCTTTCAGCCAAACTAACACACAAACGGACGGACAGTCATGTATATAGGATCATGATGTAGTTTTGAAAAGTTTGCCACTGGTACAGTTTTATATAGACTGTTTCAGTATCAATTAATTGACCCCCGCAATACTGCCAGTCACGTGACTGTCCTCCAGTAAGTATCTGCAATATCTGCAAGTCGACAACTATTATCAATACTACCGTAATAAAAAAGAAAAACTGAATTATAGACGTGTACAACTACATGTATATATTTCTGTAGAACAGAATTTCGGAACTGCACTTAACAATTAAACTCGTGAATGACAGGTAAGCTAGATCAAGCGCTAGGAGGACAGAAGCTTTGATTATTGACTAGATGCATAAAAGAAACTCGTCACTATACTGGGTGATGCGCTCAGGGGCATAACCCAATCATATCTATCGGAACGAAGACAGTGTAGTGATATCTTTAACATTGCATGGATGATTAGATTTTAAAGCCAACGAATGATACCAATGGTTTTGAGTTTTTGGTATCAAACATATGAAAAATTGGACATTTAATACACATTCGTGTGTATACATTTTGTACCATATCCTAACCGAATGAATTAGTTTTCTTCTTTCTCACCTGAAGTTGGTAGTTTTGATTGTTTGCCAAGAAAATATATGAACGTGTATGAGTTTTGAAATATGAACTGCTATTCTCTCATTTAAGTATACATCATGGGATCAGCGCCATCTAGAGAACCGTTTATTGCTGGACAAAGTCCTGAGCAGGGTTTTTTCGACCACACAGCCGAGGAAAATATTTCTACAGCTGATACTAACAGTAAAGATATTGATGATACACCTTCCGTCTCAGACACGACGCTAGAATCACGCCCAAAAAAATCAAACGTATTATTTGGGAAACAAGACAATCAAACAATTCAATCTGAAACAAATTCCGGTGATAAAAATGAACCAAAAGAATGTACAACAGAAACCGAAGACTTTGAGAAATATAGAGATGTAACATTCGGGCGTTTGAGGACGCTCTCTGTCAAAATCATAAACGTTGATAAAAATGTTTGCACAAACGACGAAGAAGCACGTACAAAAATCAAGACTGAACTCAGGTTTATTTATGGTCTATATTTTGCCGTTGAAGAAAAGGGATTTTCAAGACATGTCTACGAAAGTTACCAGAAAGAATTGTGTGATGTTTTGCTTGAATTGGATTTGCTTAGTCAGTTCGTCAAAATACTTGAGGACATCCCAAGAGATACCGATTTCAGGTCTGCAACAAATGATCAGAAACAGCTTATTTTGATAATCATGGGGCTTCTCCATAACTGTACTGATATCTCTGACCCCTTTGCCAATGCAGTTGCAAAGTCACAAGTGATGGATTTTACAAAAGAAATGTTGGACGCAAACTACAGTGAATATATTTCAGACATATCAGAGGTAATGATCGCACCTGCAATTGTAATGTTTCCGACTTAAAAATAATTATGTGGTCCGTGGTCCAAATTTTAGTAAGTGGAAAAACTAAATTGTTTGACAGTGGCTGTAGTACTTGAACTTCAATTAAGTAATGAGCATATCTAAAACAAAGACAAAGTCTAACTATCTGTATATTTCGACCAGTTTACATACTTTTAGCACGATATTTGCATGTACATGTATTGCGCTTCTTTACTATGTTGGTAATGTATACGTAAGTGTCATTACGCGAAAATAAAAGTTGAAATGCTGTTTCAGTTTTGATAAAAGTGTTATTTTAAGAACTGGTTTCATCCACTTTTGCATAAACAAAAATATGTATCCTTGATAACACTTTGAAAAAAGGCCTATATGTTTATTCTTTTTATCTTTAATCTTATCTTATATTTTGCTTTTGTGTACAGCAAACTACTGCAATGATAATCGGAAATTGCCATGGGGTTTCTCATAACGTGTCGATGCGAGAAGCAAATGTTGAACGTCTCAGGAACCTTGATTACACGACTTCTCTGGAACCTTACCTCAAGTCCCCGGTCCCAATGGTCAGAATTTCGGTCCTTGCAACTTTAGCAAACATTGTCACTGAAAAAGAATGTGAAATAATCAGCAATCACATTCTTGTCGTTGCTCAACTTTTGATGCTTTTAAATGAAGGTATGACCAAGGAAAGCCGCAGGTGCAACGGGTGGTCATGCCGGGAGTGTGCTTTAGGTAAAAAGCTATAGTATTTTCATGTAGTTTTGTACTTCTAAATTGCGACTATGCTCACGCAAAATTACTTTTTGAAAATTGTAAATTTTAAAGCTTGCTTAGGGATTCGGCAAACAAAATAAAACACTTTTCAACAATTATGCCCTGAGGGCATATAATTTTCGTGTCATTTGACAGTATAATTGCTTGTTGAAAAAGAAAGTTTCCACCCGTTGGTTGGTTAAATACCGTAAGAAATACCTGGTTCTCTTGCAGAAATTTAAGTTGCTCTGTTTTATCGGTGCTCAATTTTAGTAATTTGTTGATTATATCATGGTTTTGATAGATATAATTCGAGTGTTCCATTCTAAATACAATTGAAAAATGAATAAAAAACAAAATGCATACACATCCACTGTTGTAACAAAATATTTTGCAGTTTCAATGATAGTACGATTGTGAAGAAAGCAATCAATCTATTACTAATAATTATTACAATGATATGAAATAGATATCTTTCGTTACAGCTGTAAGACAGCTTGCTAGAAATGACGCCAACAAAAAACTGTTGAATGAACTTAAAGCACTTAAGTCACTCGTTGAATTAGCAAAGTCTAAAGATGAAGAGGAACAGCTTGGTGAGAATCTTCGCAATTCATTTATTAAATAAAAAAAACACACAAGGCATATACAAGTGCATGAAATGATATATTTAGAAATCATTCAAGTAACATCTTCGACAAGTTCAACTAAGAATATTTCCAGCCGTATTTTATGAAATCTGTACTTCAAATATTACTCCCATTTGAAGATATGTTTATTCACACCTGTTATGATCATGGTTAATCTTTTCAGATAGCGTGCTAGCTATTTTGGCCCTATCTTTTGATGACAAAATTCGAGTTGACATAACAACAAAAGAAACACTTGGCGTGATTGACGTGTTGCTAGTCCTGAAGAAGACTTCTCAGAACAATGACATAAAGAGTGCCTGCGAGAAGACGTTGTGGAATCTGAAAGACGATCTTCTGTCGTCTGCAATTCCCTCATATAGATCAGCGGGTAAAACTTCCAACATTTTTGCTTACTCATGTACCTTACGCTACATATTCGTCTGGACCTTTTATGAAAAGTAGAATCTATCTTTTTATAAAAAACAACTGTTCTGAAATAATTTAAACAATTTCGTGGATCTAGTTTATGCTGAATTAATAGCGATAAAATTAAGCCCTAACGATCTTTGTAGCGAATATATAAATTTCTAAGTTTGCATTTTATCCGGTTCTGTTTCTAATGAATAGGTGAACAAATGCAGCAAAATAATGAGACAAGCACAAAAGCAGGACATGTCATGATATCTTACCAACGCAACGACAGAGAACTCCTTCTTACAATCAAAGAGAAGTTAAAAGAACATGGTTTCAAGGTTTGCTTTTCTTTGCTTAGATTTACAGCATTGCGATAGTAGTAAAATAATCCCTAATCACTACCAAACACAACACCAATCAATCAGACCTACAGGATAATGAAACCCCGACTTATGAAGAAAAAAAGAGTAGATAAGATACACACGTTGTTTTACAAAGTAATGCATTGTAATAACTATCATATATAAAGATTCATTTTGGACTCTGTATCAGTGGCGTGGCAGATATATGCGTACACATAAGTCTACAACCATTGCATAAAAAAAGCAGATCAGGCAGACAAACAAGATTTCATCCTTACATTATCCAATCAATTTACGAAAAATAAGAATCGCCTGTATGTCCTAAATGAAATACGTGTACATTACAATGTTTTCTGTAGAACTCTGGAAAATCTTGCTTTTACTTCTAGGTATGGATGGACGTGGACGAAATGGGAGGCTGTGTGTATGAAACGATGGCAAATGCCGTGGAAAATGCAAATGTTTTCCTTATGTGCTACTGTAGAAAATACAAAGAAAGTGAAAACTGTCAATACGGTATGGACAAGACGTGTTGCTTTTATCATATAACTGCCATGTTATTAGTGTAAGATAGTAAGGTAACTTTCTAACTTAAATATTTCATTTTCTTTTTCCTATATTCGTATCTATACCTGTATAAAATTTGACGGGTCATAGGGGTAAGATATTAGTCAATTTCCGTGTTAAGTTTTTTTTTCGAGAACATGAATGCGGCGTCCTCCCACACTTATGCACAAACAATCTTCTGTTTTCAGGATTATCTGTTTATTCCAGTACTGGTTGAACTCATAGTTAGCCTTCAATTTAACTGAATTACAACGTCGCGTATCTGACTACTCCTTACCTACTGACCTTTTCGAGGCGGTACCTGACCGTTTCTATGTATTAACTGAATGTTCGGGAAACGGATAGTACGGATTTCACCCTTCTGCGCCCTTAGTGATAGGTTGTGCTATGTGAATTCTATGATTCTTGGCTGTTTTAGTTCTGCCAACCTTTTAAACCATTTAAAGTATTCGCAAATTTGAAAACGTTTTTGATTATATTTTTTAACCCAGTAAGCGTACCAATTTCCCTGTGAGTCGGTTTGTTTATTTTTTTTTTGTCATTTTGTGTTCGTCTTTGTGGGTTTTCAGGACGTCACGTGCGGTTCACTAGACTCCCCTGGGGATGTTTACCTATACTTTTAACCAACTGTGTAACTGCAGTGTAAAATGGTTTAAACGGGAAGAGTATAGTACAAATTACAGAAAATATATTTTATGCTATATTAAAAATTAGCTTTATGTTTTTAATTGGTGTGTAAAGCATTACTATGTTATCAGTAGCGACACTAACTAATCGTACTGAATTATATAGAGTGTTATTAATCTGTTATTACACAGAGGCAAAATATGCGCACAAAACAAAGAAGGCGGTTATTCCTTTGAAAATGGAAATGGGCTATGAACCAGATGGCTGGTTGGGACTCTTGCTGAAATCTGACTATTTCATAGAGTTTTCTGGAAAATATGACAATGAAAAGAAATTCGTTGAATTAATTGCTAATATAAGAAAGATTTGGCCGACTGGATATGACTATGTCGATTCACCAATAATTCCAAAGGTAATAAATATGACTTTCTCGATAATAACCCTTTTTTTAAACTGTTAGTATAGTATGTTTGTTTTAGAATGACGTGAATGCTACTCTATACTTATTTATTCATTCTCGATTGAAAACAAGTTCTTAAAGTTGAAATTAATCGCGTACGAGACTCACGCTAGATATCATAAACCTCGAAGAATGAGGGGGCCAATGATATATCTTTCCTAACGACACTATCACATAATAATAAATGCTACAGAATGTTGTACTTATTAGCGGTCTTGATGGCCATTATTATTTATGGATGACATGAAATTATCCTGAGCATACAAGATCATATTCAGATAAACCTACTAGATGGTCTTAGAATGAAAAACTAACCATATATTTGATTGCAAGGTGCAGCAGCCGGTGTTAGCTACCAGAATAGCCGAGGTAGGAGCAGCTCCAACAAAAAGACAAAGCACCAGAGAGAGACAGGAGGAAAAGTCAAGCTTTTCCAGCATCGTCCTTATCAAAAAGTGGTGTCAAGTTGATGTAGATAAATGGCTAGAAAGCAACGACTTAAAAAAGTAAGTTAAATTGAAGAAAATAGAGAGTTTTAACAGGACATATATATTGTGCGAATCTGTTCAAAACATAAAAAGTTTTTAAGCGATAATTTTATAGCAAATATCTATTGGTTGATTCTGTTACACTAACTGGGCAATTCTGTTTATGGTTTTCACCCACAGGTCGTTTCTATTGAGGGCATTCATCTACTGGTCAATTAAGTTTATTATATTCGCTTACTACTCGTTTCTGTTTATTGTTTTCGCCTATTGGTCGCTTCTGGTTATTATATTTATCTGTTGGTGGATTCTGTTATTTTCATTCATTTATTGGTAAACTCTGTTTAAATATTTGTCTATTAGCCGATTCTATTGTGTTCATCTAGTGTTCGATTTTGGTAAGTTAATTTTATTCGCCTATTTGTCGATTCTGTGTAGTGGAAAAACCTTTTGAATGATTTGGTTTATTTAAAACAGCTATTAGTTGATTCTGTTTACGGCAAAAACCTTTTATTATACATGTCATGTATAAATATCTATGTCTAATTTTATTTCTACATTTCAGCCAGGGTTTGGATACGATCAGTGGATTAGAAATTTCCTACTTGACAAGAATGTTAATAGAGGCACCAGAACAGCTGCATTATTGTTTAAGAAAAGATCTAAAAATCAAGACATTGTCGACAAAGGCAAAGATCGTTTGGGCACTAGAGGACTTAGCGAATAAGGAAGAATAAAATGATCATTAGAAATAAATTTCTCAAAATTCGTTTGTTAGAAATTAGATTGATGCATACTTTTGATAGACTATATCTATAGGCCTTTGACCGCTCACAGTGACCTTAAACTGCTGAGAGATGTGCACGACATACTTACTTTCCTATGGCGCTAAAACAATTTGTTCAATTCTCTTAATCGGAAACAGTAACGAACATATGACTGTAACATAAACATTTGTTGTGCTATCCATATTTGGAGTTTGAGCCTTGTGCGACATACATACCTGTGATACAAAATTATTTTTCTATTGAAATAAGAAAGCTGTCTTAGACATGATCCAGATAAAATTGATAAGTACAACTACATGTGCTATATGTTTCTCTAGGGGGCGTACAAAGATGCTAACATTAGTTTTTGTTCTTTTCATTAATATCAAGAAATGCTCGAAATTTTCAAAGGCAGCTATTTTGTGCCATTTGGTGTACTATGTTT